>CAHIKZ030005440.1:1517500-1570000 GCA_903632075.3 Acanthosepion pharaonis | reverse complement strand
GAATGGCATAAGAAAGACGACAAGTAAGTAATGGAAATGATTTCCCAAAAATGGATCGTCTGATTTGATCAAAAAAAAACTTGAAAGGTCAATGAAATTTCAACAAATATATTTATCACAAATAATATGGGCAACGTTTACTGCCTTCCCAGCTTCGTTTTTTCCTTGTCCTTCTTGGAGAATGCTTAAAAGTATGACACATTTGGTGCCTGGCTGTGATAAGGACGCCCACATAGTGAAAAGGATTAGAAATTATTTTATCTCAAGTTGACAGCGTAGGCAGGAAGATCTAGAAATAATATATTTAAAGCAACCGCCCGATGTCCACAAATAAGCAAGAAAAACAAATAAACAGATAAATACAAATTCTTCGGATCAAGTGCCACTAGACCGGAAATTAAGGAATTCCGTTCGTTGGTCTATATAGAGTGGGCCGTATCATAGAATGTGTAGTGGGAAAGAAACCGCTCGTTTCACACGTAATAAAATGAATGAATTTGTGGAGATCTATAATTGGCTGGAACGAGAGGGTATTAAAATAAAATTAAGAATAAAATGTTGCAGAAAAACTATCAGACGAAGTGTTGTAATGAAGATTTAAAAAATGAATGATATTGTTCGTTCTAACCTTTATAGCATTGACTGCAAAAACATCACCTGTCCAAATTCATAGACACAACATACAGATGCATGCTGGGATTTCTTGCTAGACAATAAGGTTGTCCATTTCTCGGTATAATCTGCCATATTTCTTTTATTTCTTGCCTTGAAGTTAGAATGCTGCAATCATTCGTCTGAATCGTTTTTGTGTGGTAACAGCATACTCGCATTATTTACATTATTCGGATTGTTATCCTCATCTTTATTGCCATATTCACAATGTTTCGACCGTTCTACGTTCCGGCCTTCTTCAGGTGATTGGAATTTCGAACCGAACCCTCTATTTCGTCCACTTGGTAGATTGTTCTAGTTCCAGGTGCCATGCCTGTTCCGGATGTCTCAGTTATTTCCCTTTAACTCAACTCTCCAAGTTTTTTGATTGCTGTGGACTGGTATTGAACTCACAACTCTTTGGGTCTAGACACTGGATGTAACCAGCGTCTTTATCCACTGGGCCATCTTTCTTATCATTTGTGAGTTTTTCTCCTTCAATGGGGCAAATTTAGCTACTTTTGTCGGGTGTATATTTTTAAACAACATCTAAAATATTATTACAGTTAGATTTACGTTAAAAATATTCGAACGCAGTGGCATTCCATATCACGTGACGTCCGCATCTCGTGACGGACGCTACTTGTAAACAAACCTCTAAAAACAGTTATTTCTGAAGAAAGTTCGAGGTCGATCTGAAATATCAAATATAAATAAATACTTTCATAAAAAACATTATTATTTTCTTAATTTTCAACTTTTTAGTTTTTTTTTCTATATATACATATTAAGAAAGTATGTGTGGCTTTTCATTATGCTATATATATATATATGATTACATGAATCATTCAATAAGATTACGCCAACCCCAAACCTGTATATGAATGATATGATCCCTGTTTATAAATTCCAGCTGCATAAGGTTCTTTTAATTTTTACAAGCTTTCGTCTGTTCCTACAGACATCATCAGGTATGGAAGTAGATTTTGTTCTTGTTTTTTACTTCTCGGTAATAAGGGACAACGAAAATAGAGATGTTATTGTATCTTATTGAAATTGTTTGCGAAGTTGTATTCTCGCCATTTAAATCATTCACCTCTATATTTGTTTTTTGTATGAATGTAATTATAAATTAAATTGCACCTATAATCGATATATATATATATATATATATATATATATATATATATATATATATATATATATATATATATTCACCCCTGATGATCACATGTGAAATCTAGGTAGGGTGTACCTGCTGACTCATAGGGATTTATTTAAATTTACCTTTGCTCTACTTAGCGTATTGAGCACTCTTCGTTTTAACATATTACTCGGGATTATTTTCTTTGTTTCAGAGATTTAAGAAACTGGACAATTTCCTTTCCCCCTGTTCGGAGGTTTTGTGTGCTTTTTTTTTTTTAATTTTTTTCCTCGGGTATCAGTTTGTTGGAAAACTTTGCTATCCAGGTATTTCCACTCACTGAGTTTAAATATATATATATATATATATATATATATATATATATATATATATATATATATATATATATATATATTTACTGTTTAGTATTATTTATTATCATTTGTGAGCTTTTTTGCTTCCTTAGTGCCCATATATATATATATATATATATATATATATATATATATATATATATATATATATATATGGTTTGTTTTGTTTTTTCGGCAGATCAACCACGATGGCTTATTATTTTATTTATATTGCTGGTAATTTTATTTTATTTTTTTCAAAAATTTCTTGCCGCTAGTAATTTTTATACAAATTATTTGCTGGTATTAAACCTATTTTTACACTTTCATAGAGTTTTTAAGTCAGGTTTGGGGGTCAACTATTTGCCCATAGCTGGGACCCTAGCAGGTGCTACCACCCTGGGTCAGGATAGACCTGGGAACACCAGCAATTAAGAGGTGGTTCCACGCTTCTCAAAACCCCCTGATCAGTGGCCTTGCTGCTGGACATAGTTTATCCTCTTACCCAGACGCGGATGTAGTTTATCGTCTTACCCAGGACCATATATATATATATATATATATGTATATATATATATATATATTACTTGCTTACTATTATTTTAGGCTGTTCTTTTCTTTCTTCAATATATGTTTATGAAAAACTTTGAGAATTCCGTTTGTTGAGAATTTCTTCAAATTACATTCAACTGTGGCCAATTTACTCTTGTTTTAAATTCATGAAGTGATACTATTTCATCTAATAATTTTAGGCTATATTAGAAAGGTCGACGAATCCAGAAATATAGAAAAGGAATCACTGGAGAGGCTGGAACGCTTGCCTCCGAAAGAGGCAAGTCATTTGAAAAAAATGTTCAAGGGTTAAATTTGTCAATTATGTCTGTTGCTATTTTTTTTCGACTATGGTCAATTCTTCTCTTAATAACTAGAAATTTTCGCAACACGCGTGCTTAAGTCGTCACGGTATTTGTTTTTTTTTAAGTTATCGCTAACCGTTTTGTCAAGATTTACAAATTCGACGTATCGTTCAATTTCGCAAATCAATCAATGAAATTTGAATAACCGGATTTGTTTGGAAAAATACTTTGACAATAACACTACTTCACGATTTAATAATTTCTTTAATTTCATTTAATTTTATAGATAATATTTTAAACAATTGTTTTCCTTTTAAACAGCGAAGAAAAAATCTTATTATTTCTTACTCTTGAGCATGCAACACACAGCCATGCGTAAATATTTGTTTCTGGAATTGCAACTTTTTGGAATATATTTTGCCTTGTGATTTGTTTATAGTTCTTGCCAACGCAGGGCGAACCGGAAACTGGATTCTTGTATAAATAAAAAATCAAAGAAAAAAACAATATTGCCTTTTTATTAAATAAGTATTTGTTGTTTTAATCATTAAAATTGTTTTTAAAATAGTGGGAGTATTTCGTATGTTAAGTAATTGTAGTTTCATATGCAAATTAGATAGACAAGTACACATAGAGAACAACTGGCGAACATAAGTGCTATGCCTAGCAAACCCGTTTGCTAAACATAACAAGGAGAACTGTACTACGACTGCTACTACACAGAGATATGCAACGCTTAACAATAATAAAACTTTTAATTTTTCCAAAACATTGATGAATATTTATTGTACTAAACTACGTACCCTAGTAAAACCAATTGTACTTTGTATCCCTTATATGTCTCCACTTATTTGGTTTATTTGGTTTCGATCGGTCAGTGTATGACTATTTTAGAGGGTGTGAGGGACAGACGAACAAACTAACGGAAATTATAGGATTTTATATATAGATTTATGAAATTTACCATATTTCGTCTAATAATTTCAGGATATATTATAAAGGTTGATGAATGCAGAAATAAAGAAAATGAATTCGTGGAGAGCCGTGATTGTCTGCGTCCTGAAGAGGCAAGCCATTCGAAAAATAACGTCAATTCTGTTTTGTTGGGTATTTATACCAAATACATTTCACCAAAACCAAATACTCTTTTAATAACTCATAATAATACCAGTATTTCATTTAGTTACGCGATATTAGAAAGTCTGATGAATGTTGTAATTAAGAAAAAGAGACAGTGGAGAGCCATGATCGTCGATCTCCTGATAAGGAATGTCATTCAAAAGTTACTTTATGCCTTTGTTTATTTAAGATTACCAGTGCAAGCGATCGCGTTTATATCAGCAATGTCATCTGCAAGGCGAATTAGCTGAACAAGATGGATATATATATGTCTTGGGTGGTACACAATTCAGTTTTCCATATATATATATATATATATATATATATATATATATATATATATATATATATATACTAGTTGCCTGCCCGCTTGATTCAAAAATCGTACGACTCATGCAGCAATCGCTATCACTCGACTTAAAATATTTTGGCCTTCTTTGTCTTTAAAGGTGCCCTTCGCCGTGCTGATGTTGCTACATGCCTTACTTTTGCCTATCTCACACTGCGAATTTTTCTAAGCTCTATACTAAACATTAAATCTGTTAGGAAAAAAGAACTAAACAAAATGAACACAAAACGATCAGCTTTAAAAAAGGACTCGTAACTGGAAAAACCGAATGAAAAAAAGAATGTTAACAACAGATACTTTTTCAAACCCAACCCAGTTCTGCGGAATCAGAATCAACGTTGAGTTTAAGCAAGCGAATGAGCCAATTGGAGTAAAGTGCCATGCAGATTTAAATTTTTCCCACATGTGACGAATGCAGCTATCGATTTTTTTAATGCCAGCATGCTAGTTAACATTCGTGTCAGTCAGCTGTTGGCTGTCACGCTGGCCAATAGAATCTTCCTGCCTATTCGTGGCAGCCAGAAATTGGCTCTCACTCTGGTCTGTAGAAAATAGTCACAAACTACATGAAAACTGCCGTAGAAGCATGAAAATATCGATTATTTCCACTATCGATGGGAGTTGGGCTTCCCGCTAACTTGGAGCATGTGCATGTAAATTTTGGTGCAAATCCGTCGAAAATTGCGGCCGTGCATTCGCTACACACACACACACACACACACACACATCCTTTTATTTTATTTATATATATATATATATAATATATATATATATATATGAGAAGCTAAAAGAAATTTTATTTTCGGTACTAAAATGATCCTGTTACTTAAGCGCTTATACACAGCACGTAAATTTGAACATAAAGAAACAAACACTTGTTATAAGTTACTCAGCAGTAACATAACGTAATCCATATAGTCTTAAAATAGGACCCGTTGAGTGAAAAGCTTGCTGTCGGCACTTCATCGAAAAAGAATTCTTTGCCAAGAAGTCGCTTTGGTTAGTTCTTCATACGCGAAACACTTGACATATAATTTGAAAAATGCTGAGAAACATGGCCCACAGGCAAACGTCAGTGATATTTGTAGGTTTCGTACAAGCAGGGTCGATGCGTATAACCTCTGACCCCAAGGATAGGGGAGAAAACGAGATTGGGAGCTCCGGGCAGTGCTTTGTGACAGTTGCCATCTTATTAAAATTTCCATTTTTTTCTCCCGACATAGGGTATATCAAAATTACTGTTACAAAAGTTGTGTGGGAGTGGTTGGTTGTGTTTTCCACACTAAAACAACGACAAAAATCCTATACAAAGATTTAATAATAATTGATGACTGGATACACGTTCTTCACAAGCAGACACACAGACACACACATACACATATATACAAGGTATACAGAAATGAAATCAATGTGGGAACCAGTAATAAGGAGTACCAGAGAAAAACAATAATAACAAGGAATTTGCAATATGAGCTCTGGTAAAAAATCCTGCAATGATAACAGCAAAAATTGCAATATGAGCACTGGTAAAAAATAGTTGCTGAAGACAAAGTCCCAAAAATTCATACAGCCTTTGTCCACACTGTGTCCTTAAGGAATAAAGGCGTTTGTTAGATCCAATGACAGGACCCAAAGAGTGTGAGTTCAATACCCGGTTAAGGCAGTGGAGAACTTTCAGAGTGAAATTAACAGGAGATAACTGATAACTGACATCCATTAAACATGTCACGTGGAACTAGAACACTCTACCCCAGTGAGCGAAATAAAGAGTTCAGTTCGACATTCCAACCACCTGAAGAAGGCCGGAGCGTACAACGGCCGAAACGTTGTAATAAATATGGCGACAAAGATGAGGACAATAGTCCGAATAATATATATATATATGTATATATATATTAAATATGTATATACTAAAAATATAGTTTCCAAAGCGTTGTGAGTTCAATACCTGGTTAAGGCAGTGGAGAATTTGGAGACGTGTATTAACAGGAGATAACTGACATCCATTAGACATGGCACGTGGAACTAGAACACTCTACCCCAGTGAGCGAAATAAAGAGTTCAGTTCGACATTCCAACCACCTGAAGAAGGCCGGAGCGTACAACGGCAGAAACGCTGTGATAAATATGGCGACAAAGATAAGGACAATAGTCCGAATAATGTAAATAATATATATATATATATATATATATATATATATATATATATATATAGACAATAACAGGAGATAACTGACAGCCATTAGACATTCCACCCCAACGAGTTGATATGCCAATGAATAAATAAATATGGCAACAAAGATGAGGACCACAATCCGAATAATGTAAATTGTATATACAAGTTATATCAAAAACATTTTTACAAATTTGGTGGGGGTGCTCACACCAAAGCAAGGAAAACAGTGTCTCTAAACATATGTCCGTAAAACTGGCTTTTTTGAGTTATAAGCTTTAATTAAGTTTACGGTATATGGTGCTGTGTTGTCATGTAGACTAGGTTACATTTTTTATTCGTGTACACCTGTGGCTAGTCTTCAACGTGTGTGTTTAACAATGCCAGGATATTTATATCTTGAGCAGGCAAATATGTTTTTTACATACGGTTGCGAGAATGGTAATGGACGCTAGGCTGCACGGCTGTATCAGATTGAATTTCCAGACCGAAATTAGCCGAGTCATCCAAAATTTGCTGCTATTTATCGTCAAGTTGCTGAGACTGTATCTGTGGCACCATAAACTAATAATCGAGAAAGATCGACTGTACATTTAACTGTGTCTGCTGTAAACTTTAAACTTGATAACTCAAAAACGAAGGGTTTGCCGACATATTTTCGCATGGACTTTTGTCCTTGTTTTAGTGTGAAGAACCCGTTCCCAAAGTTTGAAAAAATATTTTTGATACACCCTGTATACGTTAAATTGACTATTAAAACATGAATAATTTGTCCAAATTTTGTTAATTTATTTTGTACGTGCTAAAAAGGCGCGATAAAAAATTCACTATTTTTTTTATCCTTAATGTTGAATGTGTTAAAATTTCTCAAAAAAAAATCTCAACAAAATTTTCTATATACAATTGTATACGTTACAATTGCTTATAAAATAGATGAGAAGTTTTTCCCCGATTTTGACGGGGGTCTTTTTTGCCAAAAGTGAAAAATGAATATGTATATATATGTTGAAAATATATATATATATAAAATTCAGTAATTTTTATCCATTATTCTACTATGAAAAATTTCAAGTTGATGTTAAAAATTGCCGCAAAGCCACTTATTCACCCTCGTAAAGAGGCTTCGCTCTGTCTTTTCTACAAATATTTTCATGGCAACTACTTAGATGAGTTTTGCCCCAATTACATGAATTTAAGCGTGCTACTAGATTGGCATTTAGGTCCCACATGTTTACAGCTGAATATAACCGCCTCTTCTACTCCAACAGTTACTTTTCTCGTACTTCCCTCCTGTAGAACTCACTTCCGTTTACTTGTTTCCCTAATAACTATATAATTCAAAAATTTAAATGCAATGTCCATTGTCATCGTTTCTCTTCTTGAACATCGTTCATACTTTTTTCTTTCCTATTCTAAGTCATATCTTTCACTTTCACTCCCTGTAACCCCCTAAATATTAGTGGCATTCCTATATATGAGGAATTAAGAAGACCGAAAATAACATTTGACATTTGCATTTAAATTTCGAGAGATTAAAGGTGACTTTGAAGCAAGGACCCGGGAAAGAGTTCCACATGATTTTATTTATTTATTTAATTTTATTTTGTGATCATTTCACCCCAAGCAAGGCAATGAAGACTCTAAGAGGTAAGTGGTTACTGAATGTTAGAGAATATAAGAAAAGAAAAACACTAGTAACATTTCTCATTCTACATGATCTTTAAATAAATCTTCCGCTTTTACTCTCTATGAAATCGCCTCAAAATATAGTATTTGATATATTAGTTCTATATATTTGAAATTGCAGTAGCCTGGCTCTCAATTTTAGTCGAGATTGTTTTAGGTGTTGCCATAGAAGGATATGACTGCACAACCAAGAAATTCAAATTGAACTTGGATTGGCAAGACTAACCTTTAGCTTGGTGAAAATAGTCACCTACAGTGAGCTAAAAGTTAAGGAGAGGGGACAATAAAAGAATAGGAAATAAGAAGACAGTAGATAACGATTGACATTGCATTTTAATTTTTGAAGATCAAAGGCAATAAAGCCACTAAGATGCAAGGTTTTACTGAATGTTAGAGAATATGAGAAAAATTACTATTAAGGAGAAAGGACAATAAAAGAACAAGAATTAAGAAGACAGAAGATAGCGATTGACATTGCATTTCAATTTTTGAAGATCAAAGGCAATAAAGCCACTAAGATGCAAGGGAGTTACTGAATGTTAGAAAAATTACTATTATGGAGAGAGGACAATAAAAGAACAGAAATTAAGAAGACAGAAGATAACGATTGACATTGCATTTCAATTTTTATTTTATTCTTCTTGTATACTTCTCTCCAATTCTTCTCAATAATGTGTTAGTCTGCCATTCGTCCTTGCTTTGAATATTGCTGCCACATCTGCTCTGATGCTCCTGCTATATATTTAGAGATTCTTGTTAAAATCAAAAGAAGAATCTGCAATGATATTGGCCCTTATCTGGCATCTTGACTTAAGTCATTATCTCACCGCCATCAAGTTTTTTTTTCTCTGTGGCTTTTCTATAAATACTTTCATTGTAATTGTGCTGATAATTTATAAATTTAAACGCAGTACTAGATTAGCAACAAGAACTCATCATGAAATGGCGGCTTGATGTAACCGTAAATTCTATGCTAATAATTTCTTCTCTCAGAAGCTTATGGAACTGTTTTCTGACTTCCTACTTTCAAGTGAACTTCGATCTTCAAAATTTTAAATTCAATGTCAATCGTTATCTACAACCTAATTGCTCATTTTTCATTGTTCTCTCTCCCCCCAGTGTTTACAATTTCTTTACTTCCGTTTTAGTATCGTTGTCGCCATTCTTGGGGAGAAATCATCAAAAATAAAATTATATGTCAGCTTCTATCTTAAAATTTGAAGTTCCGTAACATGTTTCTTTTTTCTTTATCTTTTCAGGTAAGTGTTCCTCATCGGAAAAAAAATGAAGAAACAGGATTTTGCCAATTTAATGACGATTCTCCCGAATTGTGAGTCTTTGAAATAATTTCTGTATCAATGCCTGAATTCATCTTAATATTCCGAATTTTAACTTATTTGATATTAAAGATATTTCAGACAAACACTTTTCAGGGAATTCCATTTTGATAAATTTCTAAACAGTATTTCATGGGTAAAAGTTAGAATTATATATATATATATATATATATATATATATATATATATATATATATACACACACAATTACAATTGGAATTAAGATAACATTAGTAAATTATTTTTCACCTACTAATCTTAATTTTAAAATTCGCAGGATTTTTCAAACTGTTTAACTTATCAGTTTGTATTGTACTGTTTAGTGAGCAGTCTTTTTGTGGGTCAGTGTTAAAATTCTATGTTTCGTTAATAGGACTCGCCTGGGTTATACCAACAGATTACTATATATATATATATATATATATATATATATATATATATATATATATATTTGTGTGTGTGTGTGTGTGTGTGTGTGCATCTGAGTGCGTGCGTGTATATATATATATATATATATATATATATATATATAAAAGGCAGGATGTGTGTAACGAATGCACGGCCGCATTTTTCGACGGATTTGGGAAGACCAAGACCGACTTTGCATTTCCCAACTCCCATCGATAATGGAAATAATCGATTTTTTCATGCTTCTACGTCAGTTTTAGTGTAGTGTGCGGCCATTTTGTAGTGGCCAGAAGAGAGCCTATAGCTGGCTGCCGCGAATAGGCAGGAAGATTCTATTGGCAAGTGTGAGAGCCAACAGCTGACTGACACGAATGTTAACTAGCATTTAACTAGTTAAATTTAAATCTGCATGGCACTTTAATCCAATTGGTTCATTTGCTTGCTTAAACTCAACGTTGATTCTGATTCCGCAGCACTGGGTTGGGTGAAAAGCATTTGTTGTTAAATTCTTTTTCATTCGGTTTTTCAGTTGAGTTTTTAACATTCTTTTTGTTCATTCGGTTTTTAAGTCAGATACGATTGATGTTTGAGTCTTTTTTTAATCAAACAACGCTGATCGTTTTATATTCAAAATATATATATATATAATATATATATATAAATGTGGTGAATTCCTTTTACGCGTTTAGCACATTGAAAAGAATGTTTGCCAACTAAAAGCTTTTATTACTTGAAGCATATATATATATACATACATACATACATATATATATATATATATATATATATATATATAGATAGATAGATAGATAGATGAGATTAAATCAAAAACATGTTAAAAATCACTACACAACACCTTTCAGGATTTTGCACTCAAATTGTGCCTTCTCACTTGATCGTAAATATTATACTCCATTTGTTATTATCCCATACCTGTATATATATATATATATATATATATATACATATATATATATATATATATAATTATTTCTTCGAAAATTAAAACATAAATATTTTATAAAATCACTACAAAATAGGCAAAATAGCTTCGGTGTCGTATCAAGTGATGGTGTTGAATCAATAATATATGGGTGTATATATATATATATATATATATATATATATATATATATGTGTGTGTGTGTGTGTGTGTGTGTGTGTGTGTGTGTGTGTGTGTGTGTGAGTTGGTGGGGGGCTATCTTCGTTCTAGCAAGGTTATTAAATAATATAGACATTTTTATAATAATCCTTTCTATATCTGTCTAGATTTCTGAGATGTATTTACACTATTTACAATGACTTTGTTGCTATATTCACGACGTTTCGGCCGTTGTATGCTCCGGCCTTCTTCAGGATCTTACTATATTTCTGAGATGAGGTATTGCAATTATTTACATTGTTCAGACTGTTGTCCTCATCTTCGTTGTTATATTCTCGACGTTTCGGCCGTTGATTACTTCATATCTCTTTAAAAAAGAACACACACACACACACCCACACACACACACACACACATATATATATATATATATATATATATATATATATATTTTACATGCAAACATTTCTATTTTACTTGAAGTAAATAATATGTGTGGATATAATTTTCTTCTTAGTTACGTTATTTTAAATACAAAATTACAAAAAAATAACAACAATCCCTGTATGAAATATGGACAGGATCATCATTGTGATAACCAGATATATCTGACAAAATTTCAATTCTGTAACGGTCAGTCATAACTGAGCACCTGAAGATTGCGTTGTGCATGAAAATACGAGTCGTGCTACCGGTGGGGAAATATTATTATCGCTTTTGTTTTCACTTTCATTGCAATTTTATATCGACCACATCGTCATAGCAATAAATTTGTTAAGAAAGATGACAGGCTGCGTGATTCTGAAGACATAATTGCCGGCTAAGTATCACTAATTAGTACAGGGTTTTCTGTGTCATCTTTTTCGAATAATTTTCTTGTCACTATTCAAGACTACTCAATATATATATATATATATATATATATATATATACAGAGAAAGTGAGTGAAAATGAAGAGCTGACATAGAAAGATATGAACAGACTGAATTGGATAGGAATAGATAGATAGATAGATAGATAGAAGTAAACATAATAAGATAGATAGATAGATAGATAGATAGATAGATAGATAGATAGATAGATAGATAGATGAATAGATAAATGAGAATGGATATGATAGATAGATGCATGATATAGATATATAGATAGATAGATAGATGAATTGATAGATAGATATGCACATTTTGGAATAATAGATAGATAGATACATAGATAGATAGATAGATAGAAACGGAATGCGATATATATATATATATATATATATATATATATATATATATATATATATATATATAGATAGATATATATAGATAGATAGATAGATAGATAGATAGATATGATAGATTTTGGAATAATAGATAGATAGATAGAAAGAAAACGGAATGGGATATATATATATATAGATAGATAGATAGATAGATAGAAATAATAGATAATAGAAGATAGATAGATAGATAGATAGATAGATAGAAACGATAGATTAGATAGATAGATAGATTAGATAGATAGATAGATAGATAGATGATAGATAGATGATATGAGCATTTTCGAATAATAGATAGATAGATAGATAGATAGATAGATAAAACGGAATGCGATATATATATATATATATATATATATATATATATATATATATATATATATATATATAGATAGATAGATAGATAGATAGATAGAAACGGAATCAGATAGATAGATAGATAGATAATGAAGATAGGACATAGATAGATAGATATGAAGATAGATATAGATAGATAGATAATAGATAGATAGATAGATAGATATATGAGCATTTTGGAATAATAGATAGATAGATATATAGATAGATAGATGATAGATATGATAGATATGAGCATTTTGGATAGATAGATAGATAGATAGATAGATAGATAGATAGATAGATAGATAGATAGAAACGGAATGGGATATAGATAGATAGATAGATAGATAGATAGATAGATAGATAGATAGATAATGAAGATCTGACATAGATAGATAGATAGATGGTGGGAGGGGGGGAGATGAATAAATCAAGATACATAGATAGATTATATTATCTACTATTTTAACAAACATGAGTCAAACTTCTTCAATATATGTCATTGTGCCAGCGAATCCATAAGTATGTACGCACCTTTTCGCATTTAGCTCTGTGTTTTGATTCACAGATTTTAACACATCAATGACCAACAAGCTGAAGGAAAAATGGTCTGATAGAAAATATTTCCGTTATTCGCAGACGTATTCATTTCCACTTGAAGCGCCTGCCGAAGTCAGAGTTTGCCGCTATTTTCATCACCTTTTCTTCCGCACATTTTCATTCGGCTTAGAACAAAGAGAAGCACTCAAGAAGGCTTTTTTTTCAGTGCCTTCGTCAAAAATATAAAATGGCGGCCCTAACAAGAACTAATAACCAAAAAGTAACAAATACATTATGAGCGAATCAAACATACTTCTTTTTGTTTTGGTAGTGGGGGGAGTCTTCATTTTCCATTTCGAAAAAATAATTGAAGAATTTATTTATCAGGTATCGGTTAATACAGATCTAGTGTCTCTCCATTTATATCTGATTTAAACCAAGACGTTCTTTATTAAAAGCCAAGTCATAGTGCAACTCTCGCTTTGAACAGGAGACCTTAATCTAATCTCGTCGATTTTTAATTTCGGTCGATTCAGACTCCTTCCTGGTTTTTGAACTGAAGTAAATTCTTGATTTCTTTTCACTCCCAATAAGCTCATTACGTCTTAGCGGATTTATTGCCTTGCTTGGGATGAAATGATGGTAACAAAGAAAAAGAAGTTCAAACAACAAGTAGGCGTTAAGAGTACCCCCTTGACTTACCGAAGGCAAGAGAAGAAGTAGAAAAAAGCAATAGGGTCTTCTCATCTTTATACTTCCGTTTCCGGTTTTATTTATGTTATTGTAGAGATAGTTCGTCCATTGCTAAAGATTATGGACAAAATGTTGAGTAAATTGTCTATCAAGTATACTTTATATCAGATTTGCTGTCACCTGTTATGATATATCCGATTTAAGCTATGACGTTATTTACTAAAAGCCAAGTCATAGTGCAACTCTCGCTCCGAACAGAAAGCCTATATCTAATCACGTCGATTTTTATTTTCGGTCGATTTACACTCCTTCTTTTGTACAGTAGATATTCACCCTTGTTTCTTGTGTACTTAGTAGCGTATCTCAATTTTTTTCTTTTTTTTTTCACTCCCAATAAGCGCATTACGTTTTAGTGGAATTATTGCCTTGCATGGGGTGGAATGATGATAAAAAAAGAAAAAGAAATTCAAACACAAAATGTAGGCTTTAACAGCACCCTCTTGACTTAATGAAGGCAAAAGAAGTAGTGGAAAATAGATATAGGATCTTCTTATCTTGATTCTTTCGTTTCTGGGTTCGGTAATTTATTGACGCGATAGTTCGTCCATTGCTAAAGATTATGGACAAATTATTAAATTATTAAGTATATATGTAGTATCGTTTATATCGGAACTTTTGTCTCCTTTTATGACATATCCGGTTTAAACGCTGGTGCTATACTAAAGGCCAAATCATAGTGCAACTCTCGCCCTTGAAGATCCGTATCAAATGTCGTCGTTTCACTGGGAGCGAATAATTTTAGTTTCGGTCGATTCACTAAGAGTGGAATATTTAATACAGTGTGTATCGTATTTAATGAGTTTGCGTGGATGAACGGCAGAAATGGAACAAAATCATTACGGTAAATTGTTAAAAGAAAAGCACGACAAAGAAGTTGAGGAAAGCTATTACCACAGACGTCATGATTTCTTTTATGTACTATTCGTTGACACATCGGAATGAAATATGTCAGCGGGACGAGTTTTAATCTCATTTCTTTTTTTTTAGTTACCCTATCGTTGTATATAGGTTCGCCTATCGCCCGGTTCACACTTCTCCACAGTTTTTGAACAGGAGTAGAGGTTTAACCCTTGTTACATAATTAGGATTGAGTTCCCGGTTCCTCCTAAAGTCTTTTCATTTTCTTTCAATGCCAGTAAACCCCCAACACACACACCTTCCGCCTCAGTGGCATTATCGCTTTGGTTGGGGTGAAATTGTTTTAAAAATCTCTTCAGCAATATTTTTGTCACTCTCTCTCTCACAGTCTCTCTCTTTCACTCTTCTCTCTCTCTCTCTCTTTCTATCTCTGACCGTCTTTGTGTCTGTCTGTCTGTCTGTCTCTCTCTCTCTCTCTCTATCCCTGTCCGTCTTTGTGTGTGTCTCTCTCTCTCTCTCTCTGTCCGTCTTTGTGTCTCTCTCTCTCTCTCTCTCTCTCTCTCTCTCTGTCCGTCTTTGTATCTGTCTGTCTAACTGTCTCTCTCTCTCTCTATCTCTGTCCGTCTTTGTGTCTGTCTGTCTCTCTCTCTCTCTCTCTCTATCTGTCCGTCTTTGTGTCTGTCTCTCTCTCTCTCTCTCTCTCTCTCTATGTCCGTCTTTGTCTCTCTCTCTCTCTCTCTATCTCTGTCCGTCTTTGTGTCTGTCTCTCTCTCTCTCTCTCTCTCTCTCTCTATCTATGTCCGTCTTTGTGTCTGTCTGTCTCTCTCTCTTTCTCTCTATCTCTGTCCGTCTTTGTGTCTGTCTGTCTCTCTCTCTCTCTCTATCTCTGTCCGTCTTTGTGTCTGTCTGTCTGTCTGCCTCTCTCTCTCTCTCTATCTCTGTCCGTCTTTGTCTCTCTCTCTCTCTCTCTATCTCTGTCCGTCTTTGTGTCTGTCTGTCTGTCTCTCTCTCTCTATCTATCTATCTCTCCGTCTTTGTGTCTGTCTGTCTGTCTCTCTCTCTCTCTTTCAATGTTGATGATGATTAGCGCCAGATTGTGCGTGCCGAGGTAGTTCACATCGGATTGCCTGTGTCTGTAAATTTCGTTGTTTTTTTTTTACCCCTTCTCATATAGCTGCACATATTGTAGCCAACTTAGCTTAATTTAGTGAATATTGAATTCTTCTTCTTCTTCTTCTTCTTCTTCTTCTTCTTCTTCTTCTTCTTACTCTTTGTCTTTTTCTTCTCCGTCTTCTTCTTCATATTCTTCTTAGTCTTTTCTTCTTCTTCTTCTTCTTCTTCTTCTTCTTCTTCTTCTTTATGTCGTGTCCCTTCAGGACGTAGGTGATCATGGCTCTCCACTATTTCCTCTCCTTTGTAACTCTTAATAAATTTTGTCTTTTTGATATCTCTCCTAAACTTTGTTCCACCATCCATTTCCTCAAGCTCATTCTTCTATATGCCATGTTTCTTCAGGATGGTGACGATCATGGCTCTCCACAATTTCCTTTCCTTTGTAGCTCTTAATAAATTTTGTCTTTTTGTTATTTCTCCTAAACCTTTTTCCACCAATCATTCACTCAAGCTCATTTTTCTTTTTCTATGTGACATGTTCTATCAGGATGTAGGTGATCATGGCTCTCCACAAATTCCTGTCCTTTCTAGTTCTTAATAAATTTTGTCTTTTTGCTATTTCTCCGAAACCCTATTCCGCCATCCATTTACTCAAGCCCCTACTTGTACTCCTTTATCTTCTTCTTCTATATCTCGTGTCCCTTCAGAACATTCACGATCATGGCTCTCCACAATTTCCTGTCTTTTGTAACTCTTAATAAATTTTGTCATTTTGTTATCTCTTCTAACCCTTGTTCCGCCATCCAATTACTCAAGATCGTTTTTCTTCTTTATGCCGTGTCCTTTAAGACGTTGGCGATCATGGCTCTCTACAATTTCCATGCCTTTGCAGTTCCTAAACCTTGTTCCAGCATCAATTTACTCAAACTCATTCTTCTGCTTCAATGTTGGCGATCATGGCCCTCCACAATTTCCGGCCCTTTGTAGCTCTTAATAAAGTTTGTCTTTATGTTATTTCTCCTTAGAAGTTCAGTACACTTTTCTTTGTTTCTCTTGCTTCAAGTCTCTTCTTCATCTGTGAGGAGATTGTCCAGTATTCTCTGCTTTATAGGAGAACTGATGATGAACTCTGGGAATAAACTTTGTACAGAATTTGTGAAGGTTAGGATCTTCATGAATAATTCTCTGTGACACACCAACCCCAAACTGCATGCTTTCTTTCTTTCTTTCTTTCATTCTTTCTTTCTTTCTTTCTTTCTAACTTCCTTCCTAACGAAGGGAGAGTTTATGATGAATCTTAATTCTTCAATCAATGATTGAATAAGCGATAATAAAACAGCTATACGCTTACCACATCGTTAAATATTTTAGCTTAACAAAATATCTCAATAGCAATCACTATCTATAAAAGGCAGGATGTGTGTGTGTGTGTGTGTGTGTGTGTGTGTGTGTGTGTGTGTGTGTGTAACGAATGCACGGCTGCAATTTTCGACGGATTTGTACCAAAATTTACATGCACATGCTCCAAGTTAGTGGAAAGGCCAAGACCGACGTTGCATTTACCAACTCCCGTCGATAGTGGAAATAATCGATTTTTTCATACTTCTACGGCAGTTTTCATGTAGTTTGCGGCCATTTTCTACAGACCAGAGTGAGAACCAATTTCTGGCTGCTACGAATAGGCAGGAAGATTCTATTGGCCAGCGTGACAGCCAACAGCAGACTGACACGAATGTTAACTAGCATGCTAGCATTAAAAAAAAATCGATAGCTGCATTCGTCACATGTGGGAAAAATTTAAATCTGCATGGCACTTTACTCCAATTGGCTCATTCGCTTGCTTAAACTCAACGTTGATTCTGATTCCGCAGAACTGGGTTGAGTGTGAAAAAGTATTTGTTGTTAACATTCTTTTTTCATTCGGTTTTTCCAGTTACGAGTCCTTTTTTTAAAGCTGATCGTTTTGTGTTCATTTTGTTTAGTTTTATTTCGTAACAGATTTAATGTTTAGTAGAGAGCTTAGAAAAAATCGCAGTGTCAGTTAGGCAAGAAATAAGGCATGTGCCAACATCAGCACGTCAAAGGGCATTTCTTTAAAAGTCAAGTGATAGCGATTGCTGTATAAGTCGTAGGATTTTTGAATCAAGCACGGGCAACGCCGGGTCATGCTGCTCGTCAAAAATAGGAATGCTGGTCCTAATTTTATGAAGGCGGTACAAAAGTTTTCAAACTGACATATTTCACTGAAACAGCCGTTAAATGCTTCCATCTTTTCTTTCTTCTTTCTCTTCTTACTTTATTTATTTCATTCATTTTAAGACTGAGAGCTCATTTCCGTGTTTTCCCGTGGTCAAAACGTAATAGTCAATTGTTTATGGTGTATTGGCAGGGCGTAATGGTCGGGCGTAATGGACAATCAGAAATCAAACATAGAAGATGATAATTCTAAAATTCTCATTTCTCAGAGAAGAAGGAGGGAAAAAACGGATTTATGATGTATTGGCAGGCCGTAATGGTCGGAGCAATCAGAAATCTAATATAGAAGAAGATAATTCTAAAATTTTCATTTCTTGGAGAAGAAGGGCGAAAAGAAAAAAAAACGGTATTATGATGTATTGGCAGGGCGTAATATTCGGGACAATCAGAAATCTAATATAGAAGAAGATAATTCTAAAATTTTCATTTTTTGGAGAAGAAGGGCCAAAAGAAAAAAACGGTATTATGATGTATTGGCAGGGCGTAATGGTCGGGACAATTAGAAATCTAATATAGAAGAAGATAATTCTAAAATTTTCATTTCTTGGAGAAGAAGTGCGAAAAGAAAAATACGGTATTATGATGTATTGGCAGGGCGTAATGGTCGGGACAATCAGAAATCTAATATAGAAGAAGATAATTCTAAAATTTTCATTTCTTGGAGAAGAAGGGCGAAAAGAAAAAAAAACGGTATTATGATGTATTGGCAGGGCGTAATGGTCGGGACAATCAGAAATCTAATATAGAAGAAGATAATTCTAAAATTTTCATTTCTTGGAGAAGAAGGGCGAAAAGAAAAAAAACGGTATTATGATGTATTGGCAGGGCGTAATGGTAGGGACAATCAGAAATCTAATATAGAAGAAGATAATTCTAAAATTTTCATTTCTTGGAGAAGAAGGGCGAAAAGAAAAATACGGTATTATGATGTATTGGCAGGGCGTAATGGTCGGGACAATCAGAAATCTAATATAGAAGAAGATAATTCTAAAATTTTCATTTCTTGGAGAAAAAGGGCGAAAAGAAAAAACAGTTTTATGTTGTATTGGCAGGGCATAATGGTCGAGACAATCAGAAATCTAATATCGAAGAAGATACTTCTAAAATTTTCATTTCTTGGAGAAGGACAAAAAAAACTGGCTTGTTTATTGCAGTACATGTTTGTCATTATTATACGTAATTATTTTGACCTTTTCATGACATATATTTTAAAAAATGTTCCCTTGCAGCAATCTAGAACCTTTCTTTAATAGGCATTTTGTATGCGCCACACTTTCGGCCGTGTGGTCTAATGATTTTCAAACTGTATCTTAAATGTGGCACAAGGTCGAAAGTTTTGAGCACCCAGTGAGGATCGAAATCACTACTCAATTCTAATTGATTTATCTAACCATTGCACAACATTTTTTACTAAAATTTTCTAAGCGTAAATTAGGTGCAGCACAAGGTCAAAATTATGGAGCACACAGTTAGGATCGAACCCATTATTCAGTAGTAACTGTGCTCGCCAGCCAAACTTGTTAACCATTACACAATGTCAAGGTGCCCATCTTTCGAAAAGTAGCTAAGATGTGGCACAAGGCCGAAAGTATGGAGCACTCAATGATAATCGAGCTAAACAACTCAAATTGATTTAGCGAGACAAGCTTGCTAAATATTACACCTCTGCCGATGTGTTACAAATGATTTGCTATCCTCCAGGACTTGTGCCTTCTCGGGCCCATGTTCTCTACTGGAAAGATTTGAATCAAGTGCATGGTCAACTGATAAGAAAAACGGTTCACTGTGTAGGGCGAGACAGTTTTTCTCTCCAGAATCTGTTTTACATATATATATGTGAAAAATATATACGGAAAAAACAAACAAAAATCCTTATATACAATTATGCTGTTTTAATGTTAATATGTCAACGTCGGACGTTTCGGTCTAATAAACCATCTTCAGGACATATTCATAAAATATAATTAACATTATCAATACAACATGACAAAGACCATGTACATATGAAACAAGACTTATCCAAACAGATAACTGAAAACTGTGAAAACGTATTCCTAAAATTTGAGTATTTTGAATGAAAAATGAAAAGAATTCTATTTTGAACTAAAATTCATATGTACGCTTGTCGAGCATTAATCTCGCTAGAAAAGGGGAAATACTAAAGAAGCCAGGTCTAGTATTCACCGTGCATGAGTGCGTGAGCGCTGATCTTATAAAACTTTCAGTTATCTGTTTGGATAAGTCTTGTTCTTATGTACATCGTCTTTGTCATGTTGTATTTGATAATGTTATAATTTATGAATATGTCCTGAAGATGGTTTATTAGACCGAAACGTCCGACGTTGACATATTAACATTAAAACAGCGTAATTGTATATAAGGATTTTTGTTTGGTTTTTCCGTATATTTTTCTTCATACTGTCGGATCTATATCCATATATTTGCTTACATATCTATATGTCTATATTTTCTCCATGCTTAATATTGCTGCTACATATGGTCCGGTCTCCTTGCTATTTGCCTTGAGCTCCTTGATCCAAAGAAGAATCAGCAATATTATTGGTCTTCATCTGGCATCTCGGCTTGAGTCAGTTCCCGAGGTCGTAAGGTTGTCTCTCTTTGTCTTTTCTAGAAATACTTTCAGTTAATTTCACGGATAAGCTCTTCGCTAATGTACCTAGGGATTTTTTTTCATTTAAGCGCAGTACTAGCCTGGCGTCGAGAGTTCGTCAATTTATAGTTGATCTGCTTAGACGTAGACGTAAGTTCTATGTTAACGTTTTCTTCTTCTCGCACTTCTCGTAACTTAAATCTGCAAAACCTTAAATACAATGTCAATCGCTATCTGCTGTCCTCCTGATTACTCTTTCCTCTTCCTGCTCATTGTGAATGTTTCTGTTCCTAATTCACCCACACCTAGTAACCCCCTGTGTCTTAGTGGCTTTATTGCCTTCCTTGTGGAACCCCCTTCCGGCTCCATGCTTCCCAGCCAACTTTAGTCTGCAAACATTTAAATACAATGTCAGTCGCTATCTACTGTCCTCCTGATTACTCTTTCCTCTTCCTGCTCATTGTGAATGTTTCTGTTCCTAATTCACCCACACCTAGTAACCCCTGTGCCTTAGTGGCTTTATTACCTTCCTTGTGGAACTTCCTTCCGGCTCCATGCTTTCCAGCCAACTTTAGTCTGCAAACATCTAAATACAATGTCAATCGCTATCTACTGTCCTCCTGATTATTTCCTTTTCCTGCTCATTGTGAATGTTTCTGTTCCTAATTCACCCACACCTAGTAACCCCCTGTGTCTTAGTGGCTTTATTGCCTTCCTTGTGGAACCCCTTCCTCCATGCTTCCCTTTAGTCTCATTTAAATAAATGTCAATCGCTTCTACTGTCCTCCCGATTACTCTTTCCTTTTCCTGCTCATTGTGAATGTTTCTGTTCCTAATTCCTTAGTGGCATTGCCTTCCTTGTGGAACCCCTTTCCGGCCCATGTTCCCAGCCAACTTTAGTCTGCAAACATTTTAAATACAATGTCAATCGCTATCTACTGTCCTCCCTTTTACTCTTTCCTTTTCCCTGCTCATTGGAATGTTTCTTTCATTCACCCACCCTAGTAACCCCCTTGTCTTAGTGGCTTTATTGCCATCCTTGCCCCTTCCAGCCAACTTTAGTCTACAAAACATTTAAATACAATGTCAATCGCCATCTACTGTCCTCCTGATTACTCTTTCCTCTTCCTGCTCATTGTGAATGTTTCTGTTCCTAATTCACCCACACCTAGTAACCCCTGTGCCTTAGTGGCTTTATTGCCTTCCTTGTGGAACTTCCTTCCGGCTCCATGCTTTCCAGCCAACTTTAGTCTACAAACATTTAAATACAATGTCAATCGCTATCTACCGTCCTCCCGATTACTCTTTCCTCTTCCTGCTCATTGTGAATGTTTCTGTTCCTAATTCACCCACACCTAGTAACCCCCTGTGTCTTAGTGGCTTTATTGCCTTCCTTGTGGAACTTCCTTCCGGCTCCATGCTTTCCAACCAACTTTAGTCAACAAACATCTAAATACAATGTCAATCGCTATCTACCGTCCTCCCGATTACTCTTTCCTCTTCCTGCTCATTGTGAATGTTTCTGTTCCTAATTCACCCACACCTAGTAACCCCCTGTGTCTTAGTGGCTTTATTGCCTTCCTTGTGGAACCCCCTTCCGGCTCCATGCTTTCCAGCCAACTTTAGTCTGCAAACATTTAAATACAATGTCAATCGCTATCTACCGTCCTCCCGATTACTCTTTCTTCTTCCTGCTCATTGTGAATGTTTCTGTTCCTAATTCACCCACACCTAGTAACCCCCTGTGTCTTAGTGGCTTTATTGCCTTCCTTGTGGAATCCCCTTCCGGCTTCATGCTTTCCAGCCAACTTTAGTCTGCAAACATTTAAATACAATGTCAATCGCTATCTAACGTCCTCCCGATTACTCTTTCCTCTTCCTGCTCATTATTAATGTTTCTGTCTTTAATTCGTCCGCAACCTGTAACCCTTGCATGGGGTTATAACGATTGAAAAAAAATGTTGCTTAGATATTGCACAAGGACAAAAATGTGGTGAGGATCGAACTCACTGCTGAGTCATCTTTGATCTAGCGAGACAAGCATCTTGAATATCACATCAGGTCGAAGTATCTTTCTGAGTAGCACAGGGTTAAAAATTTGAGCCAACCAGCAAAGATAGAACTCTCTATTCAATTGTAAATGATCTAGCGTGGAAAGCTTGTTAACCATTATATCACGTCGAAGTGGCCTTAATCTTTGTTCTTAGAATTTCTAGTGTTTTGCGAGGTTATGAATTTTTATTGATTTTACAAGTATAGACGCGCAGACATATAAAGTTCGCTGAAGGAAAAGCCCATCGTAAAAGACGAAATACATCTCTAAAGATAATGCCAATAAAATGTGGAAGAAGGCCAACATCACTCAAGATCATTCGTCTTGGTGAAAAATAGTGACGAATGGTTTGAGAGAATTCGAACAGAACCGTGTTGCGCATGAAAAACTGCTCAAGAGGGATATTCGTAATGGTCTTGAAATTCATTTCCTTGAAATGCTGCCATAGAATTTGATCTAACGTCTATGTAGGGCACGACACCGATGTTCGGCAAAGAAAGAAGTCGTTACTGAAAAGATATGTGACACTTATGCGATAAATATACTACAAAACGTCGGCCAACGTTGCCACATCTGGGTAAGAGAATGTACAACCCTAGCAGGACTGAAAATCTTCATACATTTTCTCTTGATTTCTTGATAGAGTTGTTGTGTTGACTTAGAAGCGTAGTAATTATGTTAGAAAATGTTTCAATCCGTCAACACAATAATAAAAACAATATTTCTACACGTGAAAGTACTTGACGTAATTTTCAGTTGACAATATAAATACAATAGCGTTTTCTAAAATATTCTAGTTGTTAAGGACATTTTGTTTGTTGATAATAGTCACTTTGTTTTCAATAAATTCATTTCGTTTTTCCCTTGAAAAGTCGATATTGAACGAAACGCTTCGGCTAATAATAGTTTTCCTATTGTCTTTTAACTTTATACAAATTGTTTTTTACAGGTTAACCCTGAGAAATATTTCATATATATATATATATATATATATATATATATATATATTAAAGACATTTTTATATTTAACGTTCTTTTTTATAGATACAAGTATTTAAGTAAATGCTCTGTTTATAATAAACAGTATTAAATAACATTTACCGGCCTGAATGTCCGAGAAATTTTCATAGAAAATATTCGTCCTTTGACAGGATTCGAACCTGCATCCTATACGAAACCGTCATTTACCGATTCGGCCACAAAGGAGCGTTCGGTAGGCAAGGTCGAATTTACTGCTTATAAACTTCAATCTTCCATGAATCTCGTACATTCATAAATGCTCATGGCGTATCAAATGTAAACAAATGACGTCATATATTAAGAAATGGACAAAGTCCGACAATTTATTTATTAAAGACATTTTTACTTAAATACTTGTATCTATAAAAAAGAACGTTAAACATAAAAATGTCTTTAATAAATAAATTGTCGGACTTTTGTCCATTTCTTAATATATATATATATATATATATATATATATATATATATATATATATATATATATCTCAGACAAAGAAAATGTCAGTCTATTTCATGAGTTAAACTCAATCTTCATGGCCTGAAGATTGCGTTTAAGCATGAAACAGTCTCTCGGGTTTGAGTGTTGACCTCAATGACCTCTTTTATATATACATACGCTCTGTGTTATAAATGTGTTATTGTTTTGGAACGTGCGGTCGCAACGCTGAGTTTGAATTTAAATTTTAAGTTTGCGACCGCGCGTTCCAAAACAATAACACATTTCTCATAGCATTTTTTCGGATTAAATCTCTATTTTCGTTGTCCTCTTATAAAAAAGTAAAAACAAGAACAAAATCTACTTCCATACCTGATGTCTGTAGGAACAGACGAAAGCTCTTAAAAAATTAAAAAGACCTTATGCAACTGGAATTTATAAACAGGGATCATATCATTCATATACAGGTTCGGGGTTGGTGTATCTTATTTATATTGTTTGCGATGATGTATTCTCGCCATTTAAATCATTAACCTTTATATTTGTTTTTTGTATGAATGATTCATGAATTTATAAATTATAATTGCACCTTTTAATTGAAATTATATATATATATATATATATATATATATATATATAAAGAAATAATCATACATTGAATCAATTAGCAATATTAGTGCAATTAATGGTGAAATCTCCTCGCTAATAGACTTAATATAAGCATTAAACTAATAACAATCCACCGAATGATGCGGTCCTTATGTCTAACAATGGTGTCAGATGGATCTAGTGTATTTTTTATAGAAGCAAGTACTTTCAAAGACTCCATGTCCTCATCGTCAGGCTGTAATTTTTTTTCCTTTAAAATCAAAACTCGAAGACGAAATAAATGTGTTGGTGACCGAAAGATGTTTTTTTTTAAGAATGTGTTATTATTAATGGTTGTATAATAATGGAATGTGCAAGTCACAACGCTAAAGTTCAAATATTTCAAGTGAGAATTTTTATATGAATTTTGTAATTTGGTAAATCCACAAATTCTTTTGTTGTGTTTTCCAGTTAACGTGACATGAACTAAGTACATAGTTCAATTAATAAAGTGATATATCTATGTTTTCTCCGGAATTTCGTACTGCGGATCAATTGTTTCTTTATAAACGTATTATATTAGGCAGTATATATTTTATATTATAAAGAAATATATATACGCATATCTCAGCAGCTTGTTTCATTAAGACATGTTTCTGTGTGCTCTTTTTCGATAAGATTCTTTCATACTCGCATGATATGTTTCTTAATGTCATTACTGAAAGTTTAGAGAAAATCGATGTGTTTATACATATTTGTTTTATTACCAAGTACATTCGACATAGCCATGTCATCATCATCAGAGTATTCTCCAAACCATAGTTAGTTACCTCCTTTTAAAAGGTTTCAGCTGTCACGCACTGACGCAGTGTTCCTCACTCCATTTGTACTATAATATATATTTTATTATAAACAATAACCTAATATATATATATATATATATATATATATATATATATATATATTTATTTAAAAATATGATCCCATCGCTACATAAGAGTTCTCATGTTTCAAAACAAGAGCCTAAAACTTCAATATAATTATTTGGATTAAATTGAATTAAAGTACCAAGCTCTGTTCCATCTTCAAGCGAAATATTTTTGGAATAACTAATTCCTGAAATTTACGCTTTTTCTAAGCATATTCATTATTAAAATCAAAATTACTATGGTAACGGCTAGAGTAATTGTTTAAAGAAAAGGGGCGTAAGGTGTTAATAATTTGTATCAATATCTCAGTTACATTCAAAGACGTCAAGTCAGGGTAAGGTAGGGGTGTCTAAATCTAGTCTGGTTAAGAATCTATGGAGATTTATTTATTTTTTTATTTTATTTTTTATTTTTCTGAAAGCGTTTTGTGTATATAAAAAAACTGTCATAATTCGCTAACATTGGTTTTTTTTGACGACTTCATAAAGGGTTATCTCTTCTTTTTTTGTAAGGCAATCTATATATATATATCAGGGTATTGTTTGTAATATATATATATATATATATATATATATATATATATATATATATATGTATGTATGTATGTATGTATGTATGTATGAATGCATGTATTTTATTTCTCTTTCTCTTCGTGATTTGATGCGTTTGATAATTCCTTCAGTGTGCATTCTAGAATTTGTGTATTTCTCGGAAAGAGAGTTTGAGTGTATTTTATTATGTGTGCTTTTTCATAAAACGTATTTGAGACGTTCTTGCAGAAGGCAGCCGCTCGGACAAATTCCTTGCTACTGTTTGCTGTCTTCTTCAAAGGTAAATTGAACATAAATTCCACAAATCACGCTTCCCCGAGACAAGAAAGACTGACGAAAAAAAAAAAAGAGAGACGAATGCAGGAGAGAAAGAAACACAAGATAAAAGGGTGATACCGAACCAAATAGAATAATAGTCTCTGAATAGTGAGCAATAAACAGACTACGACGCCAAATTTTATTCTTTGGTATAAAACGCCATTGGCAGAAAAAGATTACTACAAGAAGACGCTGACCAGAGATGGACCGATTCTAAAAGCACAATAGTAGACACGTTTACCGAAAATATACTTGTAATAAGGCCACTTTCTATATAAATGCATATATATATATATATATATATATATATATATATATATGGAGTAAAAATTCCACTGTTCGTAGCATTTACTCTTTAAAAAGTGCTCAATACAAAGAAATAAATCTTTTATCTAATAATAATTATATATATATATATATATATATATATATATATATATATATATATATATATATATATATTTCAAATATATTGTTATTATCGCTGACCAGAGATGGACCGATTCTAAAAGCAAAATAGTAGACACGTTTACCTGGCGAAGGTTGGGGTCAAGGAGGCTGGCGTGGGTACCGAAAATATACTGATAATGAGACCACTTTCTATATACATGCATGCATATATATATATATATATATATATATATATATATATATATATATATATATATATGGAGTAAAATTCCACTGTTCGTAGTATTTACTTTTTAAAATGTACTCAATACAAACAAATAAATCTTTTATAATAATAATAATAATAATATATATATATATATATATATATATATATATATATATATATATATATATATATATATATATATTCAAATGTCTATTGCTATTATCGACCAGAGATGGAGCGATTCTAAAAAAGCAGAATAGTAAGCACGTTTACCGAAAATATACTGATAATGAGACCTCTCTCTCTCTCTCTCTCTCTCTCTCTCTATATATATATATATATATATATATATATATATATATATATATATGGAGTAAAATTAGAATGTTCGAAGCATTTACTTTTTTAAAAAGTGCTCAAATACAAAGTAAATCAAATAAATAAATCTTTTATAATATATATATATATATATATATATATATATATATATATATATATATATATATATATTCAAACGTATATTGTTATTATCACTTTTCTCTGGCACTCCTTATTACAGGTTCCCAGGAAAGTGATAATAACAATGAAAATTGCAATATGAACTCTGATAAAAAAGAACATGCAATAACAGCAAAAATTACAATGTGAGCACTGGTAAAAATGTTTGTTGAAGACATTAGGTTTATAATACCCAGAAATTCAAACACAGATGTCTTCATGGACACATGACACCGTGGATAAAGGCGTTGGTTAGATGTGAGTTCAATACCCGGCTAAGGCAGTGGAGAACTTTCAGAGGGGAATTAACAGGAGATAACTGATAACTGACATCCATTGAACATGGCACGTGGAACTAGAACAGTCTACCCCAGTGAGCGAAATAAAGGGTTCAGTTCGACATTCCAACCATATGAAGAAGGCCGGAGCGTACAACGGCCGAAACGTTGTAATAAATATGGCAACAAAAATGAGGGTGATAGTCCGAATAATGTAAATAGTTTACATACCAACCTCATCTCAGAAATATAAACAGATATAATGTTGAATATGAGCCAATCTAAACTCTGTATAGTGGCTTTATTTTCGGGAAAAATCAAATCAAAAACCGCCCAGCATTTTGGATATTTTTCTATTAATTAATATTAATAATATTAAACTGTTCATTGATCTAAGGTTTCGGCTCACATGGGCCATCTTCAGAGTGATTATATGGACATTACAACAGAGATTTTCACCATCTAAGATTATATTCTTTTACGTTGACATAGAAGATTGCTGTGCAACGATAACGGTCGCGGAATAGCAGACGCAGGTCGTAAATTCATAATGCGGTTCTATGATATCGTATGTGACTACGTGAGAGATAGAAATGTTATCAACAGTACTATGTATTTAAATGCATCGTAATATGTTTTGACCAGTTTGAAATGTAAATTTTTTGATTGTGGTTAGCTGTATATGGGCTCCAATAGTATGAGAAGTTGAAAAAAGTTATTATATATATATAATGGACACTCCCGTTGGTTTTGACGTAGGATCTGACAGCTTATTGATTCAGTTATGAAAGTTTATGAGATAATCTTAAGTGGCATTTAAGACCCGCTAGTGATTTACAAAGGAGGCCACATATGGAGCAAGCGTGAGGATTGTGAGATGAGATCACTGTTAGATTGGCTGACCTTTTAGATCTTGCTCTCGCTTCTTGAAGATGATTCAGACAAGCAGATTGAAAATTGCTGAGTCCACTAAAACACGTTGATCTCCATTCCACCCGCTCCAAGGCTAAGCACTCGAGGGTGTTATGTGGTATATTAACTGCTGACAAGTTGCTTTTCAGCTTGTATCTTAGCCATGGGCGTCCTACATTCCTGTAGCCCTGATCTAACTGGCTGTACATTAGGATCTTGGGTATCCTGTCATCAGACATTCTCAAGACATGACCAGTCCACCCTAACTGAGACTGTATGAGAAAAGTCTCGATTCCTCCAATATTACACCTATTAAACAGGTCTATGTTAGATGTCCTATCTTGTAGTTTAACTCCACAGATGGCACGCAGACAGCTTTTATGGAAAACATCTAGCTGGCGTATATGGTACCTGTATGGAGTCCATGATTCTGGGTCATACAAAAGGATGGCAAGTACAACAGCTCTGTAAACCCGAATTTTCGTATCCAGTCGAATACCCCGCTCATTCCACAAGCGATGGCGAAGTTTGCCGAAAGCACTGGTAGCCTTAGCAATCCGATGCATGATTTCATCATCTAAAGTTCCACTGTAATTGACTTTGCTACCAAGATAAGTGAAAGACTTTAGATAGTTCAGGGGTTTGTCTTCTACTTTCAATGGTCTCTCTGGAAATTTGTAGACTGAAGGTTTTTGTTTCTCACCACGCAATTGCTTCGGAGTAGGACAAGGTTGGTGCACTACTTGAGTTTTCTTTATGCTGAGTATAAGTGCAAATGCTTTACATGCAGCAGAGAAACGATTATTAGATGTTGGGCCACCTCAAAGGATGTCGCTACAAGAGCAGCATCATCAGCAAACAATAAATCACGAATAATTTGCGTACGAAGGTGGGTCTTGGCTTTGAAGCGCTGAAACCAGTTGTTCAAAACGGAAACTTTGTGGATAAGAACGAATCAAGGTAAACCGCCAGAAAACCCACACAAGTGATTTGATTAAAGTGGTGAAGGCTTATATATATATATATATATATATATATATATATAGATACACCTAGGTGTATCTAGGTTTGCTCTACGATTGTATTGAGCTCTTTTGTTAGTTAGTTGTTACTCGTATCGGGGTTTTTTCTTGGGCTTCAGACCTGCATCTGTGCGATTTTTGTCGGCAGAAGTTTATGTTTGTAGCTCTTTCTTTTTTTAAATCTTTTTTCCTCGAAATTGATTTGATTAACAAATCAAAAATTCGAGGGTTTTTCGAAAACGAGTCTAGTTATTTATATTTATATATATATATATATATATATATATATATATATATATATATATATATATATAAGAAAAAAATTGGAAAAACAAACAAAAATCCTTAAATGCAATTATGTTGTTTAAAATGAATGAAATGTCGACATCTGACGCTTTGGTTTAATAAACCTTCTTCAGGACAATATTCATTAAAATACAATTCAGTTCAATTTGACAAAGACGATGGACATAAAAACAAGTCTTATCCAAAACAGATAACTGAAAATTTTTTAAAATGATCAGCTTTCCGTTTAGCATGGTCACGTTGTCGTCACATGGGCGACGTTTTCAAAACGTATTCCTAAAAATTTTGATTATTTTGAATGAAAAGAAAATGAAAAGAATTCTATTAGGATCTAAAATTTTAATGTGTATGCTTGTCGAGCATTAATCTCGCTAAAAAAGGGAAAATATTAAAGAAACCAGGTCTAGTATCTTACTGCTCTTTCTCCTTATTATTCCATATATATATATATATATATATATATAATGAAATGGACAAAGTCCGACAATTATTTTAAGACATTTTTATGTTTAGACATTCTTTTTGTAGATACAAATATTTAAGTAAATGCTGTTTTATAATAAACAGTATTAAACAATATTTACCGGATGTCCGAGAAATTTTCGCAGAAAATATTCGTCCTCCGACAGGATTTGAACCTGTATCCTATACGATACCGTCATATAGCCTGACGTGCCTTTACCGATTTGGCCACAGAGGATGGATTTAATACTGTTTATTATAAATATTTACTTATATATTTTTATCTGTATAAAGAAATTATAAACATAAAAATGTCTTTAAAATAATTGTCGGACTTTGTCCATTTCATAATGTGTGACGTTATTTGTTTACATTTGATACGGTATGAGCAGATATGAATGTACGGGAGGGATTCATGGAAGATTGAAGTTTAAAGACAGTGAATTGGAACTTCCTTGCCGAACGCGTCCCTGTAGCTAAATCGGTTAATGTTACGTCAAGCTAAATGACGGCTCATTATAGGATACAGGTTCGATATTTTCTATGAGAATTTCTCGGACATTCAGGCCGGTAAATGTTGTTAATACTGTTTATTATAAACAGAGCATTTACTTAAATATTTGTATCGATAAAAAAGAATGTATAAACATAAAAATGTATTTAAAATAATGTCGGACTTTGTCCATTTCATATATATATACATATATATATATGTGTGTGTGTGTGTGTGTGTGTGTGTGTGTGTGTGTGTGTGTGTGTGTGTGTGGCGAAGTGCAAAAGTTTTTTTGACGCGTTTAGGAATTCATTGGACGAAGTTTATGTTGATACGACTGTGTATGCGCACGAACGAGGGATGCTGGGAATTTTATATTAATTTTTTTTTTTTAATATGTGTTTTGAGTTATAGGCGGTTTTATTTCGATTCTTTTTCTTTTTGTTTCTTTCCTTCGCGTCTTTGTCTCTAAATATGCCACATTCTGATAACAGATCTGCCAAGAATGGTCAAAGTTTGTAAGAACCTGAACGCAAATTTACTAGCGATTAAAGCATTTTCTAGATATTTTCGTCTTAGTAAATTATTTTCTCTTTTAATTAGACTATCAATTTTTATGTTAAAATTGTTGTGAGTTTCGAAACAATGAGAAAACCATGCGTTTAATGTGGTAAAATATTTCTTTTGTGTTCATATAATCTTTTATTTAAATTTCTTGAGGTTACTCCGATATATTCCTTGTGACACTCATTACAGGTAATAGATTAAATTCCATAGTTTTAACTTAACGTTCTGTTTAATTAAATTTATTATTGTTATAGATGTAGTTGTGACAAATTTTATGTTTAGATGAATTCTTTTCAATTGTAATTGTGAAAGAGTAGAACAATATTTTCTTTTTATTTTCTTTCTTTATTTTTATCTTTATTTTTTTTTATTCGTTGAATTCAGTAGAAAGGGCCTCTTTTCTATTTTGAAATATTTTACGAGCCTTTTGTTTCACATTGAATATGCAATAGGGTGATCTTGAAACTATTTTTAATATATTTTTCGTCTTCGTGTAAATATTGAGGGCTGCAAGTTCTGAATGCTCTTAACTAGACTCTGATGATTTTTCCGGATTTTATGTTGCTGTTATGGTGAGAATAGAAATTTATGAGATCATTTTTATTGGTTGATTTCTGGTGAACACTAGATTTTAATATGCTGTCAACCCAGTGTAAGACGATGTAGTTTGTTAAATTGATTATTATTTACTTGATTATTTATTTATTTTGATTTGTTTTATTCCCTTCATTTTTAAGGGGATGCTTATCCTATTAGTTGGGTTTAAAGGTCAGGCTTTTTTTAAAGTATCTTAATTATCTGAGTTTTATATAGTGCATATATTTGCATTTTTCATCATGCCATTTTACAAGGTATTCGTTTTTAGTTTTCGATTTTTAAATAACGTAATAAACATTTTTTTCTTCCTGTCTGTATTTTGAGATAAGTTCTGATCGTTTATTTAGTAGTTTGTGTTGGTCTTGGAAAGTGGTTATAACTACTTCCTCCAGACAGAGTTTTCAGGTTTTGGATTTATTGTTGTAGGCTGATGTTTTTTCGCCATTTTCTATCATATTTTTGTATAATTTGGATTTTGTTTTTAATACCTCATATATGTGTGAAAAGATTTTCCGGTTTGTATATTGACGGGTGTTGTTTAAATATGCAGGGTCAATGGGTAAATTTTGGTCTAAATGGCGCAAAAATGACAATAACACTGGCATCTTTTTTTACAGATCGCGACATCTGTCAGAAAGATGAAAAGATAAATTTTTTATTATTGCATTATGCCAAAAGTTTAACACATATAGATATTAATGTGTAACAACTGAACATAGTTATTAATTAATTAATTAATTAATGTGTAGTATTATCCATAACTACATGTACAAGAATGTTATTTTTGACAAAAGTAAAAAAAAATAACGATAAATACGTAAAAAATGCGTATATTGTTGAAAATTCCTTTTTCTACAATAAAGCTATTTATGCTATGTTATAATGCTTATTATCTAAACAATAATAATCTTACTTATTATAAAATGCAGATTGTGTGTGTGTGTGTGTGTGTGTGTCTGTACGTTTATATATTAGATTGGATTTCCTACATTTTTCAACCGATTTCAACAAAACTTCACAGGACTACGTAGAATTACCTTGCGGTGGTTCTGACAGCGCCAAAAATGGGAAAAACACAATTGTTTATGCACAAAATCAATTTGAAAACACGATTAAGAGGCATCACTGTTGCCACAATGAAAGGGGGACAACTCATATCGAGTTATACTTATTATAAAACCCAGGTTGTTTTTTTTTGTGTGTGTGTGTGTGTGTTCGTTTATATATTAGATCGGATTTCCTACATTTTTCAACCGATTTCAACAAAACTTCACTTTTTTTTGGTAGGTAGTGTTTCTTATTGTCTTGCACACTTTTTTCTTTATTTTTACATTCAGAATGCTTTAAAAATTCCATTTACAAAACAATCGTTTATAATAAAATTCTATTCAATCGGTAGACTCATAACGATTGAAAACAATGTTTTTGTTTGAGTTTGGGTTTGACCAATTCGTAAAAGAAAAAAAAGAAAAATAAAACTAATTAAGACATGCGTGTCCGTCAACCTTAAACAATAATCTTTGCCAATTTTATTTTTCAGTCTTTATGATGGTCGATACTTGATCTATCTCTTACTGTTACATCCCGGGGCAACGCCGGGCTCTACTGCTAGTAATGAATAAATTTCTTTTAAACAATAAAGTATATTTAATCACATCGCCATTTCTTTTTCTAACATCCGTGGCATTAGAACCAATTTCTGCAGTGTGGAATCTTTCCTCATTGCGAACTGCCCGGATATACTGGCTCTGTGTGAGACCAACCTTGACTCGTCTATCCCCTCCTCTGACCTCTCGATCACCGGCTACCTTCCTCTCCTTAAAAAAGACTCTAAAACCCACATGCATGGCCTTGGAGTTTACGTCAAGGATCATCTCCCGCTGGCTAGAGAGTTGTCTCTTGAATCTCCAAACCATTCCTACACGTCTCTTTGGCTATCTCTTCACAATGCTGTAAGCTACATCTTCTTCCTTTATCGCTCTCTATCCCCCCAAGACTGTGATGTAATCGAATGTATTTCTGACAGCATTGACCAGGCTCTATCTCTCTGTCCGTTTGCTTACTTTCCCGGTAACTGCTCCGAAGGGCTATTTTCGCTGGTTCCCAGACCTCATGAATTTAAGCGTTCAACTAGGCTGGCATCTCGCTTTCACTGTTAAAACTGTTAAATGTAGCCGTCTCTTCTGCTCCAATAGCTTCATATCTCACACTTCTCGCCTGTGGAACTCCCTTCCCTTTTCCTGTTTCCCTGATAGCTATAATATCTATATATAATCTCCAACTATTTAAAAATAAAATGTCAATCGACGTCTTCAGATGCCCTGATCTATCCTTCTCTTCATCTTTTCCTCTATCACTCCTCTTTGCTCTCGCTCCAACCCTCTGTAACCCCTTGCGTGCTCGTGGCTTTCCGCCTTGCTTGGGGTGAAATGCTTACAAAAAAAATCTCTCTAAGAGCTGTCGCAACGTGTTAACAGATATATTTACCAAAACTACACAAAAGTATCTTGAAATACTAAAGAGTAAATTTATTCAATAAAATCACTGTTGGCTTCAACCACGGCATCGAGACGGCTTCAGAATGTCCTGCCAGTCTTCTGGACGGTCTCCATGTTTAAGTTGGTGAATTCTACCATAATCCTTGACTTCAGTTCAACTTTGGTGTTACTCTCTCTCTCAACTGTGCTCCACACACAACAATTAAGGGGTAGCAGTCTTGGGAGTTAAGTGAACAGATTTAAAGCCGTGATGTGGTCACAGAAATTGTTTGACAGCCATGACTGGGTTCTCCAACTTATGTGGAGTGGTGCAGTGTCCTGCAAGACACAGTGTCTTTGAGCAGCCACTCTCTTGACTTAGGGCTGCATTACCTTCTCAAGGCCCTTAATGTATGCCTCCGTATTGATTTTGAGACCCTGTGCGAAGATGAATGGAGGCACAACGTCACCATCTCTAGTGATTGCTTCAAAAACCTTCGTAATCATCATTAGACTCATCCAACTCTTTCCGAATCCTCTGCACTGTTTGAGAAAAAAAAATCACTGAAATATCTGTATTGGAGCTTCCAGCGCGAATGCCAAGAAGTACAACATGCCATTTCCATTTTCTGGCAGCGTGAATTGCATTATGGTACACTTTTTCTCTCACACGGTGCCCAACGGACCTACTATACTGAGTAGTCGACAAAAATCTCTCTCTCTCTCTGTCTCTCTCATATCTATCTATCTATCTACACACACATATATATATATATATATATATATATATATATATATATATATATATATATATATATATATATATATATTTTTACAGGGATTTTGTCGAATATATATATATATATATATATATATATATATATATATAGGGATTTTGTCGATAAAATATATATATAATATATATATATATATATATATATATATATATATATATATATATTATATATATATATTTATATATATATATATATATATATATATATATATGTTTAATTTTTTTTGAGTTCTTACAAGAGCTTTCTTTTCTGGACAAAGGGTGTGTAAGAACTGTCCGAATATTTTATATTTCCGAGCGCTTTCGGCTATACCTTTAGCCATTATCAAGGATGATTCGATTTTTCAGCTTAATTGAGTATGTGCGTTCTGTGTATGTTTTAGTGTGTTGTAGAGATGTTTTTAATTTCCGAATACGGTTAGCCTTGTTCGTAATTAATATTGCTAAGAATTGGCTTTTTCTTTTTTATTATTAAAGTTTCCATTATTTTTAGTCTTTTTTTGCAGGTGGATGCAGTTAATATATTTGTTTTCTATTAGTATATACACACACACACACACACGCACACACACACACACACACACATATATATATATTTACAGGGATTTTTCTCAAATATATATATATATATATATATATAATCCGGTGTGCTTATAGATATTTTTATTTTTACAAAATAGTGCTCAATGTAAATTTACAGAGCATTAATATTATAAATTAATTGATTTAAAATATGGTTTAAAATGGAACTAATGTTTTTGATTTAATCACAAAAATTAAATTCGTGGCTTTTAGCTTCCATTTTTGAAACATGGTTACAACTGTGTAGCGAAAAAAACATATTTTAAGTCAATTAATTTATTATATATATATATATATATATATATTTAATTTTTCTTGTATTCGAACAAAAGCTTTCTTTTCTGGACAAAGGGTGTGTAAGAACTGTCCAAATGTTTTATATTTCCGAGGAAAAATTATATAAAAAGCTTAACTTGTCTGTAGTTTTGAATAAAACATGCATAAAGGAAGGATTGCTGTCTAAATATATAACTATATATATATATATATATATATATATATATATATATATATATATATAAATGAGAGAAAGATCAGATGGAGTACAATTCCACTGTTCGTAGCATTTATTTTAAAAAAAGTGCTCTTTTCCGAAAGGTGAGAGGGATCATAATTAAAATGAGACTTATAATCCACCCGGCCCACTTTAACTTTCGGATAAAAAGGTAGCACTTTGTTTTCAAATTCTCTTAAAAATCATTTAATCACTATTTACTTATCATCGTCTGAAAAAGTACAATCAAAGTATGGAAACATGAAAGCTTTTGTGTAAAGATTTCAAAAATACCATTCTTAAAAGAGTGCTCAATGCAGAGTAGAGCAAATATAATCTATTCGAAAATTATAACATAAATATATTATAAGAATCACTACTAAAATAGCCATTTTGTTTCAACACTTCTAGTGTCTTAGAAGTTTTCTGCAAATATGGGTATTTTTCTAATAATTTTATAACATGTTTATGTTATATTTTTCGAATAAATATATATATATATATATATATATATATATATATATATATATATATATATATATATAAAAGAAAGAACAGTAAGATATATAATCCGGTGTTCTTATAGATATTTTTATTTTTACAAAATAGTGCTTAATGTAAATTTACAGAGCAAATAAGTAAATTTTTAAAAAAAAAAAAAGTTACTCCAAAAATTACTCCAAAATTCGCTTGAGGATGAAGTGGAACTAATGTCTTTAATTTAATTACAAAATCAAATTCGGACCTTCCATTTTTGAAACATAGTTAGAACTGTGTAGCGAAAAATCCATATTTTAAATCAATTAATTTATAATATTATAGATATATAGATAGATAGATAGATAGATAGATAGATAGATAGATAATTAAGTAATTCATTGAATCGAGAAGAAACCTCAACAGAATGCAGAAAACACTGAACGCCCGTTTTGTCCTATATTTGGGACTCATCAGCAGTGCGCATTCATTACCGAGAATCGAACACAGACACAAATATATTTTTTAAAAATAAAATGACTCACGTTCATGTCATGTTTGAATCCTCGGTTCCTGTACGATCACTGAAGTTAAGCAACATCGAGCCAAGACAGTATCTAGATGGTTGACCGCTTGGGAATATCCGGTGCTGTAAGTTTGGATGTGCCGCAGGTATAATAGAGAAACGTCCAGAATTGTTGCGGAGAGCTGAATTCCAATTTCAGTGGGTTCGTTTCATCTCAGAAATATAGGTAGATCCTGAAGAAGACCGCAGAGTACAACAGCCGAAACGTCGTGAATATTACAACAAAGATAAGGACAACAGTCCGAACAATGTAAATAATATAAATACTTAAAATACCTTATCTTAGAAATATAAGCAGATCCTGAAGAAAGCCGGAGCGTGAAATGGCCGAAACGTCGTGAATATTACAACAATGATGAGTACAACAGTCCGAACAATGTAAATAGTGTAACTAATTTCAATACATCATCTCATAAATATAGGCAGATCCTGAAGAAGGCCGGAGCGTACAATGGATGAAACGTCGTGAATATGGAAACAAAGATAAGGACAACAGTCCGAGCAATGTAAATTAGTGTAACTAATTGCAATACATCATCTCAGAAATATAGACAGATCCTGAAGAAGGCCCGAGCGTACAATGGCCGAAACGTGGGGAATATTGCAATGCAGGTAAGGACAACAGTCCGAACAATGTAAATAGTGCAAATAATTACATTACCTCATGTCAGAAATATAGGCAGATCGTGAAGAAGGCCGGAGCGTATAACGGCCGAAATGCCGTGAATTTGGCAACAAAGATGAGGATAACAGTCCGAACAATATAAATAGTGTAAATAGTTACAATATCTCATCTCATAAAAATAGGCAGATAAGAAAAAAACAATGTAAAAAAAGTGATTTCGACATTAACAGTTGTTGATATATCGTCATCGCTATCTACTGTTCACCTGGTTACTCTTTTCTCATCCTGCTCATCATTAATGTTTCTGTTCCTAATTCTTCCACACCCTGTAACCCTTTGTGTCTTAGTGGCTTTATTGTCTTGATTGGGGTGATTCCGATTAAAAAAAGCACACACACACGAAGAAAAAAACACGGTGTCACAGACACACATCAAAATCAAATTGGACTTGCTTGCACCGAAAGCTGAATCACCAAAGACAACACTTATACACTGAGCGGAATACGATCAGTATGTTGTCGTGTTGAAATAGCGACCATGTCCTTGGAATACCGTGATCCGGTATTGATTTTGTGTTCGATTATTCATAGCAAGCGATATATCAGACAGGCGGGACTATTTAATTGGATCGCCGATCAACAACGCGGACATTTTTTTTACGTCCCACTTCGATCGTCACACAAACTAGACAGACGTTACTCTTCCAGACTGTCCAACAATATTTATGCCTGGCCATTTACAAGATTGATATGTTGCTCATTAGGAAGATAAAATTTCTGGGATGAAATTAGATAGATAGATAGATAGATAGATAGATAGATAGATAGATAGATACGAATAGACTGAGATAGATAGATAGATAGATAGATAGATAGATAGATAGATAGATAGATAGATAGATAGATAGATAGATATGAACAGACTGAGATAGATATGAATAGACTGAGATAGATAGATAGATAGATAGATAGATAGATAGATATGAATAAACAGAGATAGATAGATAGATAGATATGAAGAGACTGAGATAGATAGATAGATAGATAGATAGATAGATAGATAGATAGATAGCAATAGACTGAGATAGATAGATATCAATAGACTGAATAGATAGATAGATAGATAGATAGATAGATAGATAGATAGATAGATATGAAAAGAGGCAGATATGAAAAATTGAGATAGATAGATAGATATGAACAGACTGAGATAGATATGAATAGACTGAGATAGATAGATAGATAGATAGATAGATAGATAGATAGATAGATAGATACGAATAGACTGAGATAGATAGATAGATAGATAGATAGATAGATAGATAGATAGATACGAATAGACTGAGATAGATAGATAGATAGATAGATAGGTAGATAGATAGATAGATAGATAGATAGATAGATAGATAGATAGATAGATATGAGCAGACTGAGATAGATAGATAGATAGATAGATAGATATGAACAGACTGAGATAGATATGAATAGACTGAGATTGATATATAGATTGATAGATAGATAGATATGAGCAGACTGAGATAGATAGATAGATAGATAGATAGATAGATAGATAGATAGATAGATAGATAGATATGAACAGATTGAGATAGATATGAATAGACTGAGATAGATAGATAGATAGATAGATAGATAGGAATTACATACATATACCGAATGTGACGACAACATTGTCCAAATCGTGTAAAAGCAAAATTGTATGTTTGTCAGATTAAGTTTTGTACCGCTGTGTCTTAGAAATGATTAAAGATATCTTACTGGAATTCTAGGAGGTTTCTTATAGCACTGTTGGACACCACTCTGAGAAATAAGAATGTATAATTACATTCCAAGCTTAACAGAAGGATCGTGATGAAATCGATCATAAACGAAAATGACATGTTCATCATTAACTTGTAACAATTTATCGTAAGATTCACTATAAAAAATTTTAGTCATTCAGGTAAAATCTTTTTGTGTCAGCCCCACCTCTTCCCAAATGAGCAATGGTGAGAGGAAAAATCATTCAGGTCTTCGGTAATGGCACCAACATTCATACTCTGGCTTCTATCTTCAAACTCCATTAAAGTACCATGAAGAGAACGGTGAATAAGTTTTAAAAATAGAGGGAACATTAGAAAGGAAAACTGGATCAGGAGGTCACAACAGGAAGAGGGATCATCATTTCAACTCAGAGCTAATGAAATCAATTAGAAAAGATCCAACTCAATCCATAAGACTCTTGGCACGTGAGAGATGAGTTTCAGCTATGAAACTCGAAAGAGCAGTGAAAAAAGACTTTGAAATGAAATCGTTGGTGAAAACTGTTAGACAGGACAGAAAGTCAGAAGGTTAGAGCGGGCGAAGATCATCTTGAATAAGTGGGGACATGATCCAGGAATAATATATATATATATATATATATATATATATATATATATATATTGAAATAATGATTGAAATAATTTATATTATAATATATATATATATATATATATATATATATATATATATATATATATTTCAATCATTCATAAGCTTCCGATTCTTAGCTATGGTTAGTTAATTATGAATATGTCATTTCTGTTCCTGATCAATTTCATCACGATTTTTTCTTGCTCAAGGTAGTGTCCAATAGTGTTATATAAAATCTCGGATAATTCCAGTAATATATCTTTAATCATTTCTAAGATACACCGGTTCAAAATTGGACAAGTTTGCCGTTACACCTAGTATGTGTGTGTGTGTATGTGTGTGTGTGCGTGTGTGTTACACGTTCTCATTATATACATCTCTTACTTTCCCCTCGCAATCGCAATCAAATTGTTTGACTCTAATTCCTTGTATTGGATGGAGAAACAGTAAAAAGAATGTGTTTTAATCAATTCGTCCCAAGCAAGGAGATAATGCCACTAAGACTCAAGGGGATGCTGAATAAAAGAAAATGAAAAGATTTTAGACGGAAATGGAAACCCGATCCTAAGCTGTGAATAAGGGATAAACCTATATTTCAATTAAAAAAAAAATTTGGGGTGGGTGAACTCAAAAGTAGGCTAACCTATTAAGTACAAAAAATAATTAGTAAATAAAATTTCAAAGTTCAGGTGGAGACGTTAAAAATATAGAGTGGACGTAGACTTTGGTAGGTTCAGGAAACCCGATCCTGAACAGGAAACAACAGATGACCTTCTACTCCAGTTCAAAAGAGCGAAGGGAAGTGTGAACAGGGCGATAAACATCTTACTTACTCCAATTAGGTTAGGAAAAAAAATAATGATAACAGAATAAAATTTAAGATTTCTAGGGGTGACGTCCGAAGTACACAGTTAAAAGAATCGGAGACCCAATCCTGAACAGGAAACAAGGGATAAAACACCTGTTCAAAAGAACTGAGAGGAGAGTGAACCGGGCCATAGGCAATCCTATCTGCTTTCATTAAGAGAAGAAATAATTAGTCAATAAATTTTCAGATTTCAAGCGGTGATGGCACCGGAAGCCCAATCCTAATCAGGAAGCAATGGATAAACCTCTGTTTCTATTCAAAATAGCTGAGAGGAGCCTAAACATATCTACTTCCGTTGAGAGAGAAAATAATTACTGATTACATTTTCAGAATTTAGACGTACATAGTTAAAGGAACCGGAAACTCTATCATAAACAGGAAACAAGGGATAAACTTCTGCTCCTCTTCAAAATAGCTGAGAGGAGTGTAAACCGGTCGATAGGCAAAAAAAAATATATCTTATTCCATTGAGAGAGGAAATAATGACTTAATAAATTTCCATATTTCAAGCGGTGACGTGAGAAGTACAAATTTAAAGGAACCGGAAACCCAATCCTAAACAGGAAACAAGGGATGAACCTCTGCTATTGTTCAAATATGAAAGCGGGCGCTAGGCGATCATTTCTACTCCAATTGATAAATATAAGTTTAATTTGTACAAATCCTATAGCGATCAGTAAACTTGAAGACACTTCTAAGATTTCATATCGAAGATGGCTTCGTGACCTTTAAGAATTTCCTGTGAATCGCTATCTTTAAGCGAGCTGTTCTGCGACAATCTGCTATTAAATGAGTGTAGCAGATTTCTCCTCCCCGGTCGGATCTCTTCCACTTCATCATTTTTCTTTAGTCTAACTCTTCCCGCTTAAGCTACAGTCTCTAATATGTTGAATTTTCCGCAAATGTCAAAGCAAATCTTTTAAAATGTTAAGCACTCCCAATTTGTTTCAGATCGATCAAAGACCGACAGATAATGACTTCTTTAACAATTCGAGTGCATTTCAATCAGTGCCATGGAAAAGAACATTCGTCACAAAGTTGAAGAGAAACTACACTTTTCGTAGGTGTGTAGCAAAAGTGCAAAATGGCTGAGAGTTTGGTTGCTAGGACGGAAAGACTTGCTGAATATCTCGACATCTACTACGAAAACTATTGTCTTTGACCGACTTTCGAAATATTGATATGAAAATATTAAACGAATAAACAGAGATAGATAGATAGATAGATAGATAGATAGATAGATAGATAGATAGATATGAATAGACTGAGATAGATAGATAGATAGATAGATAGATCTGATACGTGTATCTATTTTCTTTTCCTAATCATTTCTACGCAAGCAAGGCAATAAAGCCACTAAGAAGCAAAATTAAACTGGGTGTTAGAGAATATGTGTAAAACAAAACGTTAAGGATGTAGAACTGGAGTAATTAAGGAAAGTAACTCGTTTAAACATCTGCTATAAAAATAGATAGAAGATTCTCCGTGATAGAGAATAATTATTCATCACCCACAAGGTCCAAGATTTTCTTTGACCAAGATATTAAAAGCTTTCGACCTCTACCACAGCTTCACCATCGAGGGTTACAGCCACTCGATCAGGTAGGAGGTAGTTCGCAGAAGGACGAAATCACCACCCGTATAAAGTTGGCTAGAGCTGCCTTTGTCCGTCTTCAAAAACGACTTTGGTCCCGCCAGGAGATAAGACGATAGACGAAGTTGCGAATCTACGAAACCATGGTCAGAACAATTCTTCTCTATGGTTGTGAGACCTGGCCACTGCGCAGAGAGGTCTTCGATCACTACTGCCTCCGCCGTATCCTGCGCGTGCGTTTCTCTGACCGGATCCACAACTCGTCCATCCGCACCAGATGCAACATTCTGGGCCTGGAAGAAACTCTGCTTACCAGGAGACTCCGGTGGTTCGACCACGTTCTGCGGCGGCCTGGTGATGAGTTCGTCCGTAAACTGGTGGCGCCAAACGCACCCACTGTTTGGAGGAAGCGGCGAGGTGGTCAACTCAAGACGTGGCTCGCAACTGTCAAAGCAGATATGGAACTCATGTCCGGTCCTCGCGTTTACGGGGTCCGAAGCTGGAATCGCGAATGGCTCGATCATGCCGTCGATTCTGCTGCCGATCGACGTGGGTGGATGGCCTTGATGCGCGATGCGGTTAATTCAATTGGAGCCGACTCAACCTACCCCGGGTGAATGCCGTTACAAGACAGAAGGTCGTGTTAGCGATTTTAATCACTTTCGAGATTATAAAGCAGCAAACCAATTATGGCAGCAATACATCATTCTTCTGAAATTCTGACTTTTTTTAGATTGGACAGAAGACGTGAAACATTCTCTGATATTTGGAACATATTAATGTGCGTTTTATTCCACGGTTCACAGAATATTCTGCAAAAGCTAAATCAATATCATAAAAATGATCTCTCATTTGCTCTTCCTCTAACAGTTCAGTCGGTAGACAACTGATTTGTAAACTTCCTATACCTAAACAATAAACATCCTTTGTAAGATGACAAACTACATCTGGCAGCAAAGCTACTGAACAGGATATTTTGGGGAGGGTTGAACCACCTCATAATTGCTGTTGTCCACAGGTCCACCCTGACCCGCGTTAGTAGCACATGTTAGGATTCAAGCTATGGGATAGTGCAAAAACACTAGGAAATTATAAATATAGATTTTTATCGTAAAAATATCAGCAATACATTTTTTTAAAAATATTAACAGTAATACATTTGACTCTCGACAAAAATCCTCTTCACAAAAATCCGTCACTCAAACTTGACCTACATACTGATTTCTTACAAAGAATACATATTCTATTCATACGAACATCTCCTAAACATTTTGATATTAACCCATTAAAACGATCTATTGAGGTGTTGGTATGTCGTAAAACAAAATAAACCCAAACCAATCAAGCTCAATCTTCGATAACGTGACTACAATAGTCTCAGATATAATCAGGTTTTGGATATGGCTGTAGACACAAGGACCAAAATCCCGTATACCGGCCTTAAGGAAGGAATTGGTAAGTATATTCAAAAGGAATAACAGCGGTGCTGGGAGGGTAACCCCCACAGAGTAAACTCTTCGAAATTCAGTCCAAACTAGGAGAACGGAAGTCGGCTTTCAGAAAAGCTGGAAAGAAGTAGTATTGGCCCACTTACACATTGACCACAGCAGAATAACCCACTCGTAATTGCTATACAAGGAAAATCAGCCAATATGCCAAGCATGTGAAACGACATACTCTATTAAACATATGTTAAGTGATGCATTTTGCTTCCTTAAAATTGGTGATTAGTCCATTATTCTCCCTTTCCTTTAGGGTTTTGTTAGTGACTAATTTTCTTATGATGGTTTCGGCCAATATTAAACCTAGGTAGGTAGTCTAATCAGAAAACATATCCCTGTCTTACGCGCCTTATATATATATATATATATATATATATATATATATATATAATCTAGTTGATTTCATTTAGATACATTCTTTTGTTTGTGTTTTCATCACTTTTCTTATTAAATATCCCACATTGTGAGAATAGAAGATCTGCTCTGCCAAGAGTGGTAAAAGCTTGTAAGAACCTGGGCATCAATTTACAGTGGTTGCTCTAGCGATTAAAGCACTTTCTATACATTTTCTTCTCGGTGAATTATGGACACATTTAATTAGTGTAACATTTTTTATGTCAAAATTGTGGTCAGTCGTTCAATGTGTTATTTTTTAAAGTCTTTCTTTTGTGTTCATATCATCTTTTATTTAAACGTCTTGATGTTTCACCAATATATTCTTTCGGGCAATATGTTGCTGACTTGGGGAGGAAATGGCTTGTAAACTTTAATGCCTCCAAAACGAAATTACTCTCATTTACCCACCATTGAGAAACCTCCATCCTCTTATCAGCATGGCTAATGCTCGACTTCACAAGAGCATCTCTCTGCGATTTCTGGGCCTCACGTTTTCAAAAAATAAGTTTTTTAAATTTTTTATATGTAAAAAAAAAATTATGTATTTTTTTAATATATAATCTAATGTATTTCATTTAGAATTTTTCTTTTTCCTTCCGTCATCTTTGTTTCTAAATATCCCATATTGTGATAACAGAAGATCTGTCAAGAATGGTGAAACGTAAGAATTTGGAAGCAAATTGACTGTGGATGATCGGGCAATTAAAGCACTTTCTATACATTTTCGTCTCAGTGAATTTTTTTCGTTAGAGTAGCAATTTTAAATAAAATTGTGGCCAGTCTCGTTACAGTAAGTAACTAATGGATTTAATATATTGTTTTGTAAAATATCCCTTTTATGTTCATTTAATCTATATAAAAGTGATGGAAACATAAAAAAGAATCTAAATGATTTCGGATAGATTATATACTCAAAACGAAGAAAAAAATTAAAATTCTCATCGTCTCATGTACATGCGCATGTGTAGCCGTATCAATGTAAACACGAATTTAGTCTGATGAAGTCCTAAAAGTCGAAACGTGTCAAACGAAAGCTTTTCAACTTTGTCATACATCTTAGCCTCACGTTTTCCACTGACCTGATGTGGAACAACTACATTGATTCAATAGCTGTATCTACCGCAAGGAAAGTTGATTCTCCGTGTGGCGCCAGAAGATTTTTCGCGTCTAAGTCCATTCCTCAAATCTACAAAGCTACCATTTCTCCATTACTGCTGCTACCATTACTGCTGTCATATATGGTCTGTTCATTTCGAAGTGCTCGACAAAGATCAAAGAAGGATATGCAATGTGATAGGTCCTGACCTGGCATCTCGACTCCAGTAACTTTCTTACAGACGTGATGTGCCTTCCCTCTGTCTTTTCTACAAATATATTCATGGTAACTGCTCCGAGGAGCTAATTTCACTTGTGCCTCAACTTCATGAATTTAAGCGTGCTACTAGGTTGGCGTCTCGTTCCCACACTTTCTCTGTCGAATCAGTTAAATGTAAACGTCTCTCCTACTCTAACAGCTTCCTCTCTTGCACTTCACGACAGTGGAACTCCCTTCCTCTTAGTTGCTTCCCTAATAACTATAATGTTCAAATATTCAAATGTAATATCAATCGACATCTTCCGGTGCCTTGATCTTCATCCCCACTCTTGTCTTTTCTTCAGACACCCGTCTTTACTCTTGCTCTCACTCGTTGTAAGCCTTTGCGTGCAAGTGGCACTCCCGCCTTGCTTGGCGTGAAAAATCAGTGCAGAGGAAAATACTAATGTCACTTAAAGAAGGCCATATAATACACCAAGCCACTGTAAAATCAGCAGCTAACGAAGAAAAATATACATAACTGTTATAAAAGGACCCTGGGAACAGAGATTACGCACAGTGTGCAAAACATCCTTTGTAAATAGTAAATACGGGGCAGCAAAACACTTTATAAACACATATGGGAAATTTAAAACAAAAAATAAATTCCACTGAAAACTATAATGGCAAATAAAGAAAACAGCAATAAATACAAAACTCTGTCTGAAAAAGAAGAAGTCTATAATCACCTTCCCAGACCAAAATAAAAATATTAAACCAATGATCAGAAAAAAATAAATTGCTTTATATCAACGGCATTCCATACTTCATACTTCTCCAATTAACTCTCGTGTGGTCATGTGTGACGTCATGCGATGCGGTGTGATTTTCGCTTCTAGCGTCTTATATGCACCTGTTTATCTTTGCTTAGAAATCATCTATGTAAACATTGACAGACTATCATCACTGTCTTGTCCGTATATTGCTTAATATGTTGTAATTGACATCTTTGATAATGGCTTATGTAAGCCGAAAGCTAAGATTGTATTAAAAAAAATATGGATCAATATTGTGAATTACTTTCTTCGTTCAACGATAATATTATTAAACTTATCAGATGTTACGAAAAAATTTACATAAAATAGACAACACTTGTCTATATTATTTAATGAAACGTGTATATATATATATATATATATATATATATATATATATATATATATATATATATACGTATTGCTTTGTCCGGAAAGATCATGCCGATTATTAAGCAACACAAAACAAAAATAATGCCATTAAATATTTATTTAACTAAATATGAACCCTATTGTAGTCCTTTTTATTCGCCCTTTCCTTGACTAATTTTCTTATTAGGGTTTCCGCCAATATTAAACCTAGTCTAATCATAAAACATATCCGTGTCTTACGCACCTTATATATATATATATATATATATTTATATATATATATATATATGTGTGTGTGTGTGTGTGTGTGTGAGAAAATATATAGAAAATAGGAAGGAACTGGTTAGGTAAATAATCCAAAGTCCCTTAGTATTTTAGTTATTATTTTTAAAAATAGTGCTCGATACAATAGTAGAGCATAAATATAATTATTTATTTAAAAATATGATTCCAAATCGCTACATAAGAGGTCTCATGTTTCAAAACTAGAGCCGAAAACTTCAATATAATCCTTTAAATTAAATTGAGTTGAAAGTAAAATGGGCTCCGTTCCATCCTCAAGCGAAATTTTGTTGGAATAACGTATATCTGAAATTTACTTGTTTTAAAATTGAAATCAAAATCCCCATGGTAACAGCTATGGTGAATTTTCTAAATTGGGTAGGCGTGTAGGGTCTTTATATTAAGTAGCGGTATAGAGATACTTTCAAGGTGTCAAGTCGGGGAAAGGTGGGGGTGTCAAAAATGAAACGGAAGATGTATTGGCCATCGTCTAGTTTGCTTGTCTATGGAGATTTATTTATTTATTTTATTTTATTTTATTATGAAAGGGAATTGTGCATATAAAAAAAAAAAAAGAAAAACTTTCGTAACGTTTGTTTTTGGACGACTTCATAAAGGGTTATCTTATATGTAAGGTATTTAAACTACTAATTTAGGCTATGGATTATGAAGTGTGTTATGTTGTATGCATGTTTGTAGTTAATTATTCCTACTATGAATCTGATGATTGGGCTATTTGTTAAACAAGTTATATAAATTTTTTTATCTAATAATTCAAACCAAAATCTGATGATGCCTACAAAAACCGTTAACTCGTGTCTATTATTTAATAGATTATTATTATTTAGAAGTTTAATGATGTGCAATTTTTCATGGAGGCACAAAGGGCATGGGTCATCCCAAGCTTTACATATTTTAGCCTTGTCAATAATTTTCTATTTAACTTTTGGTGTCTTATTTGTTTCCTTCAGGTGCCAAAAATATTTTGATAGTGAAGTCTGATTTCGTTTGTTTATATTATTAAAGGAGCACTTATGCTGCCTCCATCTATCTTTAAAATTATTCTTCGTGGACCCAATGTATATCATATTAGTGCTAGGGCTCTCTGTAGATGAAATAGTACATTGGTATACCACTGAATTAATACAACATTTATTTTCTAATGGGCCGTCTTCTGGGTTTCTACAGTTACATAATTTTTCCCTTTTATCGTCTGATTTAAGTGAAGTGTTTTTATTAATACTGTTTTGGCATGGGGGTGTGTTCAATACCTTACATATAAGATAACCCTTTATGAAGTCGTCCAAAAACAAACGTTACGAAAGTTTTTCTTTTTTTTATATATATGCACAATTCCCTTTCATAATAAAATAAAATAAAATAAATAAATAAATCTCCATAGACAAGCAAACTAGACGAAGGTTTATACATCTTCCGTTTCATTTTAGACACCCCCACCTTTCCCCGACTTGACACCTTGAAAGTATCTCTATACCGCTACTTAATATAAAGACCCTACACTCGCCTACCCAATTTAGAAAATTTACCATAGCTGTTACCATGGGGATTTTGATTTCAATTTAAAACAAGTAAATTTCAGATATACGTTATTCCAACAAAATTTCGCTTGAAGATGGAACGGAGCCCATTTTTTACTTTCAACTCAATTTAATTTAAAGGATTATATTGATGTTTTCGGCTCTAGTTTTGAAACATGAGACCTCTTATGTAGCGATTTGGAATCATATTTTAAATAAATAATTATATATATATATATATATATATATATATATTTGGGCATATAATCTTGCCCATTTCATAATGTATGACGTCATTTGTTTCTTCAATTTTCTTTCAACCTCCCAGAATTTCAGTGGTTTCTCTGTAAAGTACTAATTAAGGTTTTTTTTTACGCCATTCAAAGAATTCAAATTATCACTATTGAGATTCTTTTGCAAATAAATGAAATTCCGAAAGATTAATGTCTGGTAAAATTGGCGCTTGCGGTAACAGATCCCAGGCAAGAGGCAAGAATTTTTACCAGGTCACCAAAGAAACGTGAGGTCTGGCATTATCCTGATGCAAAACAATATTTTTCTTGTTCACCAATTCTGGACGTTTTTTTTTTTTTTTTTTTTTGAATTGCTGCTTTAATTCGTCCGATTGAGAGCAGTAACTTTAGAATCAATTGACTGGTTACTTGGTACAAGGTCAGACTATTGGATTGCGGTGGCTAAAGTTGGCTCATGTCGCTTACCCCAGGATATTTTTTGCTGAACATTGTTGTAAGGTATTCATTCCTCATCGCCCGTCACAATTTGTTTCAAAAAGGGGCTCAATTTCTTAAATTTTACACAGCAAATTATAGATGAAATGCAATCCAAAGGATTCACTCAGATCATATGGTACCCAAACTGCACTTATTGCAAATAGATGATGAACTTTGATAAATTTAGTCTTTCTGCCAATTCCCACATTGTTTAATGCGGGTTATTTTCAATCGATACCCTGATATATTCATCATCTCTAGTGGTAGTGAGGGGTCTGCCTTAGCGTTCTTCATCAATAAGGCTACAATCATCAACTCTAAACTTAGTAAACCACTTCCATACATTTCTGTCAGCTAGAGCACATTCACCATACACAGCAAATAGGTTTTTTGTTGCTTGACAGACAATTCATTGTGATACAAAATTGACACGAATTAAATCCTTTTAAACTTTCTTTCCCAAGAGATAGTTTAAAGGGTGCTCTAATCGAAAATATAAACATATATCTGTCGATAAATTTGACGTGTTCTAACGTGTTCGAACATGAAAGACTTTTCTGGACAATCCAATATATATATATATATATATATATATATAATTATTATTAAAATATGATTCCAACGCTACATAAGAGTTCTCATGTTTCATAACAAGAGCCGAAAACTTCAATTTTGAAACATGAGAACTCTTTTGTAGCGTGTTGGAATCATATTTTTAAATAAATAATTATATTTATGCTCTACTTTTATCGATCGAGCACTATTTTTTAAAATAATAATAAAAAATACTAAAGAACTTTGGATTATTTACCTAACGAGTTCTTTTCTTATTTTCTATATTTTTACACACACACACACACACACACACACACACACACACACACACACACACACACACACACACATATATATACATATATATATATATATAGATATATGAAGATAGATTGATAGACATGAACAGATTAAGATAGATAGATGTGAACAGACTAGTATATACATACATATATACATACATACATACATACATATATTATACATTAATATTGTTTTGTTGTAAACAGAGCATGTACTAAAATACTTGTATCTATAAAAAGAATGTATAATCATAAAAATGTCTTAAAATAATTGTCGGACTTTATCCATTTCATAATGTGTGACGTCATTTGTTTACATTTGGATACGCTATGAGCAGATATTAATGTACGTGAGAGATTCATGGCTGATCATATACAGAGACAAAGAAAGGAAAACACCGCTCTCTGGGATGAGGGTGAAATAATAGAAAATCTGTGGAAAATACGGAAACTGAAGGAATCAGCATATACGCAAGGCCACAAAATCTCATAAGCTGTCCAAGCATGAATATGAATACAATATAGGAACCAGTAATTTAGAAAGCTAGAGAAAAATCAACAATAACAAAAACTGCAATATGAGCTCTGTTAAAAATTTAACTGACACATTATGTTTATATGTCCCAAAACTTCATTCACTTATGTCCACAAGGACATATGGCCTAGTGGATAAAAGCATTGTGAGTTCAGTACCTGTTGTTAATATATCTTTCTTACATCTAATCCGTGTTCCGTGTTTTCTTTCTGTGGTTCCAACTTTGGCCCCACATCAAGAATAAACTTAAATACAATTTTAGTTTCAAATTAACACTTCATTCTTCATATAACTCCGGTTAATATTTTGGGTTTAATTTTATAAAGCCTCTTCCCTTTAAGGCTAATACCTTCCACCCTCCCCTGATCACCGGTTCGTGTATTTCGTCTGACTGAAGCACTGAAATGGATAAATTTTGTATCAATTTTTCGACAGCTGTCACAGTTAAATTTCTAATTCCGACACAAACTCAGTCTATATACTGGGGTTGAATAAGACTGACGAAGCTTTTATCGATTGAAATAGATCTATTCTCCCCCATATGAGGTAATTTTGGATTTTGTTGTGTAATGCTATTTATTGGTTCTGTTATAATAAATACATTGAGCTCTTTTTGTGGATCAGTTTTAATATTCGATATTATTAGGATCCATTTAGATTATATACCAATGATTTTATTACATTTCCTATTTTCGGATTAACTATAA
>CAHIKZ030005440.1:1507500-1512500 GCA_903632075.3 Acanthosepion pharaonis | reverse complement strand
CCGCCATTTTACTTCAAGTTTCTATCATTTCAATTTATCAACCATGTTTTTTTTTTATATTCCGTTCGCCTTTTCTTTTTCATTTTTCTTCGATTCTTTTCATCTTTACTTACCGTTTCGTTTCTGTTCTTTTCATGTTTTCTTGTTTCCCATTTCCACTTTTCTATCTACTCATCTTGCTCTCCGCTTTTGTCCTTCGATTCAATTGTCGTCCTGCTCTTCCATAATTTATAACTATGAAATATTATTAGAGAAATCATTTTCCGCCGATTGTTTTGTTTCTCGCGCATGCGCTCACGAACCAAATCGTTAATTCTCACAATCAAGATGGAAGCACGCATGCAAGGACATAACATCTTTTTAAAAATAATGATGTTATATGCTTAATCCAAGACACAAGACAAAGCATGCGTGTGTCAGGTGGGGGTGCGTTGAACGTTAAGTGAAAATCCAGCGATTCACTGTCTGTGAGTTGAGCTTGCTACGCACGACTCTCCGGTAAAGCGCAAATATTTTGAATCATTTCACCACAAGCAGGGTAATAAAGCCACTAAGACGCAAGGGATTACTGAAAGTATTTGAAAAATACTATATAATAGACAATGATACAATACAATAAACGATGAAGTATGAAGATGCCAGAAGATAACGTTGGACATTGCATTTAAATTTTGGAAGATCAAAGGTAATAAAGCCACTAAGATGCAAGGTTTTACTGAATGTTAGATATTATGAGAAAAATTGCTATTAAGGAGAGAGGACAATAAAAGAACAAGAATTACGAAGAGAGAAGATAACGATTGACATTGCATTTCAATTTTTGAAGATTAAAGGCAATAAAGCCACGAGGACGCAAGGAGCTACTGAATGTTAGAGAATATGAGAAAAATTACTATTAAGGAGAGAGGACAATAAAAGATAAAGAATTAAGAAGACAGAAGATAACGATTATCAATGCATTTAAATTTTTGAAGATCAAAGGCAATAAAGCCACTAAGATGCAAGGGGGTTACTGAATGTGAGAAAAATTATTATTAATGAGAGAGGACAAAAAAGAAAGGGATATAGAAAGACAGAAGTTAACGATTGACATTGCATTTCAATTTTTGAAGATCAAAAAAACTAGAAATCAGGGCAGGGTCACACAAGCGAGAAATCCTGTGGGAAAGTGTCTGAAGCCGAGATGCCAAGTCAGGACAATTAAGATTACAGATTCTTCATTGGATTTTATCAACAATCTCTAAATACATATCATTAGAGGCAAGTCATTCCTTGCCCCATTTAACAGCAGACACTCTAGCTACGGCTATACTAGTGATTTAGAACCAATAATAAATAGGCAAAACACCAGAAATCTCAAAACTAACGTGCAACAAAATATAGTTAACACTAGTAATTAATGCAACTGTAGAAATAAAAATAGATGTCCATTAGATGAAAACTGAAGCAATAATCTATAAAGCAGAAGTTATAGATATTAATGGTCAGAATAAAACGTGCATAGGATGTACTGAAGGTACTTACAAACGTAGATGATACAATCATAGGTCGTCATTCAAGCTAGTACGTTTTGGAACTCTACCAGACTAGCTAATCATGTGTGGAATTTAACAGAAAAAGCAGCAGGGATCCAATTGTAAGGTGGAAAATTTTAAAAATGGCGAAGCCTTATACGAACGACAATATCTGCAACCTCTGCCAACAGGAGAAGTTCGCAATAATGATATTTCTGGGTCTTCTGAACCAGAAATCCGAAGTCATGAGCCCTTGTACACATATAAAATTCCTCTCCAGCTCATATGATGCTGGATAAAAAGTATTTATATTTCAATTACCCTCCTCCACCGATACATTTGTAATACCCTTGCTTTTGTTCTCCTCCAGCTTCTTCTTCTTCTTCTTCTTCTTCTTCTTCTTCTTCTATAGAAGATGATTTTGCTTAAATGTGCATATCACCACTCTGAAGATGGCTCATGTATCGCCAAAGAATAGCATAAAAAAATATCCAAATGTTGGACAATTTTTATCTTTTTTTTCTCCCGAAATTAAAGCAAATATACGAAGTTTAGAACGGGTCCTGATCAAACATAATAGACATTCGTTGGATGTTATATTTAACAGTATATTTTCGAATAATGATCTGCTGCACCAATACAGTATATATATATATATATATATATATATATATATAGATAGATAGATAGATAGATAGATAGATAGATAGATATATAGATATATATGTGAAAAGTGTGTGTATATAAATATAAATAAATATATATGTATAATTATTTATATATTATATGCGCGGTACTTATTAGAAAGCGCTCAATATCAGAGATAGAGCTAACATATTTGTTTGGATAGTGTGAAACCCAGGGTCACAAACTCACATCTATCCAACCAAATATATATATATATATATATATATATATATATATATATATATAGTTACTTCATTGAATACGATAGACAAGGTGCTTTATTTAGTTTTTTATACAATTTCACATGCGATCTAATATTTTTTTTCTTTTCAGATGATAATTTATATAAAAACTGTCCGAATGTTCTTTTTATTCTAGCGCTTTCGGCTATACATTTAGCCATTTTCAAGGATTAAATATTTTAACTGTTAAATAAGAATTGTCCTCATCTTTGTCGCCATATTTATTACAACATTTGGAATGTCGATCTGAACCCTTTATTTCGCCCACTGTTCTGATGGATGTGTTAAGGTCTCCACTGCCTTAACTGGGCATTGAACTCACAATTTGCGTCCTGTCACAGGATCTTTATCCACTGTGCCATGGAGACATCTGTGTATGAATTTCTGGGTATTGTAAATCTAATGTCTTCAGCAAAAAATTATCTCTTTTTGAATAAGATGTTTTGTTTTATCAGTAAATTTGCCAAAATTCATATTAACTTTTTATTTTATATTATTTTTCACCGAGTACTTTCGAATGTTGCTCCATTCGTTTTCAAGGTATTTTTCTGTGTGCACCTATATGCAATATACAGAGTAATTGTATATATATATATATATATATATATATATATATATATATATATATATATATATATATATATATAAGATGATTTATATAAATGTTCTTTTTTTTACAAAGATATACATTTTGAAATAACCTAATTTTTGTTTTATATTTACAGGTAAGTGAAGATTTTCGCAACATAAAGATAATGTATTGTGTGGCTTGGCTGAAGAAAAGATTCGTAAGTTATATATATTTTATTTATAAGAAAAAAGTAAATAAGATGAAAGAAATACTAGTAAAAAATTAATAATTGAAAAGGCATCATCTACGAAAATTCGACATCTTAAGACTATTATTACTTGGTGGATAAGCATGAAGTACAAGATGAAAGTAATAGTCATCTACGAACCTCAAACAGATTATGAGTTAAACTACTTCTTCGAGTAGTGTTGGCAGCTACACTTTATTCCTATATAACGCCAAGATATTTCCACGAGCCGCATCTTAAAAACTAGCAGCATGGCCCGGCGTTGTCAAAAATCGTACGGCTCATACAGCAATCGCTATCACTTGACTTAAAATATTTTTGCCCTTCTTTGCATTTAAAGGAGTGCCCTTTGCCGTGCTGATGTTGCTACATGCCTTACTTCTTGCCTATCTCACACTGCAAATTTTTTCTAAGCTCTATACTAAACATTAAATCTGTTACGAAAAAGAATTAAACAAAATGAATACAAAACGATTAGCTTTAAAAAAGGACTCGTAACTGGAAAAATCGAATGAAAAAAGAATGTTAACAACAAATACTTTTTCACACCCAACCCATTTCTGCGAAATCAGAATCAACGTTGAGTTTAAGCAAGCGAATGAGCCAATTGGAGTAAAGTGCTATGCAGATTTAAATTTTTCCCACATGTGACGAATGCAGCTATCGATTTTTTTGGCATGTTAGCATGCTAGTTATCATTCGTGTCGGTCAGCTGTTGGCTCTCACGCTGGCCAATAGAATCTTCCTGCCTACTCGTGGCAGCCAGCTATAGGCTCTCACTCTGGCCAGTAGAAAATGGCCGCAAACTACATGAAAACTGCTGTAGAAGCATGAAAAAATCGATTATTTCCACTATCGATGGGAGTTGAGAAATGCAAAGTTGATCTTGACCATCCCGCTAACTTGGAGCATGTGCATGTAAATTTTGGTACAAATCCGTCGAAAATTGCGGCCGTACATTCGTTACACACACACTCACACACACACGCACACACATCCTGCCTTTTATAGAATGAGATCAAAGAATCGCAGGTGGTTCTCTAGCAGTGGTCTGGCCACCCTAATATAATTCTACCGTTTTAGAATTGAAATGTACAACAGTTGAGCGTTTCTTTCCACGCACCTTGCTCTTCTGTTATAAACACACGTCTACCGGTGTACGTTTCCAGCAGCACGTGCTCTCTCTCTCTCTCTATCTCTCTTTCTGAATATCGATTGGTTCATAATTAATTTTGTTGTTTTAATGCGAGAAAAATAATTGGTTATCGATGTTTTAAAAGAGGCGATTGAAATGTAACGAAAAGTTTAAAACAAAAAAAAACCTCCTCAGTTCTGAAAGAAATTAAAAAAAAATATATTCTAATATTAGGAAAATATTGCATTTCTTTTAAGATACGCTAGATCGACGCTCACAAAGTCGCTATTAGCCACCTACGCAATTCTGTCCATTCGTTTCTCAGTTACCCGCTTCTTTTCGACTATTTTATAACCAGCCTCTTCCAAAAACGTCAACTAACTCACCACTTTATGTAATTATTAAATAGAAAGTCGCCTGTCGTAGATCAGTTGTTAGAAAAAATGTTGTAAGATTTTGACAATGGCGTCAATTGGCTTATGTTACATTATTACGGCGTCTTTTCAAACAAATTTCAAAATGACTCCATATCTACGAAAAAAGATAAATAAATATAATTATAAAATGTTCTTATAATTAATAATATATTGGATATTAGGTTGAG
>CAHIKZ030005440.1:1490000-1502500 GCA_903632075.3 Acanthosepion pharaonis | reverse complement strand
GTGACATTTTTTTAGGGGGGGATCAAGTCTCTTTCGATTCATGGTCGACGAGGCAGAATATTAGCAGTAGGTCGCCGTTTCCTTCCGTGCTAGACTCTCCAGGCTGATTTGAATCCATAGTTTTCCTACTCCTAGACTGGTTTCCAATCATGGCTAAATGATTCTATCTGTAGGGAGCTGTAGGGATTAGGGATGGATTTATACCATTCCAAGTTGTTAATTTAATTTTATTTTGCAATAATGTCCATCCTGTGTAGAAATTTAGAGAGAAAGAATTGCAGGTTATGAGGATTTTTATTTCCAACCCTACCCTAAACCCGTAACCCATTAGGGTCTAAGGGTACCATATGTACTTCAGCTACAGTAGGAGTAGTGTTTCCTGGGCAAAATGGCCTGACGGAGCCCAACCATCTCCAAGTTGGTTTTGAATTCAGATTTTTTTCCTACTCCTAGACCGGTTGCCACACAAGGCTAAAAGAAAACCGTCTGAATTCGAACGCCGTAATTTCATATAAGAAAAACAAAAAATAAACAAAAAAGCAGGACGTCTATTCAGATACGTGTATCCTTAAAATAAGGTTTTGTATAAATAGAACTAATGATAATGTATTAATTCTTTAGAAACATCAGTTTGCTTTTCTCTCTATTTCGATATATTTATCTATTCAGTCATTTCTTATCTATCTATCTATCTATCTATCTCAGCCTGTTCATATCTATCTATCTATCTATCTATCTATCTATCTAGATTCTTTCTTTCTTTTTTCTTTCTATCTATCTATCTATTTATCTCAGCCTGTTCATATCTATCTATCTATCTATTTATCTATCTAGTTTCTTTCTTTCTTTTTTCTATCTATCTATCTATCTATTCATCTCAGCCTGTTCATTCATCTATCTATCTATCTATCTATCTATCTATCTATCTATCTATCTATCTATCTATCTAGTTTCTTTTCTTTCTTTTTTTTTATCTATCTCAGCCTATACATATCTATCTCATCCTGTATCATCTATCTATCTATCTATCTATCTAGTTTCTTTCTTTCTTTTTTCTTTCTATCTATCTATCTATCTATCTATCTATCTATCTATCTATCTATCTATTTATCTCAACCTGTTCATATCTATCTATCTATCTATCTATCTAGTTTCTTTCTTTCTTTTTTCTTTCTATCTATCTATCTATCTATCTATCTATCTATCTATCTATCTCAACCTGTTCATATCTATCTATCTATTTATCTAGTTTCTTTTCTTTTTCTTTCTCTATCTATCTATCTATCTATCTATTTATCTCAACCTTTCTTTCAATCTTTTTCTATCTATCTATCTATCTTTCTATCTTTTTTCTTTCTATCTATCTATCTCTATCTATCTATCTATCTATCTATTTATCTATCTATCTATCTATCTATCTATCTATCTAGTTTCTTTCTTTCTTTTTTCTTTCTATCTATCTATCTATCTATCTATCTATCTATTTATCTCAACCTGTTCATATCTATCTATCTATCTACCTATCTATCTATCTATCTATCTATCTATCTATCTATCTATCTATCTATCTATCTCAACCTGTTCATATCTATCTATCTATCTATCTATCTATCTATCTATCTATCTATCTATCTAGTTTCTTTCTTTCTTTTTTCTTTCTATCTATCTATCTATCTATCTATCTATCTATCTATTTATCTCAACCTGTTCATATCTATCTATCTATCTATCTATCTATCTATCTAGTTTCTTTCTTTCTTTTTTTCTTTCTATCTATCTATCTATTTATCTCAGCCTGTTCATATCTATCTATCTATCTATCCATCTATCTAGTTTCTTTCTTTTTTCTATCTATCTATCTATCTATCTATCTATCTATCTATCTATCTATCTATCTATCTGTTCATATCTATCTATCTCATCTGTTCATATCTATCTATCTATCTATCTATCTATCTATCTATCTATTTCTTTCTTTTTTCTATCTATCTATCTATCTATCTATCTAGTTTCTTTCTTTTTTCTATCTATCTATCTATCTATCTATCTATCTATCTATCTATCTATCTATCTATCTATCTATCTAAATAATCTATCTATCTATCTAAATAATCTATCTATCTATCTATCTGTCTCTTTATCTGTCTGTCTACACCAGCTCATTGAAGAAATTAAACGATCAGTCAAGATTGAATAGCGGCTTTAAGCGATATTCATATTTAAGAAGACGCTCCGTTTATTTATTAAACACTATATTTATTTTCGCCTACGCGCATGATCGTTCGAGAAATCTTATGAGAGAAAAAGATGCCCTCTCCGGCATTAAAGGTAGTATTCAGCCTTTCTTGATAGGCAAAAGTTCTTCGTGACTGAGCCTGTACAAGCACATGGGATTTAGCAATTTTAACTTCCCAGGGAGACGCAGTTTATTTCTATCTATCTATCTATCTATCTATCTATCTATCTATCTATCTATCTATCTATCTATCTATCTATCTCATTCCGTTCATTACCTTTCTTTCTATCGTCCATTTATATCTATCTATCTATCTATCTATCTATCTATCTATCTATCTATCTATCTATCTATCTATCCCGGTTCATTGAAGAACTTAGCCGATAAGTTAAGGTTAAATAGCACATATAAGCGAAATTTCCTGTCTACCAGTTTCGTATCCAAAGGTAAACAAAGTAATTTCTAAAGATGTAATGGAGTTTTTATTTATTATTCTTTATATCCATTTGAGTATTTTAATCTATCTATCTATCTATCTATCTATCTATCTATCTATCTATCTATCTATCTATCTATCTATCTATCTATCATAAGAACGATTGAAAGCTTGAAAGAAACTAATCTTTAACGTCTCCTGCCAACAACTCATAAATGGACTATTCCGTTTTGATCACGTGGATAGATTGGAAAAGACGCTACTTGGTTTCAGTGAAAGAAAGAAAGAAAGAAAGAAAATGAAAGAAGAGAAGACAGAAGGGTTTAACGTGACCTCGCAGTACCTCATAAATAATGGACTCCTCCATTCTGATCACGTGGAAAGAGGGTGGAAATACTACTTGGTTTCAATGAGAAAAAGAAAGAAAGAAAGAAAGAAAATGAAAGAAGGGAAGACAGAAGGGTTTAACGTGACCTCGCAGTAACTCATAAATAATGGACTCCTCCATTCTGATCACGTGGAAAGAGGGTGGAAATACTACTTGGTTTCAGTGAGAAAATGAAAGAAAGAAAGAAAGAAAGAAAGAAAGAAAGAAAGAAAGAAAGAAAGAAAGAAAAAAATAAAGAAGAGGAAATCATATTTAAAAATTGTTTCATTGAAATTGAAAAAGCTGTTGGTTTCAAATCTGTTCATTAAATGAAGAATTAAGATTCATCAAATAATTCAAATAAGGAAAATATTAAAATTTAAAGGGTCTTTCTAGTTATTAGTATTAGTTGTATTAGTAAGAGGAGGAGGGAGAATAATAACAGTAGACCTAATAGTAGTATCCATTCATTTCTGAAAGTTCTCACTTTCAAACCTTTTCATTTGTACCCCCTTACTTCTTAATGTATTTTCCAATAGAAAGAGGCAGCCTAGGCCACACGAGAATGACACACTCCTGCTCAATGAAAAGGGAAAAGCAACCAACATTCCCACCATAAAACATGTCTTGACTGATTGCACAGTTTTTGCTCCCTCAAAGAAAAAATAGTTCAATATTAACAACTCAAAGGGCCTCTTTGAAAGACCAAGGGTGGGCGATATATCATTTCTCAAAAGAATGGCTTTATAAATATTTAACGATGCAATAGGGGAATTTCTACGGATATTTGATTGTCGTAGAACTTACCATCAGCTTATTCAATCATTAACTAAAGAATTAAAATTCATCAGATATTTGAAATAGGAAAACCGTGAAATTATTACGGGTCTTTCTAGTTTGTTAAGGTTGTTAAGCTCAAATATTTAACGACGCGATAGGGGAATTTCTACGGATATTTTATTGTCGTAGAACTCGCCATCAGCTTATTCAATCATTAACTGAAGAATTAAGATTCATCAGAAATAGGAAAACCGTGAAATTATTACAGGTCTTTCTAGTTTTCTTAAGGTTGTTAAGCTCAAATATTTAACGATGCGATAAGGGAATTTCTACGGATATTTTATTGTCGTAGAACTCGCCATCAGCTTATTCAATCATTAACTGAAGAATTAAGATTCATCAGAAATTTGAAATAGGAAAACCGTGAAATTATTACGGGTCTTTCTAGTTTTGTTAAGGTTGTTAAGCTCAAATATTTAACGATGCGATAAGGGAATTTCTACGGATATTTTATTGTCGTAGAACTCGTCATCAGCTTATTCAATCATTAACTGAAGAATTAAGATTCATCAGAAAATTTCAAAAATGAAAACCGTAAAATTTTCATGGTGATTTCTAGTTTTATTGATACGTTCCAAGAAGTCCTTGCTTTTCTGAAAGAAACAAAATGGCGGCCCTTACTGACTGCAATAGTGTCGGTGCAACAGGCCAATGACCTAGCCAGTGAAACGTGGCGCCAAATTCCAATAAATCCGATTTTCTTTGAGAGAAACGAACCCTTGATACTGTGGAGGAGGGTGTGGCTTTAATTATTTCTTTCTCTATTGTGCAAATCCTTTCAAGCACATCATCTGTATTCTCAGCCACAAAGTTCCAGGTTTTATTTTATTTAATTCAAGGAGTTCACGACTTTAATTAAGTGCATAATTAAACGGTTTTAATTAAATTTAATTATCGCCCGACATGTTTGCTGATGTCTTGTGGGGTCTGCCCAGCGCGCAAGCTAGGAACAACTCAATCGAAAGGATCGTCCAACGCTTCTACACATCGAAGCACTTCGAAAAGCAAATAATAGTACTATTTTCTATAACTTAGTTCTTTTTTTTTAATTGCAATAATTCTTCAAGTCGAAATAATTTCCATTTCTGTATTATCTGTGAATTTAAATTTAGTGCTTCTTTTTTCTCTTAGATTGGTTGTCGAAATAGCCTAGTTTAATATTATGTACCTACAGGACAAATTCCTTCTATTTTCTTTAATATATATGAATTGGCATGGCCTTTTTAAACTTTTCGCCCAAATCAAGACAATAAAACCTCTAAGATGAACAGAGAAGACAATGCAGTTCAGTATTCAAGGTGACCCAATGATTGATATTGCATCAATATTTGAAGATCAAAGGTAATAAAGCCACTGAGATGCAAGGATTACTGAATGTTAGAAAATACGAGAAAAATTACTATTAAAGAGAGAGAACAATAAAAGAACAAAAATTAAGAAAACAGAAGATAACCAATGACATTGCATTTCAATTTTGAAAGATTAAAGGAAATAAAGCCACTAAGATGTAAGGGGGGGGTTACTGAATGTTAGAGAATATGAGAAAATTACTATTAAGGAGAGAGGACAATAAAAGAACAAGAATTAAGAAGACAGAAAGTAACGATTGACATTACATGTCAATATTTGAAGATCAAAGGTAATAAAGCCACTGAGATGCAATGTGTCATAGAATGTTAGAGAATATGAGAAAAATAACTATTAAGAAAAAAGAACAATAAAAGAACTAGAATTAAAAGACAGAACATAACTATTGATATTGCATTTCAATTTTTGAAGATCAAAGGCAATAAAGCCACTAAGATGTAAGGGGGGTTACTGAATGTTAGAGAATATGAGAAAAATTACTATTAAGGAGAGAGGACAATAAAAGAACAGGATTTAGGGGACAAAATCATAAAGATTGATATTGCATTTAAATTTTGAAGATGTTTGAGAGGGAAGCAAAAAGCTGGTAGAGAGTTCCATAAGCGAGAATTGGAAGAGAAGAAAATGTTTACATAGAACTTGCGGTTACAGCTAACAATCTCAACAACGAGAATTATAAAACCATTTCCTAATCTAGCACTGCACTTAAATTTCTAAAGTTTCGTTACAAATACTGGAAACCTCAAAAGATATGTTACTGTGAAAGTGTTACTGTAGATATGTTTGTTTACCATCGCATCTACTTTATATGAAGAATTGACAAGCAGAATATAAAAGGCCGCAGTTGTAAAATCCACGACTAATTTACCAAACATGTGTTCTCTCAACATTCCTTTACGGGATTGAGGCATTGACCTTGTATACTGCTCCAAGCAGATTACATAGTTTTCAGCTCAGAAATATTTTAAAAGTTAAATAGCAAGATAGGGTCCCAGATACAGAAGTGCTCAAAAAAGCTGATATTCAAGCACTAAATCCCATCCTGAGGTCTAGGCATCTCGGGTGGTTTCGGCACGAAGCAAGCATAGAGAAATCTCGAATTCCTAAACAAATACTCTATGGGGAAGTGTTTCTCCGTGTAGGAAGCCCAGAGGCGACATCTTGTTGCGTCGAGCCGAACCAACAACAAAATCCATATTGTCCTATTTAGTTAACAGGTTCGTGTTATTGCTCTTTAGAGTGGCGAAGGCCAAGAGTCGGCGAAATTCGAAGTTGGTGCGTCCGCTGGGAAGGGACAAACAATTGGAAAACCATTCCTCTCTGACTGCGTTCTCTCTCGAGCCAGAAGATCGATCAAGAGCCCCATGCGAACGGTATCATTTCATGAAATACATTGGCAAACATTATCGGTGATATGATTTTTGTTAGCCGTGGATCATTAGGGCTTTCAACACCATACCCCACTTCTCTTCAGAGTGACCCAATCGATATTGAACAGATATTAAATGACAAAATAGAATCCCGGATACAGAAGTGCTCAAAATAGCTGATATTCATTCACTAAATCCCATCCTCATGTCTCCGCGTCTCAGGTGACTTGGGCACGTTACACGCTTGGATAATTCTAGAATTCCCAAACAGATACTGTATAGGGAACTGTCAAGATACGCATAACTTTGGACGACGCAAATTGCGCTTTAAGGACCAGTGATGAATTTTTCGATCAATGTTGCAACCTGGGATGCGGTTACCAAGGATCGAATCGAGCTGTTGTTTTCGCGGGAACAAAGAGTTATGAAGAGAATAGAATCCAGCGTGATGTCGTTGCTAGACTAAGACGCAAATACCCCACGGTGGATGACACCACAATATTTTTCTACTGTAGTCGTTGTCAAAAACCGTGCCGATCGTGCACTGGTAGGTCTTGCCACGAGTGTCAATGTGTTTTTTATTCCCCACTGCCGAACATCGCCATCGACGAAAAAAAGCCATATATATATATATATATATATATATATATATATATATATATATATATATATATGGGTGTGTGTATGTATATGCATTTCCGTCTCACCCTTGTTTCTTACTCCTACACGTACACTCACAGAGAAATTTTATTTTTTATACCCGGAATTATATTTTCTGCTTTTTTTTAAATTTGTAGGTCTGATGATTTTGATCGTGATTACGATTCCAATTTAAAAAAATTATAACCATGGAATATTAGTGTTTGAGCCTTTTATATTATATTCTTGCACATAGAGCTCTCATTGGATTTTATACTCTTGGAAATATATATATATATATATATATATATATATATATATATATATTATAAATTAATTGATTTTTTCGCTACACAGTTCTAACCATGTTTCAAAATATTGAGCACTATTTTGTAAAAATAAAAATATCTATAAGAACAACGGATTATATATCTTATTGTTCTTTCTTTTTATTTATATATACATATCTATATCTATATATACATACACGCATATGCGCATATATATATATATATATATATATATATATATATATATATATGTGTGTGTGTGTGTGTGTGTGTTTTCCCCGAAACATGCATAAAAGATATATATTATTCCAGGATCATTTATATATATATATATACTTATTACAGAATGAACACTTTCTAACACTCTCAAGAGAGAGGGTAGAATCGAATCGAGCCGTTTCGGCTTAACGGTCGAACTCTCTGCCTCTGAGCAGAGAGGAAGCCGGACGAGGCTCCGCCGAAGGGCAAAGTCTCGTTCGGGTAGGTTGACCAACCCGATCCCGTTTATAAGGGTTCTCCGGGCATTTTTTGGCCGAGCCTACGCGTTCGAGAAACCCACGTTAAACTCGGCCTTGTGTCACATGCAACCCTCCTGGGGAGTGGCTATATACCGAGTCGAGTTGACGGTCGAACTCTCTGCCTCTGAGCAGAGAGGAACCCGGACGAGCCTCCGCCGAAGGGCAGAGTGTCGTTCGGGGAGGTTGAACAAACCGATTCTGTTTTTACAGTTTCTACGGGCATTTTTTGTCCGAGCCTACTCGGCCTTGTACCAGATGCAACCCTTGTTGGGGGGGGGGTGTCAAGTAAATATCGAATCGAGTCGATCCAAACCAGACTGACAGTCACACTAACACCTTCCACATTTCGTATAATATACATTCGTTATTTCTACTCTTGTGTTCGTTTTATACTTCCTTGGACCATAACACACACACACACACACACATATATATATATATATATATATATATATATATATATATATATATTTGAACTTTTATTTCAATCCTTCATGAGCTTCTGATTCTTAGCTGTGATTAATTAATGAGGAATATGTCAGTTTTGTTTATGATCGATTTCACCATAATCCTTCTGTTAAACTTGGAGACACATTCTTATTCTTATAAAAAATCGGAGAATTCCAGTAAGAAATCTTTAATCATTTCTAAGACACAACGGGTCAATGCTTAATCTAACAATTGGACAATTTTGGTGTTACACGATTGGGACATTTTTGTCGTTACACCCGGCATGTCAGTATGTTCTTGTGTGTGTCAATATAAGAATATTATGCATATTTAGAAAACAAGAATGTGTGTGTGTGTGCGTGTGTGTGTTAATCTTATTTGGATAGGCCCAGAAGCATTGAAGTTACTTTACAAAAGACACAAATACGACGACATATCTCGGTAACATATTTCCTTCTATTTTGCTTTTACCAAGTTCTTTCTTCGCTTTCTTTTCCTTCTTCTTACGTCTTTTGTTTCTTCTGTTTTTTTGTCTCTCGGATTCGTGTATTTCTTCTATTTCTTTCCATCTCTTCCTTTCCTCCCTTTCGAAACAGAGCAAAAGACACCATACGTCATTTACGAATGCGCCATATTGTTTCCAAATATGGCCGTCGATAAGTCTTTACACCAGAACTTGTTTGATGAAGTCGCGCGCATCGCTGTTGACGTTTACTGTTTTTGGATAAATCTTTAATAAATTTACAGGAAGCCTGCGGCGGAAAAAATACAAAATCTCGATGTCAAATGGAAGAAATCATTCAAATTCTAGATAGGCATCGCATAATTATCATACCAATTTGACGAGTCACAACCCAGACACAAATGTAGTTTGGTTTCAGGCATCCGGTTCATTAGATGTTGTTTCGTAACTTTTGGAAAGAAAGAGAGAAAGAGTAAACTGTATAAAACTCATTTTCTTTTAATATTTCGCAACGTATTCAGTTTCTAGCATTTCTATAATATTGAATTCAACAACGTGTACTGAACTGTTATGTAATATCAGTCCTCCTATATGTCAATGAATGCTCACAGATGAAGAGACTTGAAGCAAGAGAGACAAAGAAAAGAGTACTGAACTATTATGTAATATCAGTCCTCCTATATGGCAGTGAATGTTGGACAATCTCCTCATATGGCAGTGAATGTTGGACAATCTCCTCATATGGCATGAAGAAGATGAAGAGACTTGAAGCAAGAGAAATAAAGAAAAGAGTACTGAACTGTTATGTAATATCAGTCCTCCTATATGGTACAGTGAATGCTGGACAATCTCCTCACAGATGAAGAAGAGACTTGAAGCAATAGAAACAAAGAAAAGTGTACTGAACTGTTATGTAATATCAGTCCTCCTATATGGCAGTGAATGTTGGACAATCTCCTCACAGATGAAGAAGAGACTTGAAGCAAGAGAAACAAAGGAAACAGTACTGAACTGTTATGTAATATCAGTCCTCCTATATGGCAGTGAATGCTGGACAATCTCCTCTACAGATGAAGAAGAGACTTGAAGCAAAGAGAAACAAAGAAAACAGTACTGAACTGTTATGTAATATCAGTCCTCCTATATGGCAGTGAATGCTGGACAATCTCCTCACAGATGAAGAAGGACTTGAAGCAAGAGAAACAAAATGTAAAGTCCTACTGAACTGTTCCTCACAGATGAAATATCAGTTCTCCTATATAATATCAGTCCTCCTGAATTGCTGGACAATCTCCTCACAGATGAAGAAGAAACTTGAAACAAAGAAAAGAAACTGTTAAATATCAAAATGTGGACAATCTCCTCACAGATTAGATTTGAGTGGTCTGATTAGTTTATTTTATTTTGGGTTAGTTTTCATTATTGAGCATCTACGAACACAAGAGTGACCTGCGTCTGCAGAAACGATCTAATTCACGTTTTGCATCAAAGCTGGACATAAATTTAATTTCACTAATGCCACTCTCAAAAAAGAACATAATTCTTCAAGGAGAACATACGAAAAATACGTGCTTCAAATGACCAGCTATAAATTGGATTGATGAGACACCCTGCTGTGCTGGCTGACCGCACAAAATTGAAAAAACATCTAAACAGACACACATACACAATAGCAAATACACGTTACATCCGATGCCCACTTAGACATACAATAATCTTCACAAACCTGCATACACATGTGCATATACGCGTGACCCAAACATCATTGAAAATATCAGTGTTTCTTGTTTGATCTGCATGTGATATATATATATATATATATATATATATATATATATATATATATATATATGTTGGATTCCCCCGCCGTTTATCGACGTATGAAGGTCAAGAAACTCAGTTCCTAGGAACCGACAGCCAGACAAACTGCATATATGATTTGATTATAGTGATGAAGGCTTTTGTGCAGAACCATCCACGTGCCACAGTGTCCCCAAACGACCCCCCGCATGTTTTGAATTCAGAGTTGTCCTTCTCCTAGACCAGTTGCCATTCAAGGCTATAGAACCCTGTCTGTCCTGCTATTTACCCATAGCGGGGAGGGGAGAAGTTTCATAGCTTTCCGAAAGGTATTAGCATGTAACTGAATGTAATGGATTCGACAGTAATTCGTATTCGGCTCTCCGATTCCTCAATCCGAGCCACAATCTACCATGTCTCCTATATATATATATATATATATATATATATATATATATATATATATATATATATATGTGTGTGTGTGTGTGTGTGTGTGTGTGTGTGTGTGTGTGTGTGTGTGTATTTATAAATATATAAAGCTCTATAGATATTTCTTCATGGGTAAGATGATAAAGTACATCCGCGTCCAGGGTAAGACGATAAACTACATCCGCCTCCAGGGTAAGAAGATAAACTACATCTAGCAGCAAGGCCTCTGATCAGGAGATTTTGAGGAGCATGGAACCACCACTTAATTGCTGGTGTTCCAAGGTCCACTCTGACCCGGGGTGGTAGCACCTGTTAGGGTCCTAGCTATGAGCAAATAGTTGACCCCAGAACCTGAATCGAAACACTATGGAAGTGTAAAGATTTTAATAGCAGAAATACTTTTAAAATACTTTTTTTGTTTTGAGCAATTATTTTTCTCGATACATATATATTTTTCTCGATATATATATATATATATATATATATATATATATATATATATATATATATATATATATATATATATTGATCACACCACAAACTCGCTTTCACGACGCTTAACTCTACATTTGAATGATAACTCTAACATTTTTAGGCATGTAAAACAATATGCCTGGCCGCATACACAATTCTGGAAAATCCTTGTTGAAAACACAACTACATTTAAACATGAAAACAATAAACAAAAACTAAAAATTCTTGAAGCTATATACATAAAACATTTGAGACCTAACCTGAGCAAAATCAACTATGGAATCTCCGCAAATATTCTTAAATACCTATAAATGATAACAGAAGCCATTGGTTTATACCAACGGCTTCCCATACTTAATAATTCTCGTTTTCACGCTCGCGTGGTTATGTGTGATGTCACGTGTTGCGACGTCATTTTCGCTCCCGCGTCTCGTATACACGAATTTTGTCGTTGCTTTAAAATTTTTCATGCAACAAAAACAGACTATCATTATTGTTTTGTCCATGTATTGTTTAATATATTGTAATGTAATTGTCATCTTTGATAATGGCTTATGTAAGCCGAAAGCTTAGATAGGATTAAAAAATATGGTGATTTCTTTTCGTCTTTTAATGATAATGTTACTAATCTTATCAGACTATATGAAAGGAATTTACTTAAAATAAATAGACAAAATTGTCTATATTATTTAATGAAACATGCATCAATATATACATATATATATATATATATATATATATATTTATATATATGTAAAATACAAAAACTGTACAAAAACTTTTTTATAGACTAAAATAAGAATTGGGGAAAAAAGCA
>CAHIKZ030005440.1:1472500-1485000 GCA_903632075.3 Acanthosepion pharaonis | reverse complement strand
ATTATTGATTTAGATTAAGAAAAAAAAATAAAGAGATTTTTTCCAAACCATGTGCCCTGCATTGTAGCAGAATGTCGCAAGGATTTAATTTTCATGGCACACGGATATGTCAAGGAAATATTTCAACCTGCAGGAAAGGTTATTTGCACTTGGTGACCAGGATTGCCTGGCAGCTTTGAACTTTGACCTTTTTTTATTCCAGACACGGATATTTGAAAGTGTCATAATCCCCGCCTCCTTCTTTCTTTCTTTCTTTCTTTCTTAAAGTTTCCTTTCAAAGCAACTCTCTTTCTTTCTTTCTTTCTTTCTTTCTTTCTTTCTTTCTTTCTTTCTTTCTTTTTTTCCTTAAAATGTCCTTACTTTCTTTCTTCCTTTTTTTTCTTTCTTCCTTGCTTCTTTAAAATTTCCTTTCAAAGCAACTCTCTTTCTTTCTTTCTTTCTTTCTTTCTTTCTTTCTTTCTTTCTTTCCTAATTTATTTCTTTTCGGTTGAGCATGTTGCCTTCTTTCTTTCTTTCTTTTTTTCTTTCTTTCTTTGCATCCGTTTGTACATACACAAAGTCCTCGAGTTACGTCGGACCTAAAGTAAAGTGTTTCGTAGTTATGGTGGCATCTCCCATAGCATCGTTCTTTCTTTCTTTCATTCTTTCTTTCTTTTTGTCTTTCTTTCTTTCTGTCTTTGCATCCGTTTCTACATACAGAATGTTCTCGAGTTACGTCGGACCTAAAGTAAAGTGTTTCGTAGTTATGGCGGCATCTCCCATAGCATCGTTCTTTCTTTATTTCTTTCTTTTTTATTTCTTTCTTTTTTCTTTTTTTCTTTCCTTTTGTCTTTCTTCTTTCTTTCATTCTTTCTTTCTTTCTTTTTCCTTAAAATGTCCTTACTTTCTTTCTTCCTTTTTTTTTCTTCCTTCCTTCTTTAAAATTTCCTTTCAAAGCAACTCTCTTTCTTTCTTTCTCTCTTTCTTTCTTTCCTAATTTATTTCTTTTCGGTTCAGCATGTTGCCTTCTTTCTTTCTTTCTTTCTTTCTTTTTTTCTTTCTTTCTTTGCATCCGTTTCTACATACAGAATGTTCTCGAGTTACGTCGGACCTAAAGTAAAGTGTTTCGTAGTTATGGCAGCATCTCCCATAGAATCGTTCTTTCTTTCTTTCTTTCTTTCTTTCTTTCTTTCTTTCTTTCTTTCTTTCTTTCTGTCGCTGCATTCGTTTCTACATACAGAAAGTCCTCGAGTTACGTCGGACCTAAAGTAAAGTGTTTCGTGGTTATGGCGGCATTCTCCCATAGCATTTTTCTTTCTTACTTTCTTTCTTTCCTTTTGTCTTTCTTTCTTTCTTTCTGTCTTTGCATCCGTTTCTACATACAGAAAGTCCTCGAGTTACGTCGGACCCAAAGGAAATTGTTTCGTAGTTATGGCGGCATCTCACATAGTATCGTTCTTTCTTTCTTTCTTTCTTTTTTATTTCTTTTTTCTTTTTTTCTTTCCTTTTGTCTTTCTTCTTTCTTTCTTTCTTTCTTTCTTTCTTTCTTTCTTTCTTTCTTTCTTTCCGTTCAGTTCGTCTTGCTGGCTTCTTTCTTTCTTTCTTTCTTTCTTTCTTCACTCTATTTGTTTATTCTTTGCTTTCTTTTTTCCTATCTTTTCTTTAACTTTTCTTTCTTTTTTCTTTCTTTCTTTCGTAATTTATTTATTTTCTTTCTTCTTTTCCATCTTTTTCTCTTTCTTTCTATTCGTTTCTTCATCTTTTTCTCTTTTTTTTCTATATCGTTTATTTACACTTGGATTTGTTCAACTCCTGCTTTCCATTGTCGATCCCTTCAACTGGCCTGCGTCTTTCTCTTTTTTTTACTGTTCGGCCTTCTTTCTTTCTTTGTATCCGTTTTCACATAAAGAATGTCCTCGGTTTACGTCGGACCCGACTTGCAGCGTGTCTTTGTTATGGCATCATATTCCATAATATAATACGTCGTCACGCGGCGCTATATGAGGAAGACGACGTTGTTTCTTCACAGGCTGTACGCCATATTGGATTGTGTTACATTCGCTATCTCTCGTTTGTGTCGTTTTTGGGAGGAATTTTTTGCCCTTAATTTTTGCCCTCAATCGTAAGACAGACTCCTGGGTGCTTATGAAGGTGAGTTCCGACCTATGAAGAAAATCAGGTTACGGCGCATCGTAGTAACGGAACCCTGATGTAAGTCGAGGAAACCCATGTATTGCCTACTTTCTTTTTTCAGCTTGTCATCGTCCTTTTTCTTTGTTTGTTTGTTTCTTTCTTGCTTTCTTTCTTTTCTTTCTTTCTTTCTTTTTTATATTCACTTCCACCTTGTCTCTTTTCGTTATATTCTTCATTCCTTTTTCTTTTTCCTTTACTTACCTTCATTTTGCCTTTTCTTTTTTTTAATTCATTTTTATATTCCACCATTTTTTCTCTTTCCTTCTCTCTTTTACGTTTTCTTCATTACGTGTTTTCTGTTTTAGTTTCTGTCTTTCAATCAATTTTCTTCATCTCTCTCTCTCTTTCCTTTATTCTTTTCTCTTTCTTTCTTTCTTTTATTGTTCCTTCCGTGATTCCTGATTTCCCCTCTCTCTTTCAATCAATCCCCCTCTCTCTCTCTCTATCTATCTATCTATCTCCGTCTATTCATATCTATCTATCTATCTATCTATCTATCTATCTATCTATCTATCTATCTATCTCGGTCTATTCATATCTATCTATCTATCTATCTCGGTCTATTCATATCTATCTATCTATCTATCTATCTATCTCCGTCTATTCATATCTATCTATTTTATTAAAGACATTTTTATGTTTAACGTTCTTTTTTTTATATAGATACAAGTATTTAAGTAAATGCTCTGTTTATTATAAACAGAGCATTTACTTAAATACTTGTATCTATAAAAAAGAATGTTAAACATAAAAATGTCTTTAATAAAATAAATTGTCGGACTTTGTCCATTTTTTAATATATGACGTCATTTGTTTACATTTGATACGCCATGAGCAGTTATGAAGTACGAGATTCATGGAAGATTGAAGTTTATAAGCAGTAAATTCGACCTTGTCTACTGAGAAGGTTTTTTGTGGCCCAGAGGTAAGGCACGTCAGCGTAAATGACGGTTCCGTATAGGATGCAGGTTCGAATCCTGTCAAAAAACGAATATTTTCTATGAAAATTTCTCGGACATTCAGGCCGGTAAATGTTATTTAATACTGTTTATCATAAACAGAACATTTACTTAAATACTTGTATCTATATAAAAAAAAAGAACGTAAAACATAAAAATGTCTTTAATAAAATAAATTGTCGGACTTTGTCCATTTCTTAATATCTATCTATCCCAGTTTGTTCATATCTATCTATCTTTCTATCTCAATCCGTTTATATCTATCTATCTATCTGATTCTCACTCTATCTCTTTATTTATCTCAATCTGTTTATTATCCATCTTTCTCTCTCTGTATCTATTTATCTATCTCAGTTTCTATATATCTATCTCTTTCTCTCTCTCTCTCTCTCTTTGTCTCTTTTCCTTTATTCTTTCCCTTATTTTCTTTCTTTCATTTTTTTAATAAATTTCCTTCACCGCTGTCTCTTCCTCTCTCCATCTCTCTATCTCTCCCTCTCTATCTCCCCCCCTCTCTCTCTCTCTCTATGTCTCTCTCCTCTCTTTTTCTCTTCAATTTTGTCCTTCGCCCTCTACATTTTTCGTTTCCTCTTCCTCCTGTTTTTTAATAAATTTCCTTCACCACTGTCTCTCCCTCTCTGTATTTCTTTCTCTCTCCTCTCTCTCTACATCTCCCCTCTCCTCTCCCCCTCTTTTCCCCTCTCTCTCCCCTCTCTCTCTATCTCTCTCCTCTCTCTATCTCTCCCTCTCTCTCTCTCCCTCTCTATCTCTCCCCCCTCTCTCTCTCTCTATGTCTCTCTCACTCTCTTTTCTCTTCAATTTTGTCCTTCGCCCTCTACATTTTTTCGTTTCCTCTTCCTCCTGTTTTTTAATAAATTTCCTTCACCATTGTCTCTCCCTCTCTGTATTTCTTTCTCTCTCCCTCTCTCTCTACATCTCCCCCTCTCTTTCCCCCTCTCCCCCCCTCCTCCTCTCTCTCCCCCTCTCTCTCTATCTCTTTTCCTCTCTCTTCCTCCCTCCTCTCTCTCTCCCTCTCTATCTCTCCCCCCCTCTCTCTCTCTCTATGTCTCTCTCACTCTCTTTTCTCTTCAATTTTGTCCTTCGCCCTCTACATTTTTTCGTTTCCTCTTCCTCCTGTTTTCCGACTTTCAATCAATGCCTCAGCACAAATATCTCGTTCAAGTATGAATTTTCCTTTGCCAGTTTTACTCTGTCTCTCTCTCTTTCTCCCCCCACTTTTCCTTCTTTCTTTCCTTCGTCTTCTCTTTCTCTTCTCTTCTCCCCACCTCGTTTCTCCTTCTCTAAATTTAAATGAACTTTCTACTGTCAACGTATTCCGACCTCGTTTTTACAGTCGATTTATTCGCAGACGGCAAATTAAGACGCATCTTTGTGCAAACAACCCTATTCCAAATACGTCGAATCAGGAAGGGAGTAAAGAAGACAACTAGAGAACGTGAAGTGGAAACTACCTGCTTGATTGGAGAGTAACCCGCTGAGGATGACGGGAACGATAACAGGTTGACTACCCCGAACAAATATTCATGGCAGTCATATGCAGTACGTGAAATATTTTTCTTCAGTGCCCTGCACCAAGTTATTAACCAAAATGTCACTTAGCTTTATCGATCAGAAAACCTCTTCGTTTTTCATATTTCTTTCTTCAAGATTTTCGTCTTTTCTCCAATATTTCTCCTATTTTACTTCGCGCAGATTTTCTCCATTTCATTTTTCTTAGTGTTACGCCGTCCCATCAAATTAATCCACGAAAACAACACGCACATGCAAAAAACAAAAAAACAAAAAAAAAAAAACGATGCTCGATTTTTAGGACAATTCAATATCAGTTTCATTGAACCCGTTTCGTTTTCAGAGAACCAGACCACGTGACAAACAGGCAGATTAATGGACCAATGAAATCGTTCTGTTTTGCTGTTCAAGATTCAAAAGTTCGAGGGAAATATAACCGAATTCAGCAAGTCAAAAATTTGAGCAACGCACTTTCTTCAGAATTTCGCTTTGGCCGTCAACTTCAAAGAAACTGTTTTCAATCGTCTATCCCCTTTTACCGGCATGTTTGCGATCAAGGACACAACTCAACGTTCAGTGAACTTCTCTCTATCCATTTCTCTTTCTATATATATCTTTCTCTCTCTCTCTCTCTTTCTCTCTCTCTCTCTTTATCTCTTTCTCTTTCATATAGCAACATATAGCAATATTTACGGTTTTTCAAGTGGGCTTGAAATCTATTAAATTTTAGGAACTTCGAAAGGACGTGTTGTCTCTCCATGAATTCGGAACGTCACTAATTATACTAATCTTTGTTCAAAAAGAGTCGAAAGTACGTGATACATGACGGACCAATGAAAATCAAACAACACAAAAGTCAAAATATCAGAATCTTTTCTTGTTTTCTCCAATATTAGCTGAAAGTAAAAGTTGCTTTGCACTAAATCATATAATTTGATGCAAATACATATTAAAATTTAGAGTTTGAAATCGTAAATACTTTTGAATCGAACAGTCATGTGTCCAAGGATTTGTTTTGTTTTGTTTTTTTTTAATTTGCTTGAGAGTTTTGGATGTGAAGACGTGATAAACTGATGTGTTTTTTTGTTTTTTTTTTGTTTTGTTTTTTCTGTGATCTTCTACTTTGTTCGCTCTTAATACCGGAAGTAGTTGTTGGGACGACGATGTGATGACCTGCCGACCATTATTCTTCATTCGTCGCTGTTCCTATGACAATAGACATTCTAAATAAAGTAAACTTTCTACATAACAATTATTTTAAAATAAAATAATCAATGTGTTGTGGAGATGAGCATAATTTCTAAATATAACATGGACTCGTCCAAATACATATAGGTTTTGTACCAGTCAGCTATTGCTTGCCCCTTTCCGCTGTCCGACCTAGGGATTGAACTCACAATCACTAAGTCACCAAATTTATGACCAGACTAGCAGCATGGCCCGGCGTTGCCCGTGCTTGATTCAAAAATCGTACGACTCATACAGCAATCGCTATCACTTGACTTAAAATATTTTTGCCCTTCCTTGCTTTTAAAGGAGTGCCCTTTTCCGTGCTGATGTTGCTACATGCCTTACTTCTTGCCTATCTCACACTGCGAATTTTTTCTAAGCTCTATACTAAACATTAAATCTGTTACGAAAAAAGAACTAAACAAAATGAACACAAAACGATCAGCTTTAAAAAAGGACTCGTAACTGGAAAAACCGAATGAAAAAAGAATGTTAACAACAAATACTTTTTCACACCCAACCCAGTTCTGCGGAATCAGAATCAACGTTGAGTTTAAGCAAGCGAATGAGCCAATTGGAGTTAAGTGCCATGCAGATTTAAATTTTTCCCACTTGTGACGAATGCAGCTATCGATTTTTTTTGCATGCTAGCATGCTAGTTAACATTCGTGTCAGTCAGCTGTTGGCTCTCATGCTGACCAATAGAATCTTCCTGCCTATTCGTAGCCGCCAGCTATAGGCTCTCACTATGGCCAGTAGAAAATGGCCGCAAACTACATGAAAACTACCGTAGAAGCATGAAAAAATCGATTATTTCCACTATCGATGGGAGTTGGAATCAGACTCTGTGAGCAAATTAAAAACATCCAGGCACGAATCCGGACCCGTAATCCCGAAATTTGGAATTTCCAAGTTTTCTTTACTCCGATTGTTTTCGGATTCCGCCATCTTGGCTTCTACTGATAAAATCAATTAAAATTACAGTGTTTCAAAATAAAAACTGTCCATGTTTTCTCCTCGAGGCCGCAGCCCAACATACCATTTTGGAACCAGGCCGACTTCGTGAGCAAATTAAAAACATTCCGGAAAGTAAAGAACTTCGCACATCAAATTATCTTTAAATTAAATGGCGACAGAAGAATTATCGTTGAACTTTTAAAAAGTTAAATTATCGTTAAACTTTTAAAAGGCTCATTTTATAGTTCACCAATAGAAGGGTTAACCAATCAGAAGGCTTAAAATATTCAATGCGACGTGTATAAAGGCAGCCATGTTTTTTTTTAAATAATAATGCAATACTTAAATACTACGATCATTTTTTTAGTTTTTCTGTAGTTTATTTTTGCCTATCGGATACGGCAGCAGTATGCCTCACAAAAAGAAATCTCCGTCAACAGAGGACCAGATTGCAATCAAAAGAGCCGAGAGTGCAGCGAGGGAAACAATGCCCCTTGCAAATGAAACCCCACATCAAACGGTAGCCAGGAGAAATTTCAATGCTGAGAATATGCAAAAGACTTAGGGACTTTCATTAAAAATCTCGTTCAGTAACCGATATTTGCTTATCAGTTGCCTATAGGAAAGAAACGCTATTTCCAATACAATTACTTACCCACATACATACTATATTAAAACACGCCTAAACCTTATTTTCTATTCAATAACAGATAATAGTCACTATTGTAAAAAGTCTTTTCTCTACTTTGGGATTTAATATAACTTAAGTACTGCATTTATTATAACATTTATAGAGGACACATTAAAAGAATACGGATTACCATTTTTTGTCATATATATATATATATATATATATGTGTGTGTGTGTGTGTGTGTGTGTGTGTGTGTGTGTGTGTGTGTGTGTGATTTAGGTGAAATCTAGGTAGGTTTGCCTGGCTTCTTAGGATTATTCTCGTTTGGGTTTTTTTTCCTTTGGATTTGGTGCTTAAGAACTTGACGATTGGTTTCAAAATAAAACTTAAAAAATTAGTTTCACAGTGAAAATCAGTTTCCACTGTGAAAGTATTTAAAAGTCTTATCTAAACTTCAATTCATTTTATGAACCAAAAGACTTTAAGTTAACTGTAGTGGAATTTTTGGGTCGTACTAGTGAGCCAGCCAAAATGAGAGGACTCATTTTATAAGTCATCAATAGATGTGTTAACCAATCAGAAGGCTCAAAATATTCAATGCGACGTGTATAAAGGCGGCCATGTTTTTCCCGAATATTCACTGCCAGCCTTTGATATCGAAGACCGAAGAATTACTGAACAGCTGCTGGTGGTATTGGCGATATAGTCAGAAGAACAGATTACGTACTGCGCTGTATTCTATATTCATAGATTATAGTGAACATGGTTAACAAACTGTAGTGGATTGGTAAATAGGATTGTACCTATTTTCATATGTAGAAGAGATATAAAGTGTATAGTAAACTAAGAGAGGTTAGAATTTCTTTGAAGGCCGGTGTACGCGTTGTGAGATAAATACGCGTATCTCCTGAAATGCCCACAACAAACATGGCGGACTCGGAGTATGAACCCACCTTAAAGAAATGTAATCAAACAACAAGAGTCGATATATATATATATATATATATCAGGTCATCCCACAAGTTCTGTCCGAATTTTAACTTTTTGTTAAAATGAACGAAATTTAAAGAGTATTTTATAATGTCTGATGGAGCTGAACATTATTTTTATGTTTAGATGCATTTAAACTGATCAAATTTTATTTAAGAGAACAATAAAATTAAATTTTGTTTGATTAAAACCCTGCTAACATGGAAGTACCCAAGAATCATTTGAGGCACACAATGCTTTATGAGTTCAAGAAAGGAAACTCAGCAGCCGAAGCGGCTAGAAACATTCACTCAGTTTATGGAGAGGAATGTGTGAATGAAAGAACTTGCAGAAGATGATTTGCAAAATTCAGAGGTGGAGATTTCACCCTTGAAAATGAAGATCGAACTGGACGTCCAGTTGAGTTTGATGAAAAGCTTCTTGAAGCAGCACTTGAGGAAAATCCTGCTTTATCAGTTGAGGAATTGGCAGTGGTTCTCAGTTCAAACCGTACAACTGTTCATCGTCATATTCACCAACTTGGAAAAGTTTCGAAACTTGGAAAAGTTCCGAAACTTGGAAAATGTCTGCCTCGTGAATTGTCAGAAAACAACCTCAAATCCCGACTTGACATCTGCTCTTCTCTCCATTCTCGCCAACTTGTTTCACATTTTTTGGATAGACTTGTGACTGGCGACGAAAAATGGATTTTTTATCGAAATGTTAAGCGTCGTAGACAGTAGCTTGGTAAAGGGGAAAGACGCCAGCCACAGCCGAGAAGGGAACTTCATGGGCAAAAGGTTCTTCTTTCAGTCTGGTGGGATCTCCAAGGAATAATCAGCTTTGAATTCTTACCCCCTAATGCAACAATTAATACTCAAATTTACTGTCAGCAATTAGAACGTTTGAACCAAGCTTTGAGGAAAAAAAGACCGGCTCTAGTGAATCGAAAAGAGGTGATGTTTCATCAGGACAATAGGCGACCCCACACAGCAAGAATCACGTCACAAAAGATCGAAGAACTTGGTTGGGAGAAAATTCCTCATTCATCTTATTCTCCCGATCTTGCTCCTTCAGACTACCATTTGTTTCGTAGCTTACAGAATCATTTGGAAAAACAGCTTTTGTAACACAGGAAGAGGTTAAAACTGACATTTGTGAGTTCTTCGTATCAAAGCCAAAAGAATTTTACAGTAATGGAATTAGTAAGCTTGTTAATAGATGGAAGGAAGTCATAGATAATCAGGGAAAATACATAATATGTAATTAAATGTAATATTTGGTCACTTCTTTTCTTTATTCAAAATTCGGACAGAACTCATGGGATGATCTGATACAAACAAATGAATATATATTAACAAACAAAGGTTTAGAGATATCAAAGACAGTAATGTGTGTGTAACAAATAATTGTGGAAAGTTTTTGGCCATGAGGTGAGTGAATGTGCGTACGTACGTATATGTATTGTTCAATGTGACAGATTAACATTGTTGTTGTATAAAGTATGGGGAGAGCGAGAAAAGATATCGCTGAGTATTTATTGTGTTGTAGAGCGCCCCCTAGTAACTGTTTCGGAGATTAGGAGGAAATAACCCAACAAGTTGACCATTGATTACGTGCCTTAGAACAACACAATGCAACATCAAAAAAAGACTATTTCAACACTTTTGAATTCATATGTATATATTTGTTAATACAAATGATTTTTTAACAGGCGTTTTTTTTGTTTTGTTTTTTTTTCAGGAAACGAGTTTAAATGATTAAGTTTAGTTTCAAAATCTTCGCGTTGCAATTTCATTTCGGTGAATGAAAGCCTTATAGTACAGTCTTATAAAATTTATAACTTACTGAAGCTTTACAAATTGTATATGGACAAGATTCAAGGTACAAGGAAATTATTACTAAATAATCATGTCATCAAATAAGATCCTCATTTACTTCATAGGGAAATTATACTGAATAATTTATTTATATTATGATGTAATATATTATACAGTGTTGTAGTTTTAGCGCGATTTTCAGTGAACAATGCAAATTTAAAACAATTTGTCTTATAATTTGTACCCAGTTGTATTTTGGTGTTATATACACTTTTATCTTTTTTTTGTTTTTATTAATTATGATCTATCAAATGATTTAACAAATCTTTTCATTGTGTAACCTATTTTTAATTTTTTACAATTTTTACAGTTTTTACTTATCGAATACAATAAAAAAAATGCATATTTTGCTTGTGATGATTTATAATTAGAATTCTGGTTTGAATTATTTTCAATTCTAATAGAAAAAATGTAAACTTTATTTGGATTTATTCTTAAAATAGTAAATAATAATTGTTTTTTGAGAAAACGAGTTTAAATGATCAATTTTAATTTCAAAATCATAGCTTTGCAATTTCATTTCGGTGATCAGTGAAAAACATAGTACAGCCTTACAACATTTATAATTTACTGAAGCTCTACAAATTGTATATAGATGCAAGGCACAAGGACATTATTACTAGATAATTATGACCTCAACAAACACCTTCATTTATTTCAAAGGGAAATTATACTGATCAATTTATTTATATTATGATCTAATATGTTATACAGTTCAATAGTTTTAGTGTGGTTTTCAATAAACAATGCAAATTGAAAACATTTTGACCAATAATTGTACCCACCAGTTTTATGCTATTATATACACTTTGATCTATATTTTTTTATTAATTATGATCTAACAAATCTTATTCATCAAATAAGACCTTCATTTACTATGTTATACAGTTCAGTAGATTTGGAGTGATTTTCGATAAACATTGCAAATTTTTTACTTTTGCGTCATATAATTTTTGCCCAACAGTATTAGGCTGTTATATACACCTTTATTTATTTATTTATTTTGTTTTGTTTTTATTAATTACGATCTAATAAATGACCTGACAGATCTTATTCATTGAGTAGCCTTTTTTTATTTTAACTCCTTTGTGTATATCTTGGTGTTCATTCTGTAGAGCAGGTCTATTTTGGAAACGTGGTATTGCACTCAATTTGAAAGCTGAGGTTTCACATGATAAAATAATGATGCAGAAATATGTTTTTCCAAATCCTTATCGTTTTTTTGAGGAAACGAGTTTAAAGATTAAATCTTCGCGTTGCAATTTCATTTCGGTGATCAGTGAAAGCCTTAGAGAACAGCCTTATAAAATTTATAATTTACTGAAGTTTTACAAATTGTATATGGACAAGATGCAAGGCACAAGGACATTATTACCAGATCATTGTGACCTCAAAAAAGACCTTCAAAGGGAAATTATACTGATCAATTTATTTATATTATGATCTAATATGTTATACAGTTCAATAGTTTAGGGTGACTTTCAATAAAAAAAAAGGAAATTTAAAACATTTTGTCCAATAAGTTGTACCCACCAGTTTTATGGTATTATATACACTTTTATCTATATTTTTTTTTATTAATTATGATCTAACAAATCTTATTCATTGTATATGGACAAAGACATTATTTCTAAATCATCGTTCCATCAAATAAGACATTCATTAACTTCAAAGGGAAATTATACAGAACAATTTATTTATATTATGATGTAATATGTTATACACTGCAGTCGTTTTAGTGCGATTTTCAATAAACAAGGCAAATTTAAAACAATTTGTCTTATAATTTGTGCCAAGTTGTATTATGGTGTTATATACACCTATATCTATATTTTGTTTTTATTAATTATGGTCTATCAAATGATTTAACAAATCTTATACATTAAGTGGCCTTTTTCTAATTTTTCTAATTTTTTACTTATTGTAATTTCACTTCGTTGATCAGTAAAAGCCGTATAGCACAGTTTTATAAAATGTATAGTTTACTGAAGATTTACAAACTGTATATGGTCAAGATTTAAGGCACAAGGACATTATTAATAAATTATTGTTCTATCAAATAAGTCCTTTATTTACTTCAAAGAGGAATTATACTGAACAATTTATTTATATTATGATGTAATATGTTATACAGTGCTGATGTTTTAGTGAGAGTTTCAATAAACAATGTA
>CAHIKZ030005440.1:1330000-1465000 GCA_903632075.3 Acanthosepion pharaonis | reverse complement strand
CACACACACAACCTGGGTTTTATAAGTATGGTATAGTATTTTAGATCTTTCTAAATAAAAATATAAATATATAAAATATGGCTTGATCATATTTGAAGCCCTTTTAAAACAATTGCAATATATTTTATAAAAAATAAAAAATAATAAATAGAAATGCATTTTAGTGTAGCTTTTGTATGCCCCTAAATTAAAAACAAAAAAAAACAGAATCACCTACATTTACACTTTGCAATCTTGTATCCTGACTCGTCAAAAGAAGCAACACCCTTTCAAAATTCTGTCAAAATTCCCCCCCTCTATTCTTAAGCTATAGAATACTAGTCAATTTAAAAAAAAAAGGAAATTCGAAAGTTATTCCATATCGCTTGAGAATGGAAAAAAAAAAAATTTAAGTCCAATTTAAAGTTTAGTTTTTAGTTCCAAAGCATTGTAATTTCTGTGTCACGATGAATACTTATTTTTTAATATATATATATATATATATATATATATATATATATATATATATATTGCCCTTCTCCTAAACCAGTTGCCATCCAAGGCTATAGAACAGTCTGTCCTGCTATTTACCCATAGCTGGAGGAGAAGGAGAGGATTCATACCTTTCAAAAAGTATTAGAACGTAAGTGAATTTAATGGATTCGACTGAATATATATATATATATATATATATATATATATATATATATACCACGGTTGATTTGACAGAAAGTTGATTTCTGATACTATCGGTCTAGAAAGGGAGACGACCCTGGCGTGCGGCACCTTTGAAAAGTGCCTGAAAACCATACCACGGGTTGACCCAAGCCTTTTGAGTTAAATTGGCTAAACGGAACTCTTGTTAGCCGTCTTTAATTTAATTACAAAATTACATTTCAAGATTTTAGGTTCCATTTTTGAAACATGGTTATTACTGTGTAGCGAAAAACATATTTTAAACTAGTTAATTTATAATATTTATGCTCTGTAAATTTACATTGAGCACTATTTTGTAAAAATAAAAATATCAATAAGAACACCAGATTATATATCTTATTGTTCTTTCTTAATATATATATATATATATAGGTTGGACTCACCCGTCGAATTCGACGTATGAGGGTTAAGCAGATCAGTTCCTAGGAAACCGAAAGCCAGACAACAGCACATATGATTTGATTATTGTGGTGAAGGTTTCGTACAGGACCATCCACACTTTTTGAAGGGCCGAATAAAGAGACCTGGTGCACTACGTGCCACAAGGTCCCCAAACGACCCTCCGCAGGTTTTGAATTCAGAGTTGTCCTTCTCCTAGACTAGTTGCCATCCAAGGCTATAGAACCCAGTCTGTCCTGCTATTTACCCATAGCTGGAGGGAGAAGAAGAGGATTCATACCTTTCACAAGGTTATTAGCACGTAAGTGAATTTAATGTGTGTGTGTGTGTGTGTGTGTGTGTGTGTGTGTGTGTGTGTGTGTGTGTGTGTGTGTGCGTGTGTACACATATTGTATATACATAAACCTGGATATACAATTAACATAGTTTAAATTAATATATATATATATATATATATATATATATATAGATATATATATATATAGATAGATAAATTGTTAATTTTATTTTTTTAATTTTGTTTGTTTTGATTTTGTTGACTGTTTCGTATAGTAGGGTCAGTTGGGCACACTCTGTAAGAAAAAGAGCACTATGAAGCAATTTGCTGTTGTGTCGACATTCGTATCAGCAGCTACAATTCGGACATTTTAGAGTGTTCGGCTGGCAATCTTAGGACAGTGCAGAGGATTCAGAAAGAGTTGGATGAGTCTAATGGTACAACAACTCGGAAAACCCACTCTGAGCGTTCGAATAAGAAATTTCTGAATTTCTTGTTGAACGCCTCAGACTCAACACGGAGGCCTACATCATGTGCCTTGAGGAGGTAGTGCCCCCCTGGGTCAACAGTGACGATGCTGGAAGATCCTATGTCTGGCAACAGGGACCCTGCACCATTTCCACATTTCCACACAAGGAGGAGAACAGTCATACCTATCAGAAAATTTCTCCGACCATATCACCCTTTACATCATATATATATATATATATATATATATATATATATATATATATATATATATATATATATATAAATAATCTTAATGTCTGTACCATCTTTTTATAGATACAAATATTTAAGTAAATGTTCTGTTTATAATAAACAGTATTAAACAACATTTACCGGCATGAATGTTCGAGAATTTTTTTATAGAAAATATTCGTCCTCCGACAGGAATCGAACCTGTATCCTATACGGAACCGTCATATAGCCTGACGTGCTTTTAGCCGATTTGGTCACAGAGGAGCGCTCGGTTAGCAAGGGGAATTGGGTTTAAAAACAGTAAAATCGACATAAAAAATGTATTAAATAATTGTTGGAACTTATATATATATATAATATGTATATATATATATAATTTTATATATCAACAAACAGTACATAGAAAAATGTGAGAAACTGCAAAGGTTTTTTTTTGTGACGCGTCGATTTTAAAAGATTTTGAAACTACCAGCAACTCTCGTTTCGTGCGCGTGTGTAGACGTGGCAATGTCATAAAAGCCCAGTCCGATGAAATCCTAACAGGTGAAACGCATCACAAACACAAAAACCTTTTACATTTTGTCATATTTTTCTCTTTCTCTCTCTCTCTCTATATATATATGTATATATGCATTGTATCCATCGAGAGAGTGAGAGGAGAAATTCTGAATAGATAGATAAATAGGGAAGAACATATATATATATATATATATATATATATATATATATATAATATATATATTTAAAGTAATATAATATATTTGTTTATCCATGAAAGCTTTCTAATAACAGTTTTGATAATTTTACAAATTATTCATAATTGAACTATCGTGAAACAAATCATTAACTACGGTAACAACATCAGCAACAACAACAACGATAATAATAATAATAATAATAATAATAAGAAGAAGAAGAAGAAGAAGAAGAAGAAGAAGAAGAATTGCAATAAACATTAGAAGATGAAAAAAGAACTGAAGTATGAAGAATTTCTATTACTGTATTCGATGGCCAAATTATATGCCATCACAGAAATTCAGACAACACTTCAAAAAAAAAAAATATATATATAATCTTTTTATTCGTATCTGTCTATCTATCTATCTATCTATCTATTTGTCACTTACTTCATATCTCCTTATTGAAATCTGTTTATTTGTAGTATGGCGATAAATTACATCTGCATCCTGGGTAAGACGATAAATTACGTCCAGCAGCAAGGCTTCTGGTTAGGAGATTTTGGGAAGCGTGGAACCTGACACGGGGTGGTAGCACCTGTTAGGGTCCCAGCAATAGGTAAATAGCTATCCCATAGTTTAGGGGTTAGCTATTTACCCATACCTGTATTTACCCATAAATAGCAACTGTAAGAATTTAGAAAACGCTATGGCCATTTTATTTTGTTGTTAATAGTTACTTTGGTTTAATAAATTAATTTCTTAATTTGCCTTGAAAAAAGTCCACCTTGGACGAAGCGCGTTGGCTAATAATACAGTTATTCTATTGTCTTTGACCTTTACAAATATTGTCTTTTCTACAGAATAACTCTGAGATTTTTTATATATATATATATATATATATATATGAAAAAATCTCAGAGTTATTCATATATATATATATATATATATATATATATATATATTAATTTAAATAAAACAGACCACTTTAAGGTTCCATGTAATAGATTATTTCAAAACAGCCCTTTTAAAGAACTGCGGATCATCAGACTTTAGATCCAAAGGTTGAAACAAAAAATGAAAAGACATTTTTGACGGGCCGTATTAAACATATGTAAATTAACGAATGAGGAGGGAGAGAGAAGACATGAGTGAGTAGACATTGACACATTTAAACGGTTAACTTAACGGAAGTTATATATTGATATCGAAGGGGCAGAGGAGAAAAACCCATAGAGAGAAAAAGAAAAAAGGAGAGAAGGTGTCACTAATTTTCTTTGTAAATATATATATATATTCGATTATCGTTGGGTCCTGTCACTGGATCTAACAAACGCCTTTATCCACTGTGCCATGTGTCCTTCAGGAACCAAGGATTTGTGAGTTCAATACCCGGTTAAGGCGGTGGAGAACTTGGAGAGGGGAATTAACAGGAGATAACTGATAACTGACATCCATTAGACATGACACGTGGAACTGGAACAGTCTACGCCAGCGAGCGAAATAAAGGGTTTAGTTCGACAGTCCAACCAGTTGAAGGAGGCCGGAGTGTACATCGACCGAAAATTTGTGATAAATATGGCAACAAAGATGAGGACAATAGTCCGAGAATAATGTAAATAGTGTACATAATACCTCATCTCAGAAATATATATATATATATATATATATATATATATATATATATATATATATATATATATAAATAATAATTAAATAATGTTTTTTTATCAATAATTCCTTTTAAACATGTTAGTTTGAATTTTATCTGTCCATCAGTTTTTTTTTTTTTTTTTTTTTCACATTCAGGATTAGTTATTCACTCAAACATGATTAAAAGGACACACACACACACACACACACGCACGCACGCACACACACACACACACACACACACACACACACACATATATATATATATATATATATATATATATATTAAATAAAAACAAACCACTTTAAGGTTCCATGTTATATATATATATATATATATATATATATAGAGAGAGAGAGAGATAGAGAGAGAGAGGAGATAGGTAGATATAACTAATTCTCAATATAATCAACTATTACTACTGCTAATGATCAATTGTCATTCATTCACGATTGATTGTCAAACATCGCTTTTCTTGTAAGTGTAGACATTTTATATCGCCTGAGGAAGGCCAGAAATCTGCACGATTAAAATTGCAACAAGAATCAATTGTTTCTCATTTCAACAAGCAAGCGTGGTGTCTCCATTCTGTTCGGAAGTAGTGATTATCCCCGCTAGGAACGAATAGAAGTATTTCAGTTATTGTCAATGAAACAAAGACTGCATATGGAATAGACACCACACCCCCACCCTTGAAAAAAAACTTGTGCGATTCGATTTCGCATTATAAACGATGGTAGGAAATCTCATGAGACTGGAGGAAACATGTTTTTTTTTAACATTTTTTCCCTCTCTCAAAAAGGATGCTAATCCTGGGTATGACGATAAACTACACCCGGCAGCAAGGCCTTTGTTCGGGAGATTTTGAGTAGCGTAGAATTACTGTTGTTCTCAGGTCCATCCTGACCGGGGGGTGGTAGCGCCTGCAACGGTCCCAGCTATGGACAAATAGTGTATCCCCACGAATAACAAAACATCATGAAAATATAAAAATAGTTTTCTCATAGTAAAATACAAGCAATATAGTTTTATATAAAAATTACCAACAATACCTATTCATAGTAAAATTACCAGCAATATGTCAACCGACGTGAAGCTGTCTGCGTGACATCTGTAGAGTTAAGCTCCAAGATAGGACATCTAACGTAGACCTGTTTAACAGGTGTAATATTGGAGGAATCGAGACTTTTATCATACAGTCTCAGTTACGCTGGACTGGTGATGTCTTGAGAATGTCTGATGACAGGATACCCAAGATCCTAATGTACAGCCAGTTAGATCAGGGCTACAGGAATGTAGGACGCCCATGGCTAAGATGCAAAGACAAGCTGAAAAGCAACTTGTCAGCAGTTAATATACCACATAACACCTTGGAGCGGGTAGAATGGAGATCAGCGTGTTTTAGTGGACTCAGCAATTTTCAATCTGCTTGTCTGAATCGTCTTCAAGGAGAGAGAGCAAGATCTAAAAGGTCAGCCCATCTAACAGTGATCTCATCCCACAATCCTCACTCTTGCTCCATATGTGGCCTCCTTTGTTATTCACTGGCGGGTCTTAAGTGCCACTTAAAATTATCGCACAAAATTTCATAACTGAATCAATTAAGCTGTCAGGAGAGTCCATATATATATATATATATATATATATATATATATATATATATATACAGACACACATCGAAATGCAATGTCAATCTTTATCTTCTGTCTTCTTAATTTTTGTTCTTTTATTGTCCTCTCTCCTTAACAGTAATTTTCCCATATAGTCTAACATTCAGTAACCCCCTTGCCTCTTAGTGGCTTTATTGCCTTTGATCTTCAAAAATGTAAATGCAATTTTACTCGTTATATCCACTCTTCTTAATTTCGAGTCTTCTATTTTCTTTTCGCCTTAATAATGTTTCCTAATCTTATACACTCCATAACTCATTTTGTCTTAGTGGCTTTATTGCCTTACTTGAGGTGAAATGTAATATATATATTAGCAAGATCTAAAAAGGTCAGCCAATCTAACAGTGATCTCATCTCACAATCCTCACACTTGCTCCATATGTGGCCTCCTTTGTAAAATATCACTAGCGGGTCTTAAATGCCACTTAAGATTATCCCTTTAAAACTTTCATAACTGAATCAATTAAGCTTGTCAGATCCTCATACGTCGAAACCGAGGGGAGAGTCCATTATATATATATATATATATATATATATATATATATATATATATATATATATATATATATATGGGAATGACTTTTCTGAATTTTGTAAAATAATTGATTTCCTGTATTATACATATATATTTTTTAATTCAGATTTAATACGATAAGCATTATATTACTATGACTTTTTGGAAAATTCTAAAACTTGGTTTGTTTATTTGTATGTTTGCATGTTATGCTGTACTTATAAACTTTTGTATGCGTTCAAAATAGTTAAGTAACATCTAATCACCTCATTAGCAAATTAAAGATAAAATATTCTGAAATATTTTGATTTTTTTACCCTCATTGCGTATATGATAAAATTGAATTTTCTTTTGGGCATGACATTTTTCAAAAACTAAAATAATTGTCCTTGCCCTTACTTTTGAACAGTTCATTGATTTATGACACTGGAACGAAAAGGTTACGAAAAATTTCTTCCCATCCTCCGTTTTGTTTAAACGAGTTTGACTACCTTTTAATACCTCTGTTTCCTGGTTTGATTCAAATCTGACCATCAACCGTATTTATATGTATATAGATAGATAGAAATTATTAGGAGATTTGATACATTTAATTAATTCATCGAGTCTTGAAAAAACCTCAAACAGAATACATGTTAACATTGGACGGCCGTTTCGTCTTATATTTTCGACTTTCATCAGCAGTGCAAAATCCACCGAGGGCACAAACCCTGACAGTTAGGTCATTAAAGCAAACATCATACCAACTGTTCCACCGGGCCTCGGTGACGAAGACGGTATGATGTTTTCTTGACAATCAACTCATTTCAATTCTCGGTAATGGATGCGCACTGCTGATGAGTCCCAAATATAGGACAAATGGCCGTCTAGTGCTTTCTGCATTCTGTTGAGGTTTCTATCTGACTCGATGAATTAATTATATATATATATATATATATATATATATATATATATATATATATATATATATATAAGATTAAAAATGAGAGGTTTGGTCATCTTTTATCAAAATAAAATACCTAGCTAACCCGATTCATGAGCCATTCATTCAATACCATTCACCGAAATAATTCACCCTTCACCTTTTACTCCTACATATACCACAATACCACATCAACAAAGGGAACCTAAAAATTAACCCCATGATTTAAAAATTTATGTCTTATTTCATATAATATATATATATATATATATATATAAATCTGAGGGTGATGAAATGATGGTGAGGGTTCTAAATCCCAATACAAAATTATATATAAAACAGAAACTAACAGAAAATAATTAATGTTAGTAGGACCTGTCCTCCCCCACAAAAAAATCAGAATTGCCGCTGCATTCTGTCATCAGACAGAATCAAGAGGCTAACTCTCTAACGGAATGGGGGGGGGGAAGTGAAAAATAAATGTAGGGCGTGGGGAAATCAAAGGCTGAAACAGTCGAGATGAAAAAAGGGGTCCAAACAAACTGGTTGGGAATCTTAACTTGGGTCATAACAGGAACAGGCCAGGAACGACACTCACTCACATTAACTAGGTACACAAAAGAGGGTCTACCTTAACCAGGGGGCTTAGCAGGAAACCGACCCGTTGTTACGAAAGAGGACTTAAAAAAGGAACTCAAGCATAGCCTCTTTCACGCGAACCAAACTCGCTACTTTTACCCACCTTTCGTTGAAATCAGTCGACACCAAACGCTTTCTATCAGTTCTGATCTTCACTTTGAGCTGAGGCTGAAAGTATCTGATCAAAACCTGATGAGAATAGCGTTCCTGTCGCAAGATCCCCTCCTTTCGCGTCATCCAGATCACCATTCTTGCCCCGGCTAGCAACGTTAGAAACACCATTCGTTTCACCCCAGAATACCGGGGCGACAAATTTTCGCACGCGTATGCGAGATAGATGAGCACAAGCCGATTGGGAGCGATGCGAGCCGTCAGCTCACCGACATAGTCCCAAAGAAGACGTACCTGAGGACAATGGTAGAAGCCATTACTTCTAAACCAAGGTGACACCGGTAACAGTCGGGTAAATCCGCCAAGACCTATCTGAAGGCCATATTGTTGAGTGATAGCACGTTACGGATCAATCGCCAGGTAAGTGAAAACTCAGGGTTACTGAGGTAATTCGCCGTTGGCGCCCAAGACCAGAAAGAGCACAATTCGTCCACCGAACGCTCCGACTTTTGCCTGTACTTCTGACCAATTTTTCTCCAGTTGAAGGTCGGGTCACAACCACACTCTGAGAATGCGGACAGGACTGTCCCTTTAATGGAAGGATCCCGGAAGAGAAACCCTCTTCCAGGCACCTAAACGCAAGCCGGGGGACTTCATGCGGTGAATCTTGGGCCCCTGTGATCTTTTCGTACTGTTCAAGCGCCTTCTGTACTACCTCAATCTCGCTGCGACACTACCCGAAAATGGACACGTCATAGGCATACGCGGAAACCCTGGCTCGATCCCCACCAGGGACAGCGATTCCACGTAGGTCCGGACAGCACACCCCGTCCCTCAGCCGGCGTAGGAGAGGCTCCAACGCCAAAGCGAAAAGTAGGGGCGACAGTGGGCAACCCTGACCAATCGACCGAGACAGCGCAAAAGCACGAGACCACCTTCCGTTCACCTGTACCACAGCACTGGAGGAGCGATACAGGAGGCTAATCCTCTTTCAGAAGTCGGGTTTGAATCCGGCGGGCTGCAGCACAGCAGCCAGGTACTGATGGCCGACCTTATCAAATGCCTTGGACTGATCCAAATTGATCAGCGCGGCTTGCTCGTCGTCTTTTAAACCCTCTAGAATCGCGCGGATCAGATGCAGGTTGTTTCACAGCACAAATCTGATCGGGTCCCAATAGACTCTCGGCAACTAACTGCAAACGCTCCGTCAGGATCTTGGCCCAAATCTTTAACTCTGTGTTCAGCAGAGTTATGGGCCTGTAATCGTCTAAATCACGTCCACCATCCTTGCCCTTTTTCAACAGCGAGATCACACCCCTGGTGATTCGACTGGGGATGGACACCTGCCGGAACCAGTTGTTGAACACGACAGTCAAATTCGGCACAAAGATGTGCGACAGCCTCAAGTACAATTCATAGGGTAAACCATCAAGTACTGGAGACTGCCGGCCCATTTCAATGCCAAGTAGACTTCACCTTCTGTGATCTCACCCTCACAGCTAGCCGCTTCAGTCGGCGAATCCTGAGGAAAGTCAGTCAAATAGCTTCGAAACTCATCGCCACTGAGGCCAGGCTCCTTGGTAAATCGGCTCTCGAAATGCCACCGAAACGTCAGTCGACCTCAGAGTACGCCTCTCCGGGGTTTTCACTTCACGGATGTAATGATCGGAACCTTGATGGATCTTTTCCTTGCGCAATTGTTCACGGCTTCGTTAGACATCTTGTTTAACCTATGTCTAACTACCTGACCCTGGTAGCGCTCGCTAGCCGCGCGCTCCACGGCCTGCTTAGCTAAATCTCTAGGGAGCCCCCCCACCAGCCTCCGCCCAGGACAGACTATCTTTAAGTGTCTTCAACTTTTTAGCCTTATCTAGTGCGATCCGCTGGCTATATTCGGTGGTGAAGGACCTAATCTTATGCTTTAAGCCTCTCCACCAACTATTTATAACTGCCCCTCACTAGTTCCCGCTGCACTAGTCTGTTAACTGTTGATGGAAGTCCTGCCTGTTCGGTAAGGACAGATTGAACTTCAGTGTCCAGCCATTCTAGGCCTAGAATCTAACTCTATCCGGGCACGGACGAGTCTATGGTCTGAATAGCTTAACCAGTGGAACGTTGGACAATCTAGCATGTCTACATCGGCCCTTCTCACTATCTTTCTATCCAGGTAGCTGGCCACCTGGGTAGACGGCCACTTACGAGTCCACGTCCACATCTCACGCCCGGTGTGATCGACTCGGTATCTATCGACGAGACCGAACTCGTCGAACAGATCAACCAGCAGGATTCAAGGAGACAGAAGATGCCGATTGACATTACATTTAAATCTTTGAAGGTTGTAGAAAACAAGAAACTGGAAAAGAGTTCTATAGGTGTGAAATACAAGAGAAAAAATCTATTAGAATAGAACTTATGCTTACACTTAGCAATTTCAACAGTAAAATGATGTCCTAGCTTGCCATCTCATATTACACTTAAATTCATGCAGTCAACATATCAAAGAATAAAGCTCATCAGAAAAATTGCTATGAAAATATTTATTGAAAGCTAGCTCCCCGCCCCCTTTCTATCTTGGGGTCCAGGATGGCATTCCAGTCCCCCACTAAGACTAAGCTCGAAGAATCGACCAGGAAAGGCTCCAACTGGAGAAAAAAACGAGACACACTCCTCCTGATCGTTGGGCGCATAAATCGCAACGATCCGAAACGAATCACTGTTCACGGCATCAGCTACGATCAACCGGCCCCCGGCATCGACGTGGTCAAGGTCCTCCCTCGCATCCAGGGTACGTTTAACCAACAAGGAAACATCTCTGGGCGGCTGGTCCACGTATGCTGAATAGATAACATAGTCGCTAGGAGCATCAACCTCGCAAGCCAAGTGCATCACCTGGATTGCAGTTACATCTACGCCGAACGACAAGAGATCATGAAGCAGGCGGGCCGCCTTACTCCAATCCCTCAAGCCCCTCGCATTCAAACTAGCTATCTTGAGAGACATTTTTCAATTTGATTCCTCTACTCACAGACTGAACGGAATTCTGCGGATGGAAGGACCCCGACGGCTTGTCCAAGGTTCCCTGTCCCCATCTCTGTCGTCATACGACTATCTCGGACAATACCGCCAACGTCCAAGGGTTAAGTTAGTTTTAATGTGAAGGAGGGAGGATTACTGGGACCCTCCCTACACAATATTTCTGTAGCTTTCTCAGTTCCGGGGTGCCTTTGCCTCATGTAGGTGGCGATCCCTCGCTCTTAGATTTCGCCCTGAGCTTTTTATCAACGTTAATACGCCAGCGGATTTGGGGGAAATTTCAGGGATCATCTGTAGGAAGTCCGTCTACTGACGCCATCTTTAACAAGGGCTTCGACAAAGCTTTTTTTTGCTTCGATATGCCAGCTTCTAGTGACAGCTTGTCCACACAGCAAGACATTACCCCACTCGGGAATTTCTTCTTACGAGAAGAAGAACTCTGCTGAGAAGTGCTGGGCTTTAGGGATTTACTAGGCCTTATGCTGGTGAAAAGTTGGATGTTGGGAGGAGTAGAAATGTCTTCGGTTGCAATGGAATTGGGATGAGGTGTCTAATGAGGGGGTGTATAGCGAATGGGTGACAGTGGTACTTTCAGAGGGGGAGAAGGAAGGCTTCTTGTGGTATTTTCTTCCGGATTCTTGACTGGCGAAGCCGGGGCTGATTGAGCCTTGGTTTTGGCAGAGTCTTTGTTGGCTTCAGCTAGCTTGTCATTTTTCTTTATTTTTCCCCCTTTTCTTCTTCTTCTTCTGTTTCCTTTCTCGCTCTTTTCAATGAAGACGGCCGAGATGGGGGCATCTCCTGCATTTCTACTTCCCTTACTTACTGGTCCTCTGGTTCTAGTTGGGGACCCTCATTCTGCTGCTGAAGGGTGGTACTTTTGGGTCCATTCTTTACGACTTCCGTCCATTCTCCAGTTTTCTGTGATGTTGCCTGTAAAGTTGCCTGTGATGTTGCTGCTTCATGTTTCTTTTTGGGTTGTAGGGCAGGATTTTCTCCCGGACAAGCCTTCGACAAATGCCCCGCAGCCCTATAAGCCCAACAAAGTGGTCGACGACCCTCCACAATGACATAGATAAGTCTACCCACACACATTAACGTGTTGGGTATTTCCGTAAATTGCTTTCGATTTAATGTAATTGAGGTTTCAATATCGCCTGTGGCAATTCCGGTCTTACATTTAATAAGGCAGACGTCGGAGACGTCCTCATATTTAGAAAAGAAAAAAACAATATGGTCTTCAGATATGTAGAGTGGCACCCTATGCCTTTCTCGTTCCCATATATTCAGTCTGAAGCCTGACTGTCGAAGTAGCTAGAATAGAGCCTGCCAGTGATTAGGCTTTCTCTTCTGTCGACAATAAGATGTCCCACATTGACATACTTCTTCTTGCTAGAATTTGGGCTGAAATTTGAAGACTTTTCAGAGCCTCCTCCATCACTTCCCTAGTCACGATATTTAGTTTCCGGGTCTTGGGGTCCGTTTTTACTAACGAGATTGTACTTGTATTCACCGTGTCCAATACAGACGGCACCGGTAATAATTCATTTCCATTAACCTATGGATGAAACTTCTCTTTGAATTTTTTTAAATATCCTGGCCCCTTTTTGTGGGGGCCTATCCTTTACCCATGCCGAAGGAGTTACTTCTGTAGGAGAAACAGGTAGAGATTCGGACTCCGACACGATGTCGGCGTACCTCGTCACCCCAACACAATTCGAAACAATGTACGCAATTCAGACGAATAAGACGACAAAGAAAGACAACAATGGATACACAAGATGGTGGGAGGCAAACAAAAATTACACTTACTTCGAAGAATATCCAAAGAAAATGTCTTGTATAGCGCGCGGTAAACTAGGTAATACAAAAAGTCTCGAGCCAAACATAGATAGATAGATAGATAGATAGATAGATAGATAGATAGATATGAATAAAATGAGATAGATAGATAGATAGATAGATAGATAGATAGATAGATAGATAGATAGATAGATATAAACGAATTGAGATAGATAGATATGAACGGATTGAGATAGCTAGATAGATAGATAAATAGATAGATGCAAAATGAAAATAGTGACGGACATTGTTATGAAAAACTCATCACGTCTGAAATTTATAGCAGTTTTTTAAACTGAAAAAAGATACGAAATGTAAAACGAAAACACCCACATACGGAGGCACACTCACTCACACACACACACACACACACACTCACACACACACACACACACACACACACACACACACACAAACAAACACACACACACAATTAGAAAATCGCTTACGGCTTTGAAAATTTCTTACCAAACAAGTAAAGAAAGAATAATCCCAAATTAAAAGCCATGGGAAACTATGGTCGCCATTTTGTCTGCATTCGTCTTCTGAGAAATGCTAAAAAATTGAAAGATTGTTGCTTATTTCAAAATGTTTCCAAATTCAAGTCAAACTTGTTTTCATTCTGAAAAATTCTTTGGAATCATTGTTTATTAAGCAGATTAACATGTAGCCTTCCATTCTGACAATTTTTCTCTGTCCCATATTTGCAGTTTTTTGTTTTTGTGTGTGTGTGTGTTTTTTTGTTTTTTTTTATTTGGAAGCAGTTGATCATAGGAATTTTAATTGCATTCAGATAAAAAAAAACAAAAAAATATTCGATCCATTTTTCACTTGTCCTGTTTTCTTTGAGACTCTTCATCTGCAACTTTTATGAATTAAATTTTACTAAAAAAAAAATAAAATAAAATAAAAAATATAATAAAAAATAAAAAAAATATCGATTGGTGTTCGTTACTGTCTGGTTTAAAGAGAGAAACTAAATTTTAGATTTAAAAAAAAAAAAAAAAAATCTGCTGAGTCATTTAAGACTCTTCTTAGATCCGGGGTTCAAAATCAGGTCGAAACCCTTGCTTTAATTATTTCGACGTCTGTTTATTGTTGAAAAATAAAAGCTTTCGTTTAGTCAAACGGAAAATATTAGTACCGCATTCAATATGGTGGAATTGTTTAGCAGCATATCAACACCTCTATGGTTTATTTAATGCCAAAATCTAAATATTTTGTGCATAAATTTTATACTCTCAAGGTAAAGGTAATTTTTTTAGATATATAGCTTGTAGATCATAAAATTTATTGTTGGTAATTTATACGTACACACATACATACATACATACATATATATATATATATATATATATATATATATATATATATATATATATATATATATATATGAAATGAAAAACCCTCGAATTTTTGATTTGCCAATAATCAAATCAATCTCGAGGGAAAAGGTTTTAAAAAGAAAAGAGCTACAAACATGAAAGTCTGTCGAAAAAAATCGCACAGAATACAGGTTTGAAGCCCAAAGAAAAACCCCTGATATGAGTAAACAACTAACTAACAAAAGAGCTCAATGCAACTGTAGAGCAGACCTAGATACACCTAGTGAGCCAGACAAACCTACCTAGGTTTCACCTAAACGAATCGCCAGGAAAGCCGGCTAAAGAGGCAAAGGGAAACGTATTTTTTAGGCGATAGCCAAAATTATACCATGTGACCAAAGAAAGAAACGCACAAACACAAACCCACCTTTTTTTTATATATATATATATATATATATATATATATATATATATATATATATATAGAGAATGGACGTTTGCCTTTGGATGTAACAGTAAAGAGATAGATCAAATATCGACCATCATAAAGACTGAAAATAAAATTGATTATTGTTTAAGTTTGACGGACAGGCATGTCTTAATTAGTTTTTTTCTGTTTTGTTTTGTTTTTTACGAATGGGTCAAACCCAAACTCAAACAAAAACATTGTTTTCAATCGTTATGAGTCTACCGACTGAATAGAATTTTATTATAAACAATTGTCTTGGAAATGGAATTTTTAAAGCATTCTGAATGTAAAAATAAAGAAAAAAGTGTGCAAGACAATAAGAAACACTACCTGCCAAAATAAGTGAAGTTTTGTTAAAATCTGTTGAAAAATGTAGGAAATCCTATCCCATATATAAACGAACACACACACACACGCACACACAAAACCTGGGTTTTATAATAGGTATAACTCGATATGAGTTGTTCCCCTTTCATTCTCGCGGCAGAGATTCCTTGTAATCGTGTTTTCAAATTGATTTCGTGCAAAAACAATTGTGTTATTCCAATCTTTGGCGATGTCGGAACCACCGCAATGTAATTTTACGTAGTCCTGTGAAGTTTTGTTGAGATCGGTTGAAAAAATATGAAATCCGATCCAATATATAAACGAACAGACACACACACAACGTGGGTTTTATAATAAGTATGATATATATATATATATATATATATATAAACTCGCTGGGTGAAAAAGCCTGATAGAGCAATTTTCAAATAAATTGGCATCTGAGAAAAAATTGAAAAAGAAAGAAATCCCCTGAAACCCCCAGACAGGGCGAAAGAAATCATCCAGTCCCTTAAATTTCAGATACAAACAAAAAATAAATATATAAATAAATAAGCGATAGATAAATTGAAACGAAGAGTGCTCAATATTCTAAGTAGAGCAAAATCCCAAGTGGTGAAACCTAGGTACGTAGTACCTGGCTCATTAGGATCAGTTATATATATATATAGCCATGTCTAATTAGATAAATTACAAATATTATGTCAGGTAAACATTGTTTTTGCCATGCCAGTTAAACCCGTGGTGATAAAAAGTACCTGGAAAATAAAAGTGATTTTCGATCTTACAGTGCATTTCTTGAATCATTTGATTTTACATACGGAAAAATATCCGTGGATATGAAGGGATTATGATAAAAATAAGTAGACATAATGTTTAAACGTTTGTAATTTATTTAATCAGACGTACCTAAAAAAGAGAATTTGCTGTCTAAGTACACCTATATATATATATATATATATATATATATATATATATATATATATATATATATATAGTTTATAGGTAATCATATGGGTAAACCTGAGGAGGATGATATCCAGAGAGCTCAATGTAAAATTCAGAGCAGATATGTTTGAATAAAAAGACAGACCACGTTAAGATTCCATGTAATAAGCTATTTCACCATAACCCTTTTTATTAGGGTTCTGGATCATCAGACTTTACTTCCAAAGTCTGATGATCCCATTCTGTTAAATGAGTGTGGTGAAATAACAACCCACATGGAACCTAAAAGTGGTCTGTTTTATTCAAACAAAAAAAACAATATATATATATATATATATATATATATATATATATATATATATACAAATTTAACATATATATTTATAAAAAATCACTACAAAATCGCCATTTTGTTTCAACACTCTCGGTGTCTTATCAAGTGATGATGTTGAATGTAAAATAAATGGTTTTAAAAGTTTCAATTAATTAACAATCCTTCACAGGGGAAACCGTTGTTACAAAAGCTAGATGGACCAATCAAAATACAAGTATAGGAAAATTCAAAAACTTGACAACGAAGTCATGTTATAATATTTATTCAGATGTTTAAAATATAGGTAGTATTAAAAAAGAATTTATTCCAACCAATAATTACTAAATTATATGATAAAATTTAATATCAAAATTAAAAACTGCTAATTTCAAAATCAAAATTTAATCGCTATAACTATAAAATTACTGAGGAGAAAAGAAGAAATATATATGTTATTCAATTTATTTCTTCATTGAAGTTACTTTAGCTAATTTCATATCCTTGACAATGTATACACCAATCATATACTTGTGTATATATATATATATATATATATATATATATATATATATAAAGAGAGAGAAAGAAAGAGAGAAGGAGTGAGAGATGTACGGCTGATAATGTTTTTTATAAAAATGTATTTTTATATTTATTTTAACATTACATTGATTGTGATTTTGCTATAAAAATGCATTCTTGCTCATTTTACTATAAAAATGAACTGATTTTTATTTGGCGGGGGTGGGGCTCAATATTTGTCAAAAGCTGAGACCCTAACAGGTACTACCACGGAGACGTTGGGACAGCAAAAATTAAATAACGTCCCGATCAGAGGTCTTGCTGCCGGATGTAGTTTATCGTCATACCCAGGACGAAATTTGGTGACGGCATTTTACATTTTATCTAATGGGACGCACAGAACGTTGGTTGGATGCAGTGACTTGACCCAAAGTGTTGTGAGTTAAATACCTGGCTACGGTGTGAACAAAAAATCTCCGAGAGATAATAGAGACATCTGGAAGAGGCATGACACGTGGAAATAGAACAATGTACACCGGTAGACGAAATAAAGGCTTCAGTGCGAAATTCCAATCACCTGAAGAATACCGGAGCGTACAACGGCCAAAACGTTGTGAACATGACAATAAAGATGAGGATAGTAGTCCGAACAATGAAAAATAAGGTAAATTATTACAAAATCTCATCTGAGAAATATAGACAGACACTTCACTGTTATAAAAATCATCGAATGATTCACCCTACCCTTAGAGGGATATGCAGTGTGATTGACCCTGATCTCTCATCTCGCTTAGAGTCGCTCAATCAGAGACGTGCCGTCGCCTCCTCCTGTCTTTTCTACAAATAATCTCACGGTAACTGCTTCGACGAGCTATTTTCGCTGGTTCTTAAACTGCAGGAATTTAAACGTGCCACTGGGCTGGTATCTCAGTCCAACCTTTTCAGCGTCGAAACGGTTAGATGTAGCCGTCTCTTCTATTCCACTAGCTTCATGTCTCGCACGTCTCGCCTGTGGAACTCCCTCCCCTTTTCCTGTTTCCCTGATAGCTATAATCTCCAACTATTCAAATGTAATGTCCATCGACATTTCCAGATGCCTTGATCTGTTCCCCGTCCTTCTCTTCATCCTTTCCTCTATCACGCCTCTTTACTCTTGCTCCCAATCCTCTGTAACCCCTCGCGTGCTAATGGCACTCCCGCCTTGATTTGGTGTAAAAAAAATTCTGCCAGGTCATCCCATAAGTTCTGTCCGAATTTTGAATAAAGAAAACAACTGACCAAATGTTACATTTAATTACAGATTCAATCAACAATGTATTTTCCCTGATTATCTATGACTTCCTTCCATCTCTTAACAAGCTTACTAATTCCATTACTGTAAAATTCTTTTAGCTTTGATTCGAAGAACTCACAAACGTCAGTTTTAACCTCTTCCTGTGTTACAAAAGCTGTTTCTTCCAAATGATTCTGTAAGCTACGAAACAAATGGCAGTCTGAAGGAGCAAGATCGGGGGAATAAGGTGGATGAGGAATTTTCTCCCAACCAAGTTCTTCGATTTTTTGTGACGTGATTCTTGCTGTGTGGGATCGCGCATTGTCCTGATGAAACATCACCTCTTTTCGATGCACTAGAGCAGGTCTTTTTTCCCTCATAGTTTGGTTCAAACGCTCTAATTGCTGACAGTAAATTTGAATATTAATTGTTGCATTAGGTGGTAAGAATTCAAAGTGGATTATTCCTTGGCGATCCCACCAGATTGAAAGAAGAACCTTTTGCCCATGAAGTTCCCTTCTCGGCTGTGGCTGGGGCCCTTCCCCTTTACCAAGCCACTGTCTACGACGCTTAACATTTCGATAAATGATCCATTTTTCGTCGCCAGTCACAAGTCTATTAAAAAAATGTGAAACAAGTTGACGAGAATGGAGAGAAGAGCAGATGTCAACTCGGGATTTGAGATTGTTTTCAGACAATTCATGAGGCACCCATTTTCCAAGTTTAGGATCTTTTCCAAGTTATTGAAGATGACGATGAACAGTTGTATGCTTGAGAACCACTGCCAATTCCTCAACTGATAAAGCAGGATTTTCTTCAAGGGCTGCTTCAAGAAGCTTTTCATCAAACTCAACTGGACGTCCAGTTCGATCTTCATCTTCAAGGGTGAAATCTCCACCTCTGAATTTTGCAAACCATCTTCTGCAAGTTCTTTCATTCACACATTCCTCTCCATAAACTGAGTGAATATTTCTAGCCACTTTGGCTGCTGAGTTTCTTGAACTCATAAAGCATTATGTGCCTCAAATGATTCTTGGGTACTTCCATGTTAGCAGAGTTTTAACCAAACAAAATTTAATTTTATTGTTCTCTGAAATAAAATTTGATCAGTTTAAATGCATCTAAACATAAAAATAATGTTCAGCTCCATTAGACATTATAAAATACTCTTTAAATTTCGTTCATTTTAACAAAAAGTTAAAATTTGGACAGAACTTATGGGATGACCTGATAAATGATCTACTTATGTTTTAAGGAAAATTTTGAAGTTTATTAACGATCGAATTTGTAGAACTTCAAAATGATTTATCCTGGCTTTACACATATCTTTTTTATCTACTGATGAAGAAATTTATTTTTAAGCGAATTAATTAAAAAATAAATAAATAAATAAAATAATATACTGAGTTGTTACATAAATTCGTTCATTTTCTCTACATAATTTTCCATATTTTTCCTTTTCTTCTCTTTGTAACGACCTCAACTGGAATTCGACCTCCGCCGAATTCTACAATTCGAGCCGCTATCCATGACTCCACCGTGTCTCCATGGAGTTCTTTATTTTTGTTTTGTTACTCTAAATACCATTCCATGGCAGAATATTGCAATGGTTTGCCGGGGTTTTTTTCCCCACCGGGATGTAGACGTAGGTTACCCCGTCCATCCTCTCAGAACTGGATTTGTTTTTGAAGTAACCATCTTCTAGCCGTTGCCTAAAGAGACAGGAGCTACAAGGCAGCAGGTGGCTTGAATTCAGGGCTTCTTTCTCCTAGGCTGGTTGCCACTCATGACTATATGACCCAATCTCTAACGCCCTGGGTATGACAATAAACTCCGTCCAGTATCAAGGCCTCTGATCGGGAGGTTTTACAGAGCATGGAACTGCCCCTAAATTGCTGGTATTCCCAGGTCCACCCTTAACCAGGGTAGCTGCACCTGTTAGGGTCCAAGCTATGGGCAAATAGTGAATACACAAACTGGAGTCAAAAACGACGAATGTGTATAAATATATTTTTATAGTGAAGGGGTCAGCAATACATTTTCAATGTAAAAAAATACCAGCAATACGTTTTTTAAGGGAAAAATATGGTGCTAGTAATATATATACATATATTGTTTTGTTCTTTTATAAGCAAGGCGAGAGTGCAACTAACGTTCAAGGGTTACTGCGAGTGAGGGCAAGAGTAAAGAGGAGTATTTCAGGAAAGGATAAAGAGAAAGGGATAAAGATCAACGCAACAGAAGATGTCGATTGACATTACACTGGAATATTTGAAGATTATAGTTATCAGGGAAGTAAGTAATAGGAAGGGAACTCCACTGTCGGGAAGTGCGAGAGAAGAAGCGTTAAGTATTTCGATAGTGAAAGGTTGGGATCGAGATGCCAACCTAGTAGCACGCTTAAGTTCAGGCAGTTAGATTACCAGTGAAAGTAGCTCACCAGAGCAGTTGAAAATATTTTTAGAAAAGAGAGAGGGAAGCCACAGCAGGTCTGTGAGAAAGTGACAGTAGACGAGATGTCAGATGAGGACCTATCACATTGCATATCCGTCTCTGGATTTTGTCGATGACCTCGATATGAACAGTGGGGGCACCAGACCATATATGGCAACAGTATTCGATGTAAGGACAAATGGTTGATTTGTCGATTTGAAGGATTGAACTCAGACGAGAAAAATTTTCTAGCAAGACAGAGAACGAACCAAAATATTACGAGCAATATATTTTTTATAAAAAAGAAATTACTAATGTTCCCAAGAAAAATAAATTTAGGCAATGAACCATGAAGGAGTTGATATGCCGTTAAATAAACAAAAGCAAGCCCAGTTTCCCCTGTTTTGCTCATTTCCCAAAAGTCGTATTGCGTAAGGGTATTCAATGGACTTGAATTTGAACTCGGCTCTCCGATTCCTCCGTCCGAACGCAAAACCATTATTCTACTGTGTGGAAAAACGGCGGGAAATGTCTTAACTGAATAAAATGGATGAAGTGAATAACATTCATTTAAATCAGTGCTATTCAAAATAGTTGTCTGTGGACCGGTGCCGAAACACGAACAATCAGATACTCTGCCAGTGTCCAGGACATTTAAAGAATCATTTGAAGCTTTTTTTATTACTTTTAAGGTTTTGATATTGAATATGGAAAATAAATGGAAGATAAAAAATAGTCAAATTTTATTATATTTATTATATATATATATATATTGTGTCCTGTATAAATTAATATTACCAAGAAATATTACAGGTACGTGACACATTGAGAAAAAAATGGCGGTCTGTCTGGTCGAAATGACAGTTTCTTTTTTCGAGTTTTGAATTCGAACAGCCATTGTTAACCGCAAACCCAAAATGTTATTATTATTATTATTATTATTATTATTATTATTATTATTATTATTTTCTTTGATTTCTGGCGTTTACATTTTCTTTTCCCGGTCCCTCTCAGGGACCTAAGGTTAGAAATGGCGTCATGACACTTTCCACTGACAAAAAAATTTACATAGATAAAGCCCTTCGTAAGGTGTGGGCTGTACTTGTCAGAACAATTTTTGTATCTCCTTGAGGCATGGACTTCCAGGAATTCCTTCAATTAGTCTACTGCAATCTTTTCCAACCACTCCTAGGGCTCCAACTACAACAGGGATTGTTGATGTTCCCTATGCCACATTTTCGAGATTTCTATTTCAAGGTCCTTGTACTTTGACAACTTTTGAATATCTTCAAAGATACATTGCAGTCAGCAGGGACTGCCATATCAATAAGGAGGCACCGTTTTTGTTTGTGGTCTTTAATAACAATATCTGGCCGGTTGGCCTTGATTGTTCTGTCAGTGTGTATTGTGTAGTCCCATAGAATTGTAACAGGTCCTATTTCCGTAACCGGGTCTGGGTGGTGTTCATACCAGTTTCTTTCAGTTTCCTTCCCGTAGAAGTTGCAGATTTCCCAGTGCAGATATTGGCCCACTCTGTCATGCCGGGTTTTATATTCAGTGGGTGCCAACACCGTACAACCTGATACAAGATGATCAATCGTTTCTGGATATTTATTACAGAATCTGCATTTTGGGCTGACACAATATTTTAGTATATGTGCTTTATAATTCCTAGTTAGCAAGCATTGGTCCTTATTATTTTTATTATTATTGAACCATTTTCTCTTGTTTCATTTTTTTTATATCCTTTTTTTTATTTCTTCTTTGGGAATTAATCGACTTTAATATTTTCAGCCGTCAATTTTCGGTTTATTTCTTTATTTAGTTCTTCATCTTCCAAATGAATAATAAAAAAAAAATCTGTTCTCTACATAGTTTTTCCATATTTTTTTTTTCTTTTCTTTTCAAAAATATTCCCAATCGAGATTTTTCAAAAATATTTTCTCGGCAGTTCGCATGTAGGTCAACGGAATTCAAACATTTTTGAAAGAAAAAATTTGCACTGTAACAGAAAAGAAGAAAATGTTTTTTTTAAGTTTTCTTTTTACGTTTTTTTCTTTTTCTTTTTTTCTTTCTTGTTTTTGGTACATTTTCTACTTGCTTTTTTTCTCGATTAGTTTCTACTTTAAGTTCTTACTTTTTATTGACGGACAGTGATTATATCGAAATATTTCCGAGGTCTACTGATAGATTCTCTTTTTTATGCTCATGGAAGGCTGATGCTAACCTCCAGTGAATTCTTTAAAATATAATTTTAAATAAAATATCAAGTTCTTACATAAATTCCTTCGTTTTTTTTTATTATTCATTTTCATATTATATATTAATAATCCTGATGAATCGTCGAAAATTGAATTTCCTTTCATTGTATGTATATATATATATATATATATATATATATATATATATATATATATATATATATATATATATATATATATATATATATATATATATATATATATATATATATATATATATATATATTATATATATATATGTATATTTATATATATATATGTATATTTATATTTATATATATATATTTATATTTATATATATATGTATATATATATATATATATATATATATAAATATATATTATATATATATATATATAAATATATTTATATATATATATATAAATATATATTTATATATATATATTATATATATATATATATATTTATATGTATATATATATATTTATATATATATATATATATATATATATATATATATATATATATATATATATATATATATATATATATATATATATATATGTATATATTCATTGATTCTTGCCAACAATCCACTTCAGCGTTAGAAACCACTAGTTTTTCACTCGAATATTATCTCTAAAAAAAACGACTCACAGTCTGTTGTTAACTGAGACAAGGAATGGCTTGTTAATTTTAACGCTTCTAAAACAAAATGAGAGGCTCCATTATGCCTTCCATCAACATGGCTGAACTTAGCCTACAGGAGAATGACTGATTGCACCTTCTCGGGCTAATGTTCTAGGCTGACATGAAGGGGAAAGACTATATTAAATCCATTGCTAGGTCAGCTGATAATAAAATTAGTTCACTCTGTCGTGCCAGAATCCATTTTACACATCTATAAATCTACCAGTCGTCCGTGCATAGAATACTGCTTCCATATCTTGAGATTCTTGACAAAATTCCACGTTAGTTTCTAAATATTTATATTCCAGAGAATATAAATAAATCTAAAAGGCATGCCTGTTTATCTAATCAGTATTTCATTGGTACGTTTTCTACGGCTTATCAACCCTTTGCAGGTTGTTTAAAGCCAGAAACCATTTTTAGATTTGAAGAATGTTTTTTGTTGAGATAATAATGATTAAGTTTTACTAATTAACCCACAGGTGGGGGACGAGAGGTAGTTTCATATATAATCAGAATTTGATAAACTAATAAGAAATTATAATGTCTATATAAAGTTGGGGATCGATTCTATGTTAGAATCAATATGCAACCTGTTCCCTCATTTTGTGACCACTTTAGTTTCTATATTCCAGAGAATGTAAATAAATCCTGCCTGTGTAACTAAACAGTATTTCATTGATTGATTCGTTTTTTACGGTTTATCAATCCTTTTGCCGGTTATTTAAAGTCAAAGAATATTTGTAGATTGTAGAATATTTTTCTAATCAGAATTTGATAAAGAAACAAGGAATTATAATATGGATATAAAATTGGGGATCAGTTTTATATAAGAATCAATATATAAACTGACCACTCACTTTTTGTCTACATTAGTTTCTATACATTTATATTCCAGAGAATATAAATAAATCTAAAACTGTGTAGCTAAATGATATTTCATTGATTGATTCATTGTTTACGGTTTATCAACCCTTTACAAGTTATTTAAAGCCAGAAAACTTTTTTGATTGTAGAATTATTTTCTAATCAGAATTTGATAAAGAAACAATATAATGTGGATATAAAGTGGGGGTCTATACTATATTAAAATCAATATGTAAACGGATCCCTCACTTTGTGGCCGATGTAGCTAATCAGTATTTCATTTGTGATTAGCTACACGAAATACAGGAATCGATCCTGACCTGGCATCTCGATTTCAGTCACTTTCTCACCGATGTGATGTGGTTTTTTTTCTTGTCTTTTCTACAAACATTTTCATGGCAATTGTTCTGATGTTCCTTAGTTCTACGACGGCATAAATTTAAGCATGCTACTAGATTGTCAGATAGGTCCCACTGTTTTATTTTTGAACTAGCTACTTTTTGTTGGACTCTAATTGTTAAATGTCTTGCTTCACTGATATCTACAATCTTTAGTGATGTAAAGGCAACGTTAATCGCCATCTTCTATCTTCCTGAAATTCTTCTCATTCTCTTTCATTCTCAGTAACCCCTTATGTCCGAGTAACATTGTCGTCTTACTTGGATTTAAAAACAAAACTGTTATATCTAGGAATAAAGTGTAGCTGCCGACACTTGGATTTGAACATAGATCGCCAGTGAGCAAACACAGGCGATCCCATTATTGAATTAAGTAGACTATGTGACCATAGAGGAAACATATAAGTAGCGGGTTGAAAGTTATCTAATTGATCGCTATTTCTAGTCTATCTTCTATTACTAACGGATCGCTATTTTTAGTCTATCCTCTATAATATACGGTCAGCTATTCACTATTCTTTTCTCTATACTATTTCTCTTTTCGGATTACTATACGGATTAGTATCCGAACGAGTATTATCGTAAAAACATTATTAATGCGAGTGATATTCGAAGGCCTCTGACACCAGTATTGTTCAACGGGGTTACTATAGTTGTATCTGTGATTACAAAGTTTCTAATACAACGAGCATTACGAAAATTGACAACGAGTATTCGGTGACATTGCAAAAGTGTCAATGAGTGTTCGTTTACATCACAACAACAAAAAAAAGTTGAAATAAAGACTTGACATTACCGAGATTTGATTTTAGAATTCTGCTTGTCAAATTTTAAAAAAATATCTTGTTGCATGCTTATTAAAGGCCCACAGAGAAGGAAAATGAAAATGTCATTTACTAATTAGATTCAGTTATTGCATTCATTTTCGGTTGCACATTCCATTTCCAAAGACTATTCGCTGGAATTGAAATTAAATATCATTAAGAGATTGCCATGTTTCAATTAGATGTTGTTTTTTATGCTTTTTTTTTATATTCTAATTATTTTTTTACAACAACTGCAATTACTTTTGATTATTATTATTCAAGAAACTTCTTTTATGCTGCAATCATTAGGTGAATGTTCAGGTAGTTCATTGGTTATTGGCGCAGAAAACGGCATCGGTGTAGGATGTTCAATGGCCTACAGAGTCTGCTCAATTTGCACTATTAATCTTGGAAAAGGCATGAACACGTTCTTTCTTTAGCCCTGCTTTAAAGAGTAGGACAGGCTGACCTCACTCATCTTGGGTGGTTAGTCAGTCAAGTAGAAGGAAAACTATGTTTTCAATCGTTGACAAAAGAGGGAAGACTAGACAATTTAGCCTTGATAGGGTTAACAGTTTAGAAAAAAGAAAACTCTGCTTAAAAACCTTGTCAATAATACTTCCAAATGGACACTAGTCTTAGTAAAGCAACAGATCGAGGAGAAGGAAACACCGATTCCCAGCCTTGTAGCTAAAGGTGTGGACAGTGCAATTTAGTCATAGAAGATAAACTGGTCTGCGAGAATGTGAACTGTGCTTTAAAAGTGTCAGTAAAAGAGAAGACTTGACCCCTTTGCCTTGGTAGGTCAACAGTTTTTTGGGGGAGAAGGAAGAACTCAGCTTTCAAATGTTGACAAAAAAAATAGGGCAGACTAGACACTTCAGCCTTGGTAGGACAATCAGTCTTTGAGAAGGAAATCTATTTTTTTATGTAAAAGAACGGATTGTACACTTTAGAATTTAACACGCTCAGGAAATATTGACAAGAATATGAGAAGAAAACAATGAAGAGAGTAACTAAGAAATCGGCAAACCAGAAGGTGAGGAGGATAGCGAAAAAGACAAATATTCCAAAGGAGATACAAATGATAGGAAGTAGAGAAGGAAACGGTAACATTTCACACTATCCAAGACTCACACGATCCATGAGCCACACATATTATTAGGTTATTCAGGGTTGCTGCATAAGTGGTAAGAATAAAAGTTAAAAAGCGCAATTTATGAAGATATGCCGTAAAGATAACAGTTAACCCTAGACTTGAACAGATTAAGATTCTGATGATCGAGGAAGCATCCTCTTGGGAGTCGGTTTTACAAAGTAGCGGTTCCTGGAAATAAGCTGTTCAAGTGGAATTTATATCTAACCATTAAATTAAGTACAGTGGTTCGTTACAATATGTGTGGCATGACGTGTTTTAACCGTAAAGTTTATAACGAGAGGAACGAAATCTGTGTAGCTAATCGGTGTTAGATTGATTGATTCGTTTTTTACGGTTTATCAACCCTTTTCAGGTTATTTAAAGCCAAGAAATATTTATAGAATATTTGAAATTTTTTTTGAGATAATAATGATTTAGTGATAGAATTCTTACTAATTAACCCATAGCTGGAGGAGAAGAGGTGATTTCATACAGAATCAGAATTTGATAAACTAAAATGAAATTATAAAGTGTATATAAAGTAGGGGATTGATTCAAGATTAAAAACAATATGCAAATTGATCCCTCACTTTCCAGCCACTGTAGTTTTTACATTCCAGAGAATGTAAATGACCCTCAAAGACATGACTATGTAGCTAAACGGTATTTCATTGATTGATTCATTTTCTACGGTTTATCAACCCTATTTAAAGTCAGAATATATTTTTAGATTTTTAAGTATTTTTTAAAGATAATAATGGTGTTATTGATAACAAGTTTTACTAATTAACACATCGCTGGGGGAGAAGATGTGGCTTCATACATTTTTAAGGGTATCAGTGCGTGTTAATGAATATAACGAAATCGACTTTAAATTGTACGTGGATCTTCGATAAATAATTGCGTGCCATTAGCTTTTGCACCACCCTCATATCCAAGCTTCCAGCATCGGGTATTCCTAAAGGGTCACTGATCCATCTACTCACTAGATTCGCCGTGGCTTCAATTCGGTCATCGTAAGGGAAACGTTTCAATGTGATGCGGTCGCAGTCCTTCAAAACGTAGAGGTTTACAGTGTAAGAGGCGAAATTTATGCGGATATATGAGGAAGATAACGGTTAGCCCTGGACTTGAACAGGTTAAGATTGTAACGACGGGGAAAGCATCCTCTTGGGAGTCGGTTCTACAAATCAGAGGGTTACAGAGTAAGAGGCACTGATTAAATATGAGGAAGAGGGTTAACCTGGACTTGAATAGGTTAAGTAAGGGTCAGGCATCCTCTTGGGAGTATTACAGGGGCACTGATTATGGGGGATATATGAGGAAGATAAAGGTTAACCCTGGACTTGAATAGGTTAAGATTGCAACGGTCGGGAAAGCATCCTCTTGGGAGTCGGTTCTACAAATCAGAGGGTTACAGGGTAAGAGGCACTGATTATGGGGATATATGAGGAAGATAACGGTTAGCCCTGGACTTGAACAGGTTAAGATTGCAACGATCGGGAAAGCATCCTCTTGGGAGTCGGTTCTACAAATCAGAGGGTTACAGAGTAAGAGGCACTGATTATGGGCATATGAGGGAAGATAAAGTTAGCAACAGGTTAAGATTGCAACGATCGGGAAAGCATCCTCTTGGGAGTCGGTTCTACAAATCAGAGGGTTACAGAGTAAGAGGCACTGATTATGGGCATATGAGGAAGATAAAGGTTAGCCCTGGACTTGAACAGGTTAAGATTGTAACGATCGGGAAAGCATCCTCTTGGGAGTCGGTTCTACAAATCAGAGGGTTACAGAGTAAGAGACACTGATTATGGGGATATATGAGGAAGATAAAGGTTAGCCCTGGACTTGAACAGGTTAAGATTGTAACGATCGGGAAAGCATCCTCTTGGGAGTCGGTTACTACAAATCACTGATTATAGGGGATTACAGAGAAAAAGAACCCTGGACTTGAATAGGTTAAGGTAACGACAGGGGAAAGCATATCGGTTCTACAAATCAGAGGTTTTACAAGTAAGAGGCACTGATTATGGGGATATATGAGAAAAATAAAGGTTAACCCTGGACTTGAATAGGTTAAGATTGTAACGACGGGGAAAGCATCCTCTTGGGAGTCGGTTCTACAAATCAGAGGGTTACAGAGTAAGAGACACTGATTATGGGGATATATGAAGAAGATAAAGGTTAACCCTGGACTTGAACAGGTTAAGATTGTAGTAATCAGGGAAGCATTCTCTTGGGAGTCGCTTCTACAAAGCATGTAGAGGGTTAAAGTTTATGTGGATAAGTGGGGAACATAACGGTTAAGCCTAGACTTGAACAGGTTAAAATTGTAGTGACCGGGGAAGCATCCTCTTGGGAATCGCTTCTACAAAGCAATGTAGAGGGTTACAGTTTATGTTGATATGTGGGGAAGATAACGGTTAAGTCTAGACTTGAACAGGTTAAGATTGTAGTGATCGGGGAAGCATCCTCTTGGGAGTCGTTTCTACAAAGTTGGTAGAGGGTTACAATTTATAAGGATATGTGGGGAAGATAAGGGTTAACCCTAGACTTGAACAGGTTAAGATTGTAGTAATTGTGGAAGCATCCTCTTGGGAGTCGGTTGCACAAAACTGATAGAAGTATTGTAAAGACAATGCCGTTTGAATGGTTATAATAGCGATGGTGCTTCTAGATCGCCCATTTTTCAATATATTTTTTTCTGTCATGGGCATAATTATTTTCATGCAATTTTGCAGGTGTTCATTAAACTAACAGCTGATGTCTAAAAACTGTTCACTTGAAATACCCTCATTAGTGAAAGGGGGAAATGAAATATGATCGATCAATTTGGAAAAGTCCAATCGATATGACAGGTGCGTGAGAAGGAGCAAAGCTGGCGGTAAGTGGGGGGGGCGTAAAATATTACTTTATGTCCAGTGGTTTAGACAGGAAGCAAAGAGAGCAATGCCTAATGTCGAACTGGGAGCTTGATGAATTCAAATATTGAGAGAGAATGCAGAATCACTCAAATTCAATCCGTTTTTTTCCACAGACGAAACACAGACTGGCCATGTCTATCAATCGGCATCAATTTCCTTGAACAAGCTGTCAATCAATACATACTTACATACATACATAGACACACACTCATATACACACACACACACACACACACACACACACACACATATATATATATATATATATATATAAAAACACATATATGTATACACATGGATATATACAAAAGTATAAATATACATCTTTGTTCCTCACCTGAGGAGAAGCTTACGCATCGAAGCAAATATGCATCTTTGTAGTGATTACTAGTTTGTCCGTATATAGCAACTTATAATAAATAACAATTGCTCTACTTTTTGTATTGAGACCTCTTTTAAATTAATGTTATGAATGTTTGAATTTATATTGAATTTAAATTTGTATATATATATATATATATATATATATATAAACCATCAATATAATTATTAAAATTAAATTGAATTAAAGCCCGTCTCTCGTTTTTGAAACATGAGAACTCTTATGTAGCGAAGGAATTATAATCCTAAGCTCTACTTCTGTATGGTGCACTGTTTTTTTTTTTAAATAAAAACGAAAAAGACTAAAGAACCCTGGATTATTTACCAAACGTGTCCTTTCCTATTTTTCTACATACCTGCACATATATATATATATATATATATATATATATATATATATATATATATATATATATATATAATAAAAGATTATTAAACCATAGGCAGGAGTTAACGGTTTTTGCCGACATCAACAAATTTTCGCATTAAATAATTAGCATAATAAAAAAATCCCATAGTTTAATAAAAGTCTTAAAAGCTTAGCCAAATCATTAAATAGGAAAAACCCTTTCTGGAGTCGTCAAAAAACAAACAAATTGAAATTCAGTGCAATACGGTTTGTATATAAAACACCCACTTGAATAAACAAATAAATAAAGAGATAATCAGATGGACAATAATAAAACACAATCCTCCCGACACATCACTTGTAGGCGCGCCATAAAAATATCTCTCACTGGGAACCAACTAAAGGGTGACCGCCAACATTACCCTTGAAATAGATACCCTACCCAACCTTAGCAAAACCTCTTATAAAATGATGAATCTATAGATAAGAATTAACTCTCTGACCACTTAACGAAGAAAACTAGCCTAGCCACTCCCACAATAACGAATGTTATGACAGACCATGCCTAAAAACACATGTAAACCAAGAGATAGCTTATTCCTAAAATTTCACTTGAAGATGAAACAGGACTAAACACCTCAATTCAATTTAATTTTAATAATTATTTGGATGGTTTTACTCTCATTTTTGAAACATTAGAACTTTTATGTAGCGAAGGAATTTTAAACAAAAATATTTTATAAATATAAATATATATATATATATATAATATATATATATATATATATATATATATATATATATATATATATATATATATATATAATAGAAATTTTAGAGGACTTGAATAATCATAATTAAGTAATTCATCGAGTCTAGAAGAAAGGTCAGTAGAATGCAGAAAGCAGTGGACGGCCGTTTCGTCCTATATTTGGGACTGCATCAGCAGTGCGCATTCACTACCAAGAATCGAACCCAGACTATTACGATACGACGCAGGCGTTATACCAACGGGCCTCGGTGACGATGGCGTAACTAATTAGACTCAATATAGCGCCGCTCTTCACATATTTATGAAGGCAAGCAATGAAAGTATCGCTTTGCCTTCTAAATGAAACTCGTCGGCAAAAACTAAGAATTTTTTTTTCCAATTGTCATTTTTAAACTAATTTGTCTTATTTTCAGAATTATTCTGGAAAGTTTAAATATATTATCGACATGGAAAACAAAAGATAAACTCTTAGTAAAAAGTAAATTGCGAATAATACCAATATCCAGAAAGAGACTTATGCGTGAAACCCAGGCTCACAAAACATATATATATATATATATATATATATATATATATATATATATATATATAATACGGTGTTGAATGTGGAATGTAGGTTCTATCACCTGATAAGTCACCAGAAGTGTTGAAAAAAATGGCTATTTTGTAGTGATTTTATAACATTTTATGTTATAATTTTCGAACAAATTATATTTGTTCTACTCTGTATTGAGCATTCTTTTAAGAATAGAATTTTTTGTTTATTGGAATTTATTCCATATACACCTATCCTATAGTATTGGTATATATATATATATATATATATATATATATATATATATATATATATATATATGAGAATCAGAGTGCTGACTTCAATGTTCACTTTAATATTTACATACGTCGTACCTGTGATATTGAGCACTTTATTGCATATATATAGCAGACCTTAAAATATTTCTTCATACATATATATATGTGTGTGTGTGTGTGTTTGTGTTTATACATATGTGTGTTTATAAATATGCATCTCTTTTTAATTTTGGATTTGATGAAACTGTAGCTACAAGACATTTCGATGTCATTGCTTGCCTTGAGAAAGTCGGAAGAAGAACTTTTCCAATTGTCATTTTTAAATATATATATATATATATATATATATATATATATATATATATATATAGACGACGAAGGAAAAACGATACTTAGCCGATGCGTTTTCGCATTTGAGGGATTTTATCAAGATAATGTAGCTGTAATTTTGCTGTACATGTGTGTGTGTGGGGGGTAACCAAATTAGACCAAAGCAGGGGCTTTGTTATATATGGAAATGGTAATAGCAGCCGTTTCCCTATAAGGAAACATTTGGCATTCATTAACCGAGCAGCTTGTATTACTTTCAGTTGAAGGATTTCTCTTTCAAAAATGTTGTCAGCGAAATCAGGTTTCACGTGTCCAGATGTAAAGCAGTACTGGCTGCTTGATCAATGAATGACAAATGTTTCCTTATAAGGAAACGGCTAATATTACCATTACCACCTCAGCCTGTTTAATATCTATCTATCTATCTATCTATCTATCTATCTATCTATCTATCGCAGTCTGTTGATATCTATATATATAAGAATGTTCATATCTATGTATGTCTGTCCCTATCTATCTATCTATCTATCTATCTATCTATCTATCTATCTATCTATTGGAGTCTGTTCATATCAATCTAACTAGCTTTCTGTCTATATTTTGTTCTATCTAGTCATCTCATATCTATCTACCTGTCTATCCATATATATATATATATATATATATATATATATATATAGACAGATAGATACATAATATATATATATATATATATATATATATATACATGTATATATACATACATACATACTATATATATATATATATATATATATATTAGTTAGACTAAAAAATCAAACCAAAAAATCGGACAAAAAATAGCTATAACTGTTATATAACGATAAAATAAAATAAAATGAAATGAAAATAAAATAAAAATAAATAAAGAAATACTACGTTACTTAAAAATCGAAAACCGAAAAGAGAAAATATACAAGTAAAATAAATTGACCTAAATTCATCCAAGTAAATAAATAAAGAAACCAATCCCGATAGAGTTACCGTTAGAAAAAAACAAATAAAGATAATCAACCCAAATAATCACAAATTCAAAACTGTTCCTGCCAAAATAATTATAATAAACTATAACAACCAACCCCAAAACCGAACAAATAGCTTTAATTAAATTCTCAAACCAAAACAAAACTATTAAATGAGTGATATAAACAAATTTTTACTACGTTAATAAAAACACCGATTAAAAAAAATAAGTAAATAAATAAATAAAAAAGAAACAAAAAATAAAATTAAATAAAAACAAGTAAAATAATTTAACCCAAATAAATAAATAAACGACTTCCGGTAAAATAACCGCCAAAATAGACTACCCACAATGCACCACTGACCCGTAAATGTATAAATAGCCAAGAAAAATAACAACACACGTGACCTGACGATTGCATATGGCATGAAACAGACTGTCGCCTCTAAGTGTTGACATCTATGTTCACTTTCATATTTACACACGCTCTATCTCTGATATTGAGCACTTTATCCCATAAATATAGCACACCTTAAGACTATATTTCTTCATATATATATATATATATATATAAAGAAAGATAAAGATTCCAATATTCGTTTGAAGATGAAACGGAACTAATGCTTTTAATTTAATTATATAATTAAATTTAATTTTTTAGCTTCATTTTTGAAACATGGTTATTACTGTGTGAAAAAACCATATTTTTTATCAATTAATTTACAAGATATATATATATATATATATATATATATATATATATATATATATATATATATCAAGCAATGTTTCGTCATATCTATCTATCTGTGTAGCTGTCGATCTATTGGAGTATGTTCATATCTATCTAGCTAGCTGTCAGTCTCTCTATCTATATATCTATTTCAGTACATATCTATCTAGTAAAGGCATCTATCTATCTTGATAGATACCTAGCTATTGATGTTTCCTTATATGTACCTGTCTATCCACCAATCTCTCTACGGAATAAAGAGAATATAGAAGTCAAAGGCGAGATCTTCAATATGTTCGACCTAAACTGTGAATTACGATATTGAATGTAGTGAATAAATGATGGAATATAAGGTGTATTCTTCTTTCCTTTCCCTAGATGACTTTATCAAGCAGAACAAGAGAGAGAAAACACATTTGATTATTGATTTGAAAGCCACCTAGACCCTTGAGAGAATATAGGACTACTGACATCATTTCCCCGTTGCTTTCACCATTGGACTGTCACGAGAGCCAATTAACTTTCAATGTTGTTATTTGCGCAGGCACACCCTGAAAATTCTGTTCAAACAACTAATGTTTATCTACGTCTTAGTGATGGTGGTGACTGTTTTCTTTTTGTGTTAGGATTCCGTCCCAACACCCAACCTTCAAAATGAGCAGGATTGGACAAGGACTATATGATTAGTCACTTATCAATACTTTTAAATATCGATGACTGCCGGACATATAATCGGTGTTAACGTGTTTGCCTTGGTCGATCGGCCAATTTGTACTGCTCAGTCGCCATAGTGGCGGCCCGCCTTGCAAAATCAAAACGAGGCACATGCGATAGAAAGTTAGAGAGAGATAGAAAAAATGTCTGTCGTCGTTCGCCATTTACTCGCTTTTTTTTTTCGAGGCTCCAGCCCTGAAAACACCAGTTCACGCCAATGTGTTTGTAGGAAGTATAGCGTGCGATGATAAACCGTCCTGACACAAAAATGAAAATAACACTGACATCTCATTTTAACAGATATATTTACCAAAATTACGCAAAACCATCTTGAAATACTAAAGAATAAATTTGTTCAATACAACCACAGCACCTAAAGGTTTTCAGAATCTGCTCCAACTCTTCTGGACGTTGGTGAATCTTGCCATAATCCTTGCTTTCAGTTCATCTTTGTCGTTACAAGGAGTTTTGTTGGTCTTTTGCTCAACTGCACCCACACATAATAATCAAGGAGGGTTGCAGTCTGGGAAGTTAAGTGGCCAGACGTAAAGGGTGATATGGTTGCAGAAATTGTCTAACAGCCATAACCGCGTTCTTCTGCTTGTTTGCAAATGGTGGAGAATTCTGTTGCCAGACATATGGTCTTCCAATAGCCACCCTCTTGACGCAGGGCAGCACTACCCACTCAAGGCACTTGATGTAGGTCTCTGTGTTGAGTCTGAGGACATCACTAAAAAAATTCGGGTGTTCTTTTCTTATTAGAATGATCAAAGTGAGTTTTCCGAGCTGCCAGACCGCACCCACTGAATATAAAACACGGTAAAATAGAGTAGCCCAATATCTACACAGGAAAATCTTCAACATTTATGGAAAGGAAATTGCAAGGAATTGGTATGAACACCACTCAAACCCAGTTACGAGGATAGACCTGTAGCAATTTTATGGGACTTCACAATACACACTGACAGAACTATCGTTAATCGCCTAGACATCTTTTTTAGAGACCGCAAAAAAAAAAAAATTACTCTCTGACAAGATGATAAATAATAAGAATTATGAAAGCTAATCGCCCAGACATCTTTATTAGGGACCGCAAACAAAAACATTGACTCCTTATTGATATGAGAGTCCCTTCAGACTGTAATGTATCTTTGAAGATATTCAACAAGCTGTCAAAATAGAAAAAACCTTGAAACTGATATCTCAAAAATGTGGAATATGAGAACATCAATAATCCCTGTTGTAGTTGGAGCCCTCGGGTTGATTGAAATTGACTCATTGAAGGGATTCCTGGAAGCCTATGCCTTAAAGAAATACAAAAAAATATGTTCTCACGATATGGCAGTCCCTTCAGACTGTAATGTATCTTTGAAGACCTTCAAATCGAAATCTCAAAAATGTGGCACATGAGGACATCAGTAATTCCAGTTGTAGTTGGAGCCCTCGGATTGGTTGGAAAAGATTCCAATAGACTTATTGAAAGGATTCCTGGTAGCCCATGCCTTGAAAAAATGCAAAAGAATTGTTCTCACGAGTACAGCCCATACCTTATGAAGGGCTTTATCTATGTGTGCGTTTTTTTTAAAATTGCTTAGTCGAAAATGTCATGATGCTATTTCTGACCTTAGGTCTCTGGTTGGGACCCGGAAAGAAATGATAAAAGGAAATAAAATAATAAAAGACGCGCTTGGAATTACAACGAAAATGGCGTGTTTTTCGAAGCAGCTGAAAATTTAGCGAAAAGAAAAAGTACGAAAAACAACCCACAACCAAAGAGTAAATACTTCTGTATTATGAGGTAACGAATGATCTTCTACAAGCTTCGAACCCTGTCTGTAAAAGACAGTTACGTAATGGGACGGACAACTTTGGGTGGTCTTAAGGTCCGTGCGTCACTCGTGGGAACAATAAGAGATTTTAAAAGTCAAACCATTTCTGAACTTAGGTCTCTGGTCGGGACCCGGAAAGAAATGAGTATACACCAGTAAACAAAGGAAATAAAATAATAATTTTGTAGCTTTGAGTAAAAACAGTAGCAATATTACATCAGTAATAGTTCATCTGAAATTAATCTAGCTTTGAAAAAAATATTGGAAGCTCCCACCCAACATCGGCACCAAAAAAAAAAAACAGTATTTCTTTAATTTCAAATTGACAACAATCGCCAAAAGATTGAAAAGAGAATAGGAAAATGAAAATTTAAAACAAAATGATTGCATGTTTAAAAACGGTAATTTGCTCTCGTGTTTTCTCGTTGTACATCCGTCCATCTTCACGTTCAAGTTATCGGTACACGTCACCTGACTTTCCTGTAAGATTATTCTTTATTTGCCTCTCTCTATCTCTCTCTCTCTCTGTCTCTCTCTCTCTCTCTCTCTTCTTTTTTGTCTTTTTCTTTTTGTCCTTCCTAATTATTCGTTTTAATTTCCTCGCATCTTCACACTCTTTCTCTGATTCGCTCTCTCTCTCTCTCTCTCTCTCTCTCTCTCAGTCTCTCTCTCTCTCACACACACACACACACACACACAAACGCACGTCTTTTCTTTCCCGCCATCTGGTTTAGTTTTTCAATGAATTTTATTTGTGCATTGCAAGTCAGAAGGCTTTTTTTTCTTTTCTTTTCTTCCGAGGCCGCCATTTCACTGGTGACTGCAACTCTCTCTTTTGTCTATCCGTTCTAATTTCAGTCAGCGTCTTCTCTCTCTCTCTCTCTCTCTCTCTCTCTATTCGAGGCGCTCTACATTCGTCTTAGAATCTATCTATCTATCTATCACAGTCACTATCTATCTATCTATCTCTAATTCTATATCTATCTATCTATCTATCTATCTATCTATCTATCTAAGTCTCTTCATATATATCTATCTATCTACTTCAATCTTTTCATCTCTCTCTCTCTCTATATATATATATATATATATGTGTGTGTGTGTGTGTGTGTGTGTGTCTGTTCATACCAATCTATCTATCTATCTATCTATCTATCTATCTATCTAAGTCTCTTCATATATATTTATCTATCTACCTCAATCTTTTCATATCTCTCCCTCTCTTTATATATATATATATATATATATATATATATATATTGATCTGTGTCTGTTCATACCAATCTATCTATCTATCTATCTATCTATTTATCTATCTCAAACAAGATGTTCTTATCGATCTATTTATCTCACTCTACTCATATTCCAAACTGTTTTTACTTTCTTTGTGATCTTCCACTATCTCTCTCCCTCCCACTCTCTCTATTTTTCTTTCTATTGATTTATTCTCTCTCTCTCTCTCTCTCTCTCTCTCTCTCTCTGTTGCTCAGTCTCTCTGTTGCTTTTTCTCTCACACCTTCTCGTTCCCACCTAGTAATTTTATCTCTACTCCCTCTTATTCTCACTCTTTCCGCATCGTTTCCACCTCTCTCTCTCTCTCTCTCTCTCTCTCTCTCTCTCTCGATTATGACATGTCTTTACTTTACCGTATCTAGTGTTCTCTAATTAAAGCCAGATTTGAAGCATGATCATTTTTCCACCTTTTTTTCGGGAAAATTCAAATTACGCAAGAGAAAATGCCACGTCCGGATATGGGCGTCAAATGCTAGTCGGAGAAACTCGTTTACCAACACACAAATAAAATGAAAAATACATACATATATATATATATATATATATATATATATATATATATATATATGAAGTAATGTCTATTTAGGCAGCAATCCGTCTTTTATACATGTTTCTTCAAAGAAGCCTGACACAAGATTTTATTTAATTTTTCTTGTAGTCGTAACGGTGTTTTCTTTTCTTGACATATTCAAAGAAGTTTTTTTTTAATTTTTAACTGAACGTGTAGTTTATATATATATATATATATATATATATATATATATATATATATAGTATTTAAAAATATTTAAAATTTTAATCTTTAAAAATATGATTCCTTCGCTACATAAGTGTTCTCATGTTTCAAAAACGAGAGCCGAAATCATCCAAATAATTATTAAAATTAAGTTGAATTGAGGTGTTTAGTCCCGTTTCATCTTCAAGCGAAATTTTAGGAATAAGCTATCTTTTGGTTTACGTGTGTTTTTAGCCATGGTCCGTTATAACATTCGTTATTGTGGGAGTGGCTAGGCTAGTTTTCTTCGTTAAGTGGTCAGAGAGTTAATTCTTATTTATAGATTCATCATCTTCTGAGAGGTTTTGCTAAGGTTGGGTAGGGTATCTATTTCAAGGCTAATGTTAGCGGTCACCCTTCAGTTAGTTCCCAGTGAGGGATATTTTTATGGCGCGCCTACAAGTCGTTACGTGTCGGGAGGATTGTGTTTTATTATTGCCCATCTGATTATCTCTTTATTTATTTGTTTATTCAAGTGTGTGTTTTATATACAAACCGTATTGGACTGAATTTCAATTTGTTTTTTTTTTGTTTTTTGACGACTACAGAAAGGGTTTTTCCTACTTAATGATTTGGCTAAGTTTCTAAGATTTTTATTTAGCTATGGGATTTTTTTATGCTAATTATTTAATGCGAAAGTTTGTTGATGTCGGCAAAAACCGTTACCTCCTGCCTATGGTTTAATAATTTTTCATTATTTAGAAATTTAATGATGTGTAGTTTTTCGTGTAGGTATAAAGGTCATGGGTCATCCTAGGCTTTACAAGTTCTTGTTTTATTTACTATTTTCCGTTTTCCTTTTGGTTTTTCATTCGTTTCTTTTAGATGCCATAAATATTGGGATAGAGATGTCTGATTTCTGTTTTGAATATTGTTGAAGGAGCTCTTGTGTTGCCTCCATCTAATTTTAAAACTATTCTTCGTTGAGCCTATGTAAATATATATAATTCCCAGCAATAAATAATACTGTCAAAATGACCAAGGATTTCTTAAAGTTACGAATCTCCCATCCTCTATTTTAAAAACAACTTGAAAAAGGACGTTTGACCAACACAAGGCCAGGCCAAAATTAATGAAAACTACAGGTAAAGTTCATTTTTTTTTTTCAGATAGTCATTCATTCCTGTAATTCACTTCTACTAACAAACAGGGATTTTCTTTTCTCCTGATGATGGCCATGCTGGCTGAAACAAGTTGAGAAACCTAATTGAAATAATAAAAAAAATATTAATATACAACCCGGTGTGTCTGATAATTTAATTTTTTAAATATCTTTTATTGTCCAAAACATACATTATGTATGTGTGTCTGTGTTTCTAGAGCGATAGGAATTTATTTTCCAAACATGGTCAGCATATTTTGGCCGTGTTCCTAATTAAAGTTATTGAGTGTTAACTTTTTTATTATTAGTACTGCCATTATTATTAACTATTTTCATGAGGATGAATCTATTATATTCTATCAACGAGTATGTTGCAGATTTGGTTTGTTAGGTTTGTGTGTGTGTTTTAATGTGTTCTAATTGAGCTATGGTCAGAGAGTTGTAATGTGTGTCATCTAGATAGGCATGTAATGGTATGTCCAATATAATTATTCATGAATTTGTTTTGATCAGGGACGCAATTCTTAAAGATCTTGCCGGCGATTTGTTGTTGGTGAAAGATTAGTTGTTTTATTTCGTTCTGCTACAGGCTGCCCCACAAAAAAAACAAGGAAATTTTAGATTTACCATATAATAAAAAGGAATTAACTAACATATAAAAAAAATTAACTATTTTAGTTTGAACACAATGTTTAATATTTGTATTGTTATACCATTTTGAGCTACTAAATTTCTATCCCTTACTTTCGTTTCAAATAACTGTAAAAAACATCGAATAAACTCTACCAAATTTTCTATTTTTTTGTGGAGCACCCTGTAGGATTTTGACAGAATGGCCTCAGTTGAGATCTAGAACTAAAATTGCAATATCAAAATCACAATATTAGTAATAATAAAATAATTAACTAGCAAGAAAAGCCATATATTTATCCATTACGAAATTTTGAGTCGGTTCGTGATAAATATATATATTTAATATAAGTAAAGGTTTGTTACTTAGCTGATTGATGTTGCCTTCAACATCCCGACTTCAGAGTTTCGTAGTCGAACCCGTACGTCCACTCGGCAGGAGCTATCAGCAATTGACTGCTTATATTTCTCGATTTTTCTTTTTTATGTGCACTTAGCATTGCTGTTTTATTTTGAAGTATGTGCGTGTGCGTGTGCGCGCCCATCTATGCGCATTGCTACTCACGTCGTGATTATTTGTCATGTTCTTTCTTTCTTTTTTCCCCACTCCCTCCTTAACCTTTTTCCTCTTTTCTTTCAATTGTTGCTATTTGATTTCCGGTTATTTTTTTCTAACATTTTATTTTTTATTTTTAGGCGTTTTAGTTTATCTTGGGTTAGGAAAATGTTATTTCGTTTTTTTACATAAATCATTGATTTTAATGAACATTCAGTGCTGGTGTTAATAAAATAGTGCTCGATGTAATATAACAGAGCAATTAAGTATATACAAATAAATCATAATTAAGCAATTTATCGGGTCTAGAAGAAACCTCAACAGAATGCAGAAAGCACTGGACGGCCGTTTCGTCCTATATTTGGGACGCATCAGCAGCGCGCATCTATTACCGAGAATTGAAACCCGAACAGTTACGATAGCAGGCAAACGTCATACCAACTGTACCAGGGCCGCGCCGGTGACGAAGAGGTAACAAATTAGACTCGATATAGCGCCGCTCGATCACATATTCCTATGTGGAACTCATCCGAGTTTCTCATTTACCCATAGGGCTATGCCTCCACGAGCTAGGACTACTATCCCCAAACTGCTCAGTCCAGAGAATTACCTCTTCGTCACCGAGAACCGTTGGTACAGTTGGTATGGCGTTTGAGGAATAGCTTAATTATGATTATTTCAAATCCTCGTTATTATTTCTATATAAATAAATATACATTTTATCCAACAATTAAATAAACATTACCAAATTTCCTGCTTTGTTGGGAGAGTATCCTGTATACATCTTATAAATAAATAAACGATTTTCTGTCTGTTCATCCGTGTATCTGAAACCCCTCTACCTCGGGTCACACTTGCTCTACATAGGCATATGGTACCTTTTTTAGAATCAGGATGATTCCAGGATTAAAATCTGCCCTTCATCAGGTGCTTGAAAAACCAACATTGGGATTTGTGTCCAAATGAAGAAGGAACAGTTAAAAACCCAATGCCTATCTATCTAACTATCTGTAACTTCTAAATAAATAAACATCAATTGCTTTTCTATCTGTCTGAAACCCCTCTAACTCTGGCCACACTTTCTCTACATAGAAATCCTTTTTAGAACCAGGATGATCCCAGGATTGATAATCTGCCCTTCTGGTGCCAAATCTTCTTCTATCTAGCTTTGTTGTAACCTAGAAAGTGTTATTGAATTAGGAATAACCAAAACGGAGGTTGTAAATGAAATACAACATACAATACTCGCCAGCGGCGTGAAGTAGGCAAACTAGATCAGGCAGTCACAACAGCAAGGGGGATCAACATTTCAATGTAGACATCAACTAGAAAAGATCCAACTCAATCCACAATACGCTTAGCACGTGAGAGAGGAGTTAAGCCTATGAAAGTCCAAAGAGCAGAAAAAAAATCTTGAAAATGAAATCACACGTGAAGCTTATGAGGCACCTTGTTACTCCAGGACAGAAAGTTAGAAAGTTAAAGAGGGCGAAGATCATCTTAAAAATGACCCTGGAACATATATATATATATATATATATATATATATATATATATATATATGCATTTTATTTCAGTCCTTCTCGAGCTTCCGAACCTTACTATGATTAATTAATGGTGAACATGTCATTTTCGCTTATGATCGATTTCATCACGATTACACTTGGAGAGTAATGATTCGTTCCTATTGTTCAAAGTAGATTCCTTCGAAGTATGAGTCAAACTCTTCTCCCCAGTTAAAGTTAAATAACAGCACAGTCTGAGTCATATAACCTTCGATGGCAACCAGTCTAGGAAAAGGAAAACACGGATTTCAAACCACCCTCTACCTCGTAGGTCTTCTAAGGATACAGACATGTTAACTTCAACATCCAGAAAGTAACCAGGATGCCACTGCACTATTCTGCCTTGCATGTTGCTATGAATCTGTTATACCGGAACGTACCTATTCTATTGTAAATAGACTCTCCCACATATAATAAGTAGTAGTAGTAGAAGTCGCCAGTGAGCTCAGTGGTGTTGAGTGAGTCAGTCGATGTCGGACATTAAAGTTCCAACCACCACAAATAGATTGCTGTGTCATTAACTATTATTTCAAGTTCCTAACGTTTTGTACGTCGAACCTATTTTAGGACCGACTTAGTACGAATACAAGCTTCCACTGTGAAACTACTCTATAACAGAATCACAATTGTGAGACGGGGGGGAGTGGTGACCACACGGCGACACTAAATGCGAAAAATGAATAGAAAAAATAAAATTATTATTTTCGCATTTTTAATGTTTTTCATTTCCTTATATTTTTTTCACTTGCGTCTTAGTGGCTTTATTGCCTTTCTTGTATTGAAATGATTAAATGATGGGAAAAAAAAGGAACCAGCTTGGTTGATTTATCAGAAAGACATTGGTGGAATGGCGCAATAATTCAGGAACCAAATATGGCAAAAACGGTTAAAATGTGTCAGAATTTAATTGATGATAAGTAAATCTTCGATAAATGTCGTCTATTCTTCAAGTGATTAACGAGTTTTTCTTCTTTTTCTTCTTTTTATTGGCAATTTTTTTTTTCTTTTCAGCCGACAAAATTTATTTTCCATTTTGACTTCGAACTTATCTCTTCCTCATGTAGATTTGCTCAGATCGAATTTTTACCTTTTCGTCACTCTTTTGTTTTTTCCGGCTGTGAATTATGTGTTCATCTCAATCGTTCCATCGCCATTCATCAGCTTGATATATATATATATATATATATATATATATATAGAGAGAGAGAGAGAGAGAGAGAGAGAGTACAGGTAATCGATCCGTTGGTATATAATCCGGGTGGATCCTAGTAATATTAATTATTAAAACTAATCCACAGAGAGATCAATGTTTTTATTTTAACTGAGTAGATTAAATGAATCAAAAAAGCAAAAAAATCAAAAAACAGAAAAATTACCTCAACAGAGATATAGTCTATCTGAAGCCGTTTTGTATACGGCTATCATCGGCCTCTAAGTGTCTGCCTCAGAACATTGTTTTAAATTTATTTTCAATGTCAGTCCTCCTCTAGTAGACGCCTTGTTAATGAGAGTGGGTTTGTGTTAGTGATTGGTAGGGGCGTAAGTTATCTTATCACGGGGCCAGCTATCTGGGGTGGGAGCTTATTTATGGCCAGGACTTTTTTGCAGTTTAATATCAGTTCCTACTATGTGGTGGCTAGGACTGTGTGGTGTTTCTTATAAAAAACCCAGATTGTCTTTTTCTGGGATTCACAATAAATATTTTTTTTTCTTTTACTACAGGTGTCCAATATTATTAATAATACTAATAAGAGGTGAGGGATTCAAACTTTACCGCTTTACGATTAATGTAAATTAGTTGAGTCATAGATTTATAGATTGTGGGAGTAATACCAGAGCACCCAATGTAATCATGCTGTCCAACGCACTTATATGGTACATATCGTCATATATATATATATATATATATATATATATAATTATTTATTTAAAAATATGATTCCAACACGCTACATAAGAGTTCTCATGTTTCAAAACAAGAGCCGAAATCTTCAATATAAGTATTTGAATTAAATTTAATTAAAGTACTAAGTTCTGTTCCATCTTCAAGCGAAATTATTTTTGGAATAACTTATTTCTGAAATTTACGTGTTTTATAAGCATATTCATTATTGAAATCAAATTGTAATCATATTTTTAAATAAATAATTATATTTATGCTCTACTTTTGTATCGAGCACTATTTTTTAAAAATAATAACAAAAATACTAAAGAACTTTGGATTATTTACCTAACGAGTTATTTCCTATTTTCTATATATTTTTCACGTATATATATATATATATATATATATATATATATATATATATATATATATATTCAAGCAGCTATGTTTAGATAATTTAGACGTATTATGCCTATTTGTTTTAGTTTTAATCCTTTCAAAACAGTCGTCCAATACAATTCTTCTCCGCCATTTGCCATCTTACAAAGACCAACATTGTATATCAACTTAAATTTTCTTTGGGAGATTGCATTGCTGATAAAAATGTTAATACATATGTTGGATTTACAACGACGACGTTGACGAGACGGCTTACGTTTCACTTGAACGAGCATAGATCAATCTCAGGACATTTAAAGTAACACTCTTGTCTGCATTCACAGTTTAGACAGATATTAGTCGAAAATACATCAGTACTTCATTAAAATAATAATAAGCAATATTTTTGGAAGCCCTTTATATAAGAGAATTGCGACAAAAAATAAATAATTTACGGTTATAGCGACAAAGAATAAAGAAAGAAAGTTCTAAAAGTAATGTAGAAACAAATCTTTATATAAAGCACTAAATTAAAATATTATAATTAAAAAATCTTTTTTCTTTTTTTTAAATTAACTGAAAAAAAGAATTTCTACATTGGACTGCTGTAAACGAACAGTGAAAAATATATTGAATTTACGGAATTACTGTATACACATCCATAGATATTTTAACCCCCTGAAGATGGTCTCAGATGAGATTGAAAGTACTTGGGAAAATAAAAATTATTTGAAAGAAAATTTTAGCATTTTTCTTAATCAGTTTTCTACAGCCACCAAGAAATTAGTTCATGGACTTCAAAGAATTAAAATTAAAAAAAATAAATATAATAATTCTAAATTATTTAACAAGACCTGTTTGAATTAAAATATACTGCATAAATATACATCTCCATCCAGAGCATTAGAAGCCGGTTCAAGCAAGGATATACAAGTGATAGAAATTGCGCATCCACTACCGAGAATTGAAAACCCGGACAGGCAAACGTCATACCAACTATTCCAACGGGCTTCGGTAACGAATTAGACTCGATATAGTGCCGCTTGATCAAATATTCCGTTGTTGAAATCATCCGAGTTTCCCTTACACATAGGACTGTGCCCCCACGAACCATGACTACTGTCCCTAAGCCGCTCCATCCAGAGCATTAGAAGCCGGTTCAAAGCAAGGATATACAAGTGATAGAAATTATAATTAAGTAATTCATCGTGTCTAGAAGAAACCTCAACAGAATACGGAAAGTACTGGACGGTCGTTGTGTCTTATATTTGGTACTCATCAGCTGTGCGTATCCATTACAGAAAATTGAAAGCCAGACAGTTACGTTATCAGGCAAACGTCATACCAACTCTTCCAATACGAACATTTCAGAGGTGTTTTGGTGTCAATTTGAGAGCAGTGCATAGGATTTGGAAAGAGTTCGATGAGTTTAATGGTGATCATGAAGGTACAGCAGCTCGAAAAACTCAATCTGATCGTTCTGTTACGAAAAGAAATTTATTAGTGATAGCATCAAACCCAATTAGTGCCTGGATGAAATAGCGCTGGCCTGGGTTAAAAGGGGTGACTGCTAGAGGATCCTATATCTGGCAACAGGACCCTGCACCATGTCATACAAGCAAGAGAACCCAGTCATAGCTGTCAGAGAATTCCTGCGACCACATCACCCGTTATATCCGACCATTTTCCACACTGCAACCCCCCTTGGTTATTATGTGTGGGGCGCAGTTGAGCGAAAGAACAACAAAATCCCCTTGTAACACCAAAGATGAACTGAAGGCAAGAATTATGGCTGCATTCACCAAATTAAACAAGGAGACAATCCAGAAGAGAAGCAGGAGATCCCGAAGTGATCCAGAGGTCGTAGTTGAAGCCAATGTCGATTTTTCTGAATAAATTTCTTCCTTCGTATTATCAAGATATTTTTGTGTAATGTTGGTAAATATATCTATTAATCTGGGATATCAGTGTCATATATATATATATATATATATATATATATATATATATATATATATATATATATATATATATTCAGTTGAATTGATATTTAGTTGGATTTGTGTGAGTTTGTTTCAATCCAACTAAATAGGTTAGCTCTATCACTGATATTGAGCGCTTTCCAATAAGTACCGCATATAAATATATATATATATATATATATATATATATATATATATATATATGAAAAATATATAAAATAGGAAAGAACTCGTTAGGTAAATAATCCAAAGTTCTTTAGTATTTTTGTTATTATTTTTAAAAAATAGTGCTCGATACAAAAGTAGAGCATAAATAAATTGCCCAAAAATTTCGCTTGAAGATGGAACAGAGCTTAGTACTTTAATTCAATTTAATTCAAATAATTATATTGAAGTTTTCGGCTCTTGCTTTGAAACATGAGAACTCTTATGTAACGTGTTGGAATCATATTTTTAAATAAATAATCATATATATACATATATATATATATATACAAAAAGTTTTCTCACCGCGATCTGGGACAATACTTTTGACGATAGGGTGACAAAGTTGATGTTCTCGAAAAATGCAACTTGAGACTTTCCTGATGCAGTCACACATTTGCAAGGATACGTGGCGACAGAATATTTAAGTGGACAATTGTGACCAACAGCCAGTTCGTCCCATGCTTACACGCAATCAGATTGGTTTAAAGTGAGTCTCCTAGATACGTGTGTAGTAGTATGTCCAATATAATTGTTCATGAGTTTAGTTTGATCAGAAACACAGTTCCTTCGGAGACATGTGAATTCGTAAATAATCTTCTTCTCAGATCTTGCAGGTGAGGTGTTTTAAATTTTTTATAGTAGATATTTTACTTTTCCTGTTCCTGTCGGGCGCATACTCTAGCGTCGTTGTTATCTAGCTGCCATAAATATGAGAAGATTTTCTTGCCGACAAATTTACCAATGATTCTTTTCCGTCTCTGTGATTCACAATTCTCCTCCTCTAGACACTATGTGTTACTATCAGTTTGTTGCAGGTGACAAACAATTCTTCAATCGGCTTAGAAACGAAAGTCCTAACATAAAGCCATTTTGCTTTTCAATGACTTTGTTTTGGGTCTGCGTCCGAAGGTGTGTCGATTTAAAAACAAGAAGTGTGCTAGAAATCGATCGATTGTAGATTGTAGGCTTGTAAATGTTACGATAAAGGAAAAGGAATTTAAAATCTTGCACACCGTCGGATAAGTTGTCTGTTATTTAAGTAGCAAATCATCTTATCGAAATATTAGCATGTCCAGCCGACACACACAAACAAATAAACACATTCGTAACTAGATACACTTAGTGGAAACTATATTCAGAATCATAAAGAATTCCTATAAATCTATATATCTAAATGTAACGTAACATAGCTGCAATGTTATTGGTCCTGACGTGGCATCACGGTTTCAGTCACTTTTGTACCGTCGTAATGTGGCTTTCCTCTGTCTTTGTCGCCATATTTATTACAACGTTTCGGCCCTTCAGTATCTGTCTATATTTCTGAGATGAGGTATTATGGACACTATTTACATTATTCGGACTATCATCCTCATCTTTGTCGCCATATTTATTACAACGTTCCGGCCTTTCAGTATCTGTCTATATTTCTGAGATGAGGTATTATGTACACTATTTACATTATTGCCCAGCATTCACTGCCATATATGAGGACTGATATTACATAACAATTCAGTACTCTTTTCTTTGTTTCTCTTGCTTCAAGTCTCTTCTTCATCTGTGAGGAGATTGTCCAGCATTCACTGCCATATAGGAGGACTGATATTACATAACAGTTCAGTACTCTTTTCTTTGTTTCTCTTGCTTCAAGTCTCTTCTTCATCTGTGAGGAGATTGTCCAGCATTCACTGCCATATAGGAGGACGGATATTACATAACAGTTCAGTACTCTTTCTTTGTTTCTCTTGCTTCAAGTCTCTTCTTCATCTGTGAGGAGATTGTCCAGCATTCACTGCCATATAGGAGGACGGATATTACATAACAGTTCAGTACTCTTTTCTTTGTTTCTCTTGCTTCAGGTTTCGTCTTCATCTGGTGGAGATTGTTCAGCATTCATTGCTATATAGAAAGAATGATATTTATAGAACCGTTTAGTACCATTTTCATTAGAATAAGGAATCTTGTAATGTACCAATTTGCGGGTAAAATTGTACCAGTCTCTCAAAAATTGCATGTTAATGTGTTGCTTTTAACTTTAAGATTACAACCTCGTCTTAAAGTTTTTTAATGACAATATATTTGTTCCTAAATTTGATAACATCTTATTGATGTTGCTTGTATTTTATGCTTAATGCTTCTTACATTTGTAGTCGTTTTTACCGTTCATAGTGTATAGTATTTGTTTCTAATTTAACCGTCGCACTAACTGACATTCGTCATTATAAAATCTTGTAAGACGTTCTGTTTTTCACGAAACATTTTCAACGCCTTTGGAGATATTTTTTCTCCTTCAAAAATTAGCTCTGATATCTACAGTGCCTTCTTTTTTTTATCTCGAGTTCAAACGAGTACACCGACTTGCTCTTTGATTGTTTTTCTTCAATGAAGTAAAATTCGAACTTTGGCTGTTTCAATAGTTTCGAAAAAACTGAAATCCTCTTCAAAAGACACAGAGACGTTATTCTGAAGTCAATTTGAAAGCCACTGTTTGTCTTTAGATCAAGATTGTTAATAAAAAAAATGGCTAAAAATATAAATAAAACCATTGATAAATTAACAAAAGCTCTACCGACGTCAAATCTATGCCATCGATACTGATTGTGTTTTTTAAAAAAATAATTAAGAATTTATATTTTTATCTCTTTTTTTTTTTCCTGTTTTTAGATTTTAATTACTTCTATTCTACATTGACTTTCTTTCCTTCTTCGTTTTCTTCTTTTGTCAGAGAAGAAAGCGTCCAAAAATAAAAGAATTTAACAAATTCCATTTTGGTATCGATCAAAAAATTATTCCTGGGCAGAAAGTGCAATCAAATTATTAAAGTTGGGATCGGACTTTACTGGCGTGCTAGTCGGTGTTTACGTCGAAAGTGACGTTGAGAAAAAAAAAAGGCAATAAGTGTTCATTTATTTTATAAGCAACGTACAAATGGCGGCTTTCACGGTGTGGATGACGCATGCGCATTTATTGCCCATTCATATGTTATGACGCGCAAAATATATCAGTCGTAGTTTTTTGAAAACTATTTTTTTTCTACTTCAGAAGCCAATAATATTTTCGGTGATGAAACTAAAACGTTATTTTTTTTTTTTCAGGACGTGAGCGATTATAGTTTTCCATAATTTCCTTTCTGTTTTTTCCTTGCTCGGCTCCATACTTTCCAGCCAATTTTATTCTGCAAAAATTTAACTACAATATAAATCTCTATCTACATTTCCCCTGATTACTCTTTCCTCTTCACGCTCGTTATTAATATTTTTGTCCCTAATTGTTCAACACTCTGTAATCCCTTGTGTCTTAGTGGCTTTACTGCCTTACATGGGGTGATACTGATTTTAAAAAATTCGCCCCAATTTCATTTTACGGCTTATCAGCTTTTGCAGGTTATTTAAAGACAGAAAATATTTTTAGATTCTAAATATATATATATATATATATATATATATATATATATATATATATATATATATATATATATATATATTTTGCTTTTGGCGCTAATAAGTTCTTTTGCTAAAAATTTTCTTCTCTCGTACTTCTCACCTGTGGAACTCTCCTCCTACTTCTTGCTTCTCAGTCAACTTTGATCTTCCAAAATTGAAATGCAATGTCAATCATTATCGTCTGTATTCTTAATTCTGGTACTTTTATTTTCCTCTCTCCTTAATAGTAATTTTTCTTATATTCTCTAATATTCAGTAACCCCTTCCATCTTAGTGGCTTTATTGCCTTTGATCTTCCAATATTGAAATGCAATGTGTTACTGTGAGTTGGTTGATCCTAGTCAGTAACTAGATGGGTGACTGTTTGGGAATATCAGGTGCTGTAAGCCTGTATATGTGGGTGGTATAGTGGATAATGAGAGTCGAGTTTCAATACCAGTTGGGTTCGTTATATTCACTTACGCAAAAATATCCTTGGGAAAGATATGAATCCAACTTATCTCCCCACATCTATGGGTTAATTAGTAAGAATCGTATCAGTAAATCATTATTTTCTCTAAAACTTCTTACAATCTAAAATCTAATATTCAGTAACCAATTGCATCTTAGTGGCTTTATTGCCTTTGATCTTCCAAAATTGAAATGTAATATCAATCCTTATCTTCTGTCTTCTTAATTCTTGTTCTTTTATTGTCCTCTCTCCTTAATAGTAATTTTTTCTTATATTCTCTAATATTCAGTAACCCCTTGCATCTTAGTGGCTTTAATGACTGATTTTCCAAAATTGAAATGCAATGTAAATCGTTATCTTCTGTCTTCTTAATTCTTGTTGTTTTATTGTCCTCTCTCCTTAATAGTAATTTTTATCATATTCTCAAACATTCAGTAACCCCGTTGAATCTTAGAGGCTTTATTGCCTTTGATCTTCAAAAATTGAAATGCGTTGTCAATCGTTATCTTCTGTCTTCTTAGTTCTTGTTCTTTTATTGTCCTCTCTCCTTAATAGTAGTTTTTTTTTATTCTCTGACACACAGTAGCGCTTTACGTCTTAGTGGCTTTTTTGCCTTGCTTGGGGCAAAATTACTGTCCGAATGTTCTGTATATCAGATTGCTTTCGTCTATACTTTTCGCCGCTATTAAGGGCGATTTTTATTTTTAATTGAATGTATGGATTTTTTATATCTGCATCTAGAGTGTTCTTTTATTTTCCAAGACTTGACCAACAAACATTTTGAAAGAGAATGAGCATATGGAATGGTATTTACTTGATTCACACTAAATCAAGATATGACACAAGGTCGATTAACGTGGGAGACCCGAGTGTTTCCACTCATAGGCCACTGGTCAAAATATTGGTCAGAGCTTGTCCAAGCTGGTCAGAGCCTAGTCAAAGCTGGTCATAACTTGTCCTAACAGGTCCAGGCCGAAGCCAGTCCAAGCTAGTCAAAGCTTGATCGAATCTCAGTCTTCCACCAAGAAACGATCCATTAATTGTCAAAACCCTCAGCCAAAAGGCCGGATAGCACAAACAGGAACACCTGTACTGACATTACGGTGAACGGGAATTCACAGGAGGAAGTGTCCAGTTTTGAATACTTGGGAGCAATCTTGACTAAAGATGGTACCTGCAACTCGGAAATCTGCACACGGATTACCGCAGCCATGACAGCGATGACCACATTGACAAAAATATGGAGGAGCAAAATCAACTTTCAAACAAAGTACAGAGTGTACAAATCGCTGGTAGTCTCCATTTTCCTCTATGGATGTGAAACGTGGACACTGTTGGCAGAAACAGAGAGAAGAATCAAAGCGTTTGAGAACAAATGCATGAGAAAACTCCTTGGCATTTTCTATTGGGAACAAAAATCAATGAGTTTGTGTGGAAACGGGTTAGAAGTTTTGTGGGACATCCCGAACCTCTTCTCGACACTCTTAAACGAAGAAAAAAGTCGTGGTTTGGACGCATTACAAGACACGACACGCTGTGCAAGACCATCATGCAAGGCACCGTTAAAGATGGCGTAAGAGAAGGACGTCAACGAAAAAACTGGTTGAACAAAGTCAAACAATGGACAAATATGACTATACCAAAATTGCTGATGGCTGCCGTTGATAAAAGGTTGTGGGAAAAAAGTGGCTTCTGCCTTCGGATCCGCTCTACGATTATAAAAGGGGATGATGAGGATGATGAGGATTTCAAGATATATTTGCGTAATTTTTCTAAAATCTGTTAAAATGAGATATCAGTGTTATTTCAATTTTCGTGTCATTCCATCGCATCCTGTACAGTGTGTCCCTAAAATCTGGACACACAGACAATAATATATGTATACTAATATATACAAAGATTCGATGACAACCTATAATAACAGTAAGAAAGGATCCAAGAGTTTGAGAACAAAGGCATAAGAAAACTCCTTGGCATCTTCTACTGGGAACGAAACCCCCCTGGGTTTGTGCGGAAAAGGCTTGGAAGTGGGCCAAAAGGAACCTCTTCTCGCCACACTCAAACGGGGGAAAATGGCGTGGTTTGGACACATTGCAAAGCACTACAACCTGTGCAAGAAAATCATGCAAGGCACCATTGAAGGTGGACGTAGGAGAGAACGCCAACGCAAAAATTGGTTGGACAATATCAAACATTGGACAGGTATGACTCTACTAGAATTGCTGATGGCTGCCGTTGATAGACTGTTGTGGAAAAGAGTTTGTATGGCTTTTCTATTCGGATCTGCCTTACGATTACAAACGTCAAGCGGATGATGATGATATCTATCTATCTATCTATCTATCTATCTATCTATCATTACAAGGCACGACGGCCTGTGCAAGAAAGTCATGCAAGGCACCGTTGAAGGTTGCCGTAGGAGAGGACGCCCACGCAAAAACTGGTTGGACAATGGGTTAGGGTTAGAAATGGAAATGAGAAAAGTTAGTGACATAATGCGATAATGGGGTCTTTTATTTTGTCGAAAATATTACCGAAGTATTAATTATTATTCCATTATAAACCCAATCAAACATGAGAACAAAATGAATGCAATTCACAATGGACAGGTATGACTTCAGAATAGCTGATGGCTGCCGTTGATAGACCGTTGTGGAAAAGAGTTAGTGTGGCTTCTGCATTCGGATCCCCCGCTACGATTACAAAAGTCAAGGGGATGATGATGATAATGATGATAATGATATCTATCTATCTATCTATCTATCTAACATTACAAGGCATGACAGCCTGTGCAAGACCATCATGCAAAGCACCGGTGAAGCTGGACGTAAGAGAGGAGGCCAACGCAAAAACTGGTTGGACAAAACCCCACTGGGCTTGTGCGGAAAAGGGTTGAAAGTTTTGTGGGCTAAAAGGAACCTCTTCTCACCACACTCAAACGGAGGAGAATGTCGTGATTTGGACACATTTACAAAGCACGCCACCCTGTGCAAGACCATCATGCAAGGCATCTTTGAATGTGGACTTTGGAGAGGGCGCCAAACGCAAAAACTGGTTGGACAATGTCAAACAATGGACAAGTATGACTCTACGAGAATTGCTGATGGCTGCCGTTGATAGACCGTTGTGGAAAAGAATTAGTGTGGCATCGGCATTAGGATCCGTTCTTCGATTACAAACGTCAAGGGGATGATGATGATGACGACGACGATGATGATGATGGTGATGATATCTATCTATCTATCTATGATTACAAGGCACGACAGCCTGTGCAAGACCATCATGCAAGGCACCGTTGAAGGTTCCCTTAGTAGAGGACGCCAACGTAAAAACTGATTGGACAAAGTCAAACATTGGACAGGTATGACTCTACCAGAATTGCTGATGGCTGCCGTTGATAGACCGTTGTGGAAAAGATTTAGTGTGGCTTCTGCATTCGGATACCCCACCCCCTACGATTACAAAAGTCAAGGGGATGATGATGATGATGATGATGATGATGATGATGCAAGTGTTTCTTTCTTTATCGTTTCTTTTAAAACTTCATCGTTGCTCACAAGCTCCATCTAAGGTATTCTCAGCATCCTTCTGTAGAACGACATCCCTATACTCTATAGTTTCTTCTTCATCTGAGAAGACATTCTCCAGCATTCAATGCCATATAAGAGGATTGATATTGCATAGCAGTTAGGCGCTCTTTTCTTTCTTTCTAATTATTTTCCTGGGTCTTACTACTTTATTTATTCTAGAGAACACTTTGGAATTGAAACATATATCTTAAAAGCAACTCCTCGAATCCGAGGATGCTAGTCTAGTGGAAGACGCTTACTCAGGTGCATTTGTGTTTGTTCAACACCCACAGAGCCAACCTGTGGTTTATGCTGCAACTATGCTGAGCAGACCTTAGTTACAGTTTCTGGGAGAGAACACGTTATCTAGCGTGATCAGCGTTCCAAATAAGGCTAGCAAGATCAAACCCTCGATGACTTGTGACTTCACAACCAAAAACGGCTCCACGTGGGGCCCTCTACTAAATTTCACTTACAAAAACACTTGCACTTCGAACCAAAAAGAAACAATTAAAATTTCAGAGACATATAATTTGGAAAGAGGGCTTAATGATTTTTTTTCATTGGAACAGGAATCGCAAAGAAAAAAAAAGATGACGATTAGTTTTAGAAAGTATGGGTCAACCTGCGATATTTTTTTTAGAAACTTTCTAAAGGTGTCACATGCTGAGATCGTCCCCACTCCAGGCCGATAACATCACCTTCAAGTAACCTTCCTGACAAATCGCTTATAAAGAGATTCGAACCCGTGTCTAACTGTCAGAAAGCGAACGTTCTAACCCTAATAGTGTGTAATAGAATGAAAAAACAGTATGTTACACAAGTCCCTCTCATTAGTCTGACAAAGTCCATTTTAAGGACGAAACGTCTAATATAGCTTCCTTAGTTCCACCAACTCGAACCGTCACGGCTAAAACCCGTCAAGCAGTTTAAACTGAATCCCCTTTTCTCATTCCATTTCTGAGAAGTTCCATCCGACAGGTCTCTTCCAAAGCACCGATACTGGAGACGATACATTTTACCGCCAGTCGCCATCTTCAGTCTTCCCGATTCCTATCTTTTTATTGTTCTCTCTCCCCACTAAAGGTTTCCCATTTTCTTTCATTGTCTGTAAACGTTTGCGTCTTAGTGGCATTATCGCCTTGCTTGTGATGAAATGTTTAAAAAGAAATGTGTTACATGATTATCATTTCAAGTTTCTTGAATGAATTTGGAGATGTATATCTTACTTATTATAAAATGCAGATTGTGTGTATGTGTTTGTTTGTTTGTGTGTGTGTGTGTGTGTGTGTGTGTGTGTGTGTGTGTACGTTTATATACTGGATCGGATTTCCTACATTGTTCAACCGATTTCAACAAAACTTCACAGGTATACGTAAAATTACTTTGCGTTGGTTCTGACAGCGCCAAAAATTGGAAAAACACAATTGTTTTTGCACGAAATCAATTTGAAAACACGATTAAGAGTCATCGCGAGAATGAAAGGGGGACAACTCATATCAAGTTATACTTATTAATATCGAGTTATACTTATTATAAAACCCAGGTTGGTTGTGTGTGTGTGTGTGTGTGTGTGTGTGTGTGTGTGTGTGTGTGTGTGTGTGTGTGTGTGTGTGTGTTCGTTTATATATGGGATCCGATTTCCTACATTTTTCAACTGATTTCAACAAAACTTCACTTTTTTTTGGCAGGTAGTGTTTCTTATTGTCTTGCACACGTTTTTCTTCATTTTTACATTCAGAATGCTTTAAAAATTCCATTTACAAGACAATTGTTTATAATAAAATTCTATTCAATCGGTAGACTCATAACGATTGAAAACAATGTTTTTGTTTGAGTTTGGATTTGACCAATTCGTAAAAAAAACTAATTAAGACTTGCGTGTCCGTCAACCTTAAACAATAATCTTTGTCAATTTTATTTTTCAATCTTTATGATGGTCGATACTTGATCTATCTCTTACTGTTACATCCCCGGGCAAAGCCGGGCTCTACTGCTAGTATTTATTATTTAAATAAAATAATTGCGGCACATGGCCCCAAAAGAGGGGAGTCGGTTGTGGATGTTTGAGGATGTTGGCAGACCCTCATGTCACCGCACACAATTCAAAACAATGTAAACAAAACGCGGAATTTAGACGAAAAAAGACGACAATAAAGGCGGCAATGGAGATACAAAAGACACTGGCAAAAAACAAAAAACATTTACTTCACAGAATATCCAACGAAACTTTCAACAAACTGATGTGAAAACACTCCAATTTGCTAATGATATAAATATTTATTATCGCAAAATATAATAATTGCGGAACATGGACAAAAATGTGGGTGTGGGGTGACACTGGTCATCTATCCTCTACCTAGCTAATTCAATTTACGATCCATTCATTCAATACAAATAACCCATTCACCAAAAGAAGTCACCCTTCACCTTTTACTCCTGCATATACCACATACACAAAGGGAACCTCAAAATTAAACCCCATGATTTAAATTTTTTTTATGTACAAATATCCTATGCACAAACGTTCGCAATATATATATATATATATATATATATATATATATAGTTTATGAAAATATATATATATTTAGTTTATGAAAAACTAGGTAATCCAAACAAACATGAAATTAAATTATTTGTTGACAGTCTAGAGACATTCAAATTTATATCAAACATTATAATCTTTATGAACCGCCAAAATAACATTTTCAAAGTAAAACAAAATAACAGCGTCTGTTTCTAGCCTTTTTTACAAAGAAAATTAATGACCTCTTCTCTCTTAACTTCCTTATCTCTTTTTCTCTCTATGGGTTTTTTCTTCTCTACCCCTTCGATATCAATAAAAAACTTCCGTTAAGTTAACCGTTTAAATGTGTCAATATCTGCTAACTCACTCATGTCTTCTCTCTCACCCCTCACTTCCTCACTTCGTTAATTTACATATGTTTTAATACGGCCCGTCAAAAATGTGTAAATTTTCTTTTCATTTTTTTTTGGAAGTAAAACAAACTGATGATCCGCAGTCCTTTTAAAAGGGCTGTGGTGAAATAATTTCTTACATGGAACCTTAAAGTGGTCTGTTTTTTTTTATATATATATATATATATATATATATATATAGTTTATGGAAAAACTAGGTAATCCGTATAGGTAAACCTAAGGATGATAAAATCCAGAGAGCTCAATGTAAATCCAGAGCAAATAATTTAAATAAAAGTAGACCACTTTAAGGTTTCATGTAATAAATTATTTCACGACAGCCCTTTTAAAGGACTGCGGATCATCAGACTTTACTTCCAAAAAATGAAATAAAAATGAAAAGAAATTTACACATTTTTGACGGGCCGTATTACATATGTAAATTAACGAAGGAGGAAGTGAGGGGGAGAGAAGACATGAGTGAGTTAGATGTAATTTAGAATTTCTATTCTTTCATACTTAAAATTACTTGAGGTCCAGACATTTATTTTATTTGCTCTGGATTTATATTGAGCTCTCTGGATTTTATCCTCATTGGGTTTATCCATACGGATTACCTAGTTTTTCATAAACTAAATATTAGCTCCATATAAAATAAATGTCTGGACCTCAAATCTAAAATTACCGGATTTTTTGTGGAGTACCATAGATAGATAGATAGATAGATAGATAGATAGATAGATAGAATTTGAATTTGATTTTTTAACTATTCTCTCCTCGGTCGGATACAAGCCCCAATGCTAAACGTTCAAACATACATAACGGTAATGGGCGAACAATGACTTATAGTTGTTCCTCTTATATATGCTTTCCGACTCAATACATCAAGTTAACATATAGATAGATGTGAATAGACTGAGATATATGGCAAAAGATTTAACTAGCTAGCTGGCAAGATATGCATTAAAAGGCTGAAATAGATAGATAGATAGATAGATAGATAGATAGATAGATGAAGAGATAGATAGATAGATAATATAGAAACTGAGATAGATAGATAGATAGATATGAAGAGACTGACATAGATAGATAGATAGATAGATAGATAGATAGATAGAAAGAAAGAAAGAAAGATTTTGAATTTGAATTTTTAACTATTCTCCCCTCGGTCGGATACAAGCCCCAATGTTAAATTTTCAAACACCAGATGAAAGGTAGATTTTTGATCCCGGTATCAGCCTGATTTAAAAAAAAAAAGATGTCTTTGTAGAGCTATGTGGTCCAAATTAGAAGGTTTTCTGGCACATGGACGAACAGACATAATTTGCTGATTATATATTTAGAAGCTATATACAGGCTGTCCCATCCAGACCAGGATTTTTTTTTTATGTGTTAGTTAATTTTATTTCATCATATACCAAATCTAAATTTTCCTGTTTTTTTTTTTTTTTTTGTGGGATACCCTGTACATATAGATAGATAGACAGAGAGAGAGAGAGAGAATTTGAATTTCTTTAACTACTTCCTCATCCGGGCAATTTCTAGATGTTCAGACATCAGATGAAGGGCAGCTTTTCAATCCCGGGATCGTCCTAATTCTACAAAGATATGATATGTTTATGTAGAGCAAGTGTGGTCCGATATATAGGGGTTTCAAATACCCGGATGAACAAAGAGAATTTGACGTTTATTTATTTCGGATAATTGCTTAATCTTTTAAACGTATCAACGATACTCTTTGATAAGGGTTAATCGTTAATCTGATTGTTTGAGACGATTAACACACTGATCTCTCCATTTCTACAGACGGTGTCAATGGATGTCTAATTCTTCGTTCAATAAAATCGAACTTATTCAAAGATTTCTTCAATAAATAAATAGTATCTACCACAGAACTGTTACTTGTATGAACACATTTCCGAAAGGAACTTCTTTCGACCCCATCACGCTGAAAATAACAGTTCCCGTATTATCACCGAAGTTAAAGAACCTGCAGCCTGGTCACTAACTGGATGGGTGACCGCTTTGGAATACTAAGAGCTATAAGCGTCTATGGGAGAATGTCATTTTGAGTCTCATGTTTCCGTATGATCAGTTAAGTAACTGCTATCCTGTTCAGTAATTAGATGGGCGACCGTTTTAAAGGAAGAAGTATTTAAATAATTGGTTATTACCTTTTTTTATCACGTGGAAAGAGGGGGGCGACAATACAAGAATCCCTCGATTCGTGTGACTAATGTGTACATTAAAAAGATACACATTAATCGAAAACACATTAATCGAATATAATCACTTATAGAAAATGATGTAATTTGTACCTCAAATTTTAGTATCATTCACAATTAATTTCTAATTTGCGGACTTTTTAATAAAAATATAGGCATATGTAAGAAGATGCAATAAAAATGCTATGAATTAATGTTTTTTTTATAAAAAAAAAAAATTATTTTTTGCTCCATGGTATTTTTTCTGTTCTTCAAATAAAAGGCGGTACTGAGAAATTGGGTTTTCAAATTTTCCAAACATATAATCATTAGTATTTTAAGAACATTTTATTTCATATTTCCATAATAAATACATACATCTTTTATATTTTGATATTTTTAAGAAATGTCAATTTTTGTATCTAATTAAATCGTCCAATTTTTAACAAAAAAAAATCAGAAATTTCCTTTTAAGAATTTCAAAATAAACATGAAAAAAAAAATATTCAAAAAAATCTTAATAGGAACAAATATTCAAACATGTATTTTTTATCGGCTGATATTATAAAAAAATATCTTTTTATAACCGTTCGTTTTTAACACTAGTGCAATTAATTAGTTAACGTATTACTTGACCAACAAAATAGTTACCAATTTCCCATTTTTAAATTTTAGAAAATTTTTAATTAATCGGTAACTATAAAAATATATATATATATATTTGTATGTGTGTGTGTGCGCTTCGTTATTAATCAGTTAAGCTTTTTATTTAATGTTTCTTGTCTACGTACCCCGAAATTAGTGCGACTAATGTGGCATTAAAATATAACCATAAAAATATCGAAAACGGATTAATCGAATATAATCACTTATAGGAAATGATGTAATTTGTACCTCAAATTTTAATCTCATTCACAGTTAATTTCTAATTTGCGGACTTTTTAATAAAAAATATAGGTATATATAAGAAGATGCAATAAAAATGCTATGAATTAATTTTTATTAATCTGATTTTTTATGAAAAACTTAATTATTTGCCGTATGGTATTTTTTTCTGTTCTTCAAATAAAAGGCGGTACTGAGAAATTGACTTTTCAAATTTTCCAAACATATAATCATTAGTATTTTAAGAACATTTTATGTCATATTTCCATAATAAATCTTTTATATTTTGATATTTTTAAGAAATGTAAATTTCTGTATCGAATTAAATCATCCAATTTTTTTAACAAAACATTCAGAAATTTCCTTTTTAGAATTTCAAATTGAATATGAAAAAAAAAATATTCAAAAAAATCTTAATAGAACAAATATTCAAATATGTATTTTCTATCGGAGAAGAATTTCAAAATAAAAATGAAAAAAATTAAAATTATGAAAAAATATGTATTTTTATTATCGGCTTGTATTATAAAATTTATCTTTTTATAACCGTTTATTTTTTTTAACACTACTGCAATTACTTAGTTAATGTAATACTTGACAAACAAAATAGTTACTAATTTTCCATTTTTTAAATTTTAGAAAAATTTAATTAATCGATAACTATAAAAAAATCAATTTTAAATTACTATAGTTAAACTGAAGAATGTTTTATTGCACTAATCGAATTTTCGTATATAAAAAGTTTATCGCACTAATCGAAAATGCATTGATCGAAAACGCATTAATAGAGGCATTCCTGTTTATAGAATTCCCAAACAGATACCGTAAGGAGATCTGTCTCTGAACACGAGTAACGTGAGCATCGCTTTAAATACCAGTTTCAGGGAAAGAAAGAAAGAAAGAAAGAAAGAAAAAGAGAGAGAGAGAGAAAGAAAGAAAGAAAGAAAGAAAGAAAGAAAGAAGTGTTTAATGTATATTTCAATGAAATGGAAAAAGTTTTCAAATTCAAATATTTTCATTTGTACCCACTTCTTAAAATAAAGACCAGCATTTATTTCTACGATTGTTATTTAAATATTTTGTTAAATTTAAGCTCAAATATGATGCGATAGGGGAATTTCTACGAGTCATCAGAAATTTGAAAACCTTGAAATTATTACGGGTCTTTCTAGTTTTGTTAAGGTTGTTAAGCTCAAATATTTAACGATGCGATAAGGGAATTTCTACGGATATTTTATTGTCGTAGAACTCGCCATCAGCTTATTCAATCATTAACTGAAGAATTAAGATTCATCAGAAATTTGAAATAGGAAAACCGTGAAATTATTACGGGTCTTTCTAGTTTTGTTAAGGTTGTTAAGCTCAAATATTTAACGATGCGATAAGGGAATTTCTACGGATATTTTATTGTCGTAGAACTCGCCATCAGCTTATTCAATCATTAACTGAAGAATTAAGATTCAGCAGAAATTTGAAATAGGAAAACCGTGAAATTATTACGGGTCTTTCTAGTTTTGTTAAGGTTGTTAAGCTCAAATATTTAACGATGCGATAGGGGAATTTCTACGGATATTTTATTGTCGTAGAACTCGCCATCAGCTTATTCAATCATTAACTGAAGAATTAAGATTCATTAGAAATTTGAAATATGAGAAGCGTAAGATTCTCAAGTTTAATAATACTTCATTGCTGAAACTCAGGCAAGATCTGGATTGTTGTGATTTGAACAAACTTCTACCCATTATGTTTATCGAAAGAATACCTTATTAAACGTCTCGGTGGCTATTCGATAAACAGACCGAAATCGATTCGTCTTAAATCCTTTCTCGGTATTTTTGACAGGCTGTAGAAAAAGGTTACAGCAATGAGGAGAGAAAATTGACTCGACGAACGCCAAATTTGTACTTTCTTCAAATATCTTTTCGTCAATGTCAGACACATGACAAGTGCGTGTCCCGGTAAGCGTTAGACAGCCGTAAGTTATAAGAAGTTGGTCATTGTACCATTTTTGATGTCTGCCAGGGACGCTGTCATGTGAAATATGTGAGCTGAGTTCGAATTCAAGTCGTGTCCGTTAATATTCACATACCCGCAAATACCATTGAGAAAGGCATGACTCCATCACCCCCTGTCGGATATGGGTTAAGTATTATGAAAAACTAGGGAAAATAATCTGGAAAAATTATTGTTATTCCAAGAATATCTTAATGCAATATTCATTCGCGAAAAAAAAAGAGGGTGATAAGCCTTAAAAAATCAACTCAATGCCAATAATATATTAGATTATATATTTATTTTAGAATATTTAGATTATTTTTTGTAAAAGCCGACAGTGTTGGATCAGGCGAATAGGAGTTCAGCATGAGAAAAGAAAGAAAGAAAGAAAGAAAGAAAGAAAGAAAGAAAGAAAGAAAGAAAGAAAAGCCAATGTCCAAGAGAATTAAGAATAAAGGCAAGTATGGAAAACAAAAGAAAAAAGCAAGAAGCAAGAAGGAAAAAAATGAATGAAAGAAAGGAAGAAAGAAAGAAGCAAGGAAAAATGAAAGCTAGAAAGAAAAAGAAAAGGAAAAGGAAATAAGAAGAAAAGCAAGCAAAAAAAAAGAAAGAAACAAACAAGCAAACAAAAATGAATGAAAGAAAAGGAATTAAGAATAAAAAGAAATATGAAAAAAGAAAGTAAATAACGACAGAAAGTAACAAAAGAGCAAACAAAACAAAAAGAAAGAAAGAAAGGAAGAAAGAAAAAGGATGAAAGAAAGACCCAAAGAAAAACGAAGAAAAAAGAAAGAAAGAAAGAAGAATAACAGACAGAACGAAACAAAAACAAAGAAAGAAAGATGAAAAAACAAACAAAAATGAAGAAAAAAGAGAGAAAGAAAGAAAGAAAAATAATGACAGACAGAACGACACAAAAATGAAGAAAGAAAGAAAGGAAGATGAAAAAAACAAACAAAAACGAAGAAAGAAAGAAAAAAGAATGACAGACAGAACGAAACATGAATGAAGAAAGAAAGATGAAAAAACAAACAAAAAAGAAGAAAGAAAGAAAGAAAGAAAGAAAGAAAGAAAGAAAGAAAGAAAGAAAGAAAGAAATTAAATGAAAATAAAGAGCGATTGAAAAGATAGAATGAAACAAGTCGGACAGAAAGAAAGAAAGAGAGAGAGAGGATGAAAGAAAGAACAAAAAACGAAGAAAGAAAGAAAGAAACAGAGAAAGAAAGAAAGAAAGAAAGAAAGATGGAAAAAACAAGCAAAAATGAAGAAAGAAAGAAAGAAAGAAAGAAAGAGAATGAAAGAAAGAACAAAAACGAAGAAAGAAAGAGAAAAGAAAAGAAAGAAAGATGAAAAACAAACAAAAAACGAAGAAAGAAAGAAAAGAAAGAAAGAAAAGAAAGAAAGAAAAGAAAGAGGAAAGAAAGAAAGACCAAAAAACGAAGAAAGAAAGAAAGAAAAAAAAAAGATGAAAAAACAAACAAAAACGAAGAAAGAAAGAAAGAAAGAAAGAGGATGAAAGAAAGAACAAAAACAAAGAAAGAAAGAAAGAAAGAAAGAAAGAAAGATGAAATAACAAACAAAAATGAAGAAAGACAGAAAGAAAGAAAGAGGATGAAAGAAAGAACAAAAACGAAGAAAGAAAGAGAAAAAGAAAGAAAGAAAGATGAAAGAAACAAACAAAAACGAAGAAAGAAAGAAAAAGGATGAAAGAAAGAACAAAAACGAAGAAAGAAAGAAAGAAAGAAAGATGAAAGAAACAAACAAAAACGAAGAAAGAAAGAAAGAAAGAAAGAGGATGAAAGAAAGACCAAAAACGAAGAAAGAAAGAAAGAAAGAAAGATGAAAAAACAAACAAAAACGAAAAAAGAAAGAAAGAAAGAAAGAAAGAAAGAAGATGAAAGAAAGAACAAAAACGAAGAAAGAAAGAGAAAAAGAAAGAAAGAAAGATGAAAAAACAAACAAAAACGAAGAAAGAAAGAAAGAAAGAAAAAGAAAGAAAGAAAGAAAGAAAAAAAGAAAGAAAGGAAAAGTGACAGACACAACGAAATTAAAATGAAGAAAGAAAGGAGCAAACAAAAATAAAAAAAGAGTTTCGTATTTAAGAACGATCCTATATATTCTTTGCTGTAAATATGAAAGTAAAACTAAACTTTGCCTAATAAACGGAATTGAGTAAAAGTTGTTGTTGATTTTTATTATGTATATATATATATATATATATATAATTCTTTAAGGAGAAAATATGTTGAAAACGTAATCATAACATTATTACCAACTAAAAACACTCCCCTAAAACAATACATTACATCGCCACTTTCTTTGAATGCATTCTTAAAGAATCTAACTTATATCGATTTAATACAAAGAATACATGCTTAAAAAGATCAGCCATAAATTGGAATGATGTGATACCCTTCTGCGCTGTCTGACAGAACAAAGGTGAAGACATCAGAACTCCCACTAGAAAGACACACGTATACAATTACGAATACTTTCCCATTCGATGCCCATTTAGACATACAAGAATCTTCACAAACTTACATTCATATATAATTATCTACGGTTTTAATGAACGTGATACGTGACTGACCAATGAGAAGTGACCAAAACAAATACTAGCGTTTCTGTTTTTTGTTTGTTTCATCTCAATCTCTGACGAAGTTTTAATAAAATTGAAACATCTTAGATTGATATATGTTTCCTATTTGTTCTTTATATTATCATCCTGTCTGATTCCGATCCATATTTGATCTGCATTTGATAGTTAAATCATATGTTTGTATACATAAAGTTTCCCAATATATATATATATATATATATATATATATATATATATATATATATATAATAAATTATATCAAACAAATATTTCAATATGTTTTCTGTTTTTATACGTTATTTTTATAGATACAATTTAAGTAAATCGTGTGTTTTTTAATTAAACAGTAAACTTAATTAAATTGTTTAATTAAAATAACCGAGGACTTTCTTAAATACATTATATCTATAATAAAACAATATATATATATATATATATATATATATATATATATATATAGGTAACTATACTAGTTCCCTGACGAACCGCTTAGGTGAAACCTCACTAGGTTTATCTATCTATCTATATATATATATATATATATATATATATATATATATATATATATATATATATATATATATATATATATATATATATATATATATATATATAGGAAATTGACAATTATTTTAATATATTTTTGTTTATACGTTATTTTTATAGATACACATATTTATAATAAAGAGTTTTAACAACATTTACATATATATGAAATTTCTTTATACATTCAGGTCGGTCAATGTTGTTAATGCTTGAAACGTGTAGGTAAAAAATTACAGTTTTCATATTGTCTTTTTTTCATTTATATATATTGTCTTTTTCTCCAGTTCTGAGGACTATATATATATATATATATATATATATATATATATATATATATATATATATATATATATTTTTAAAAAAAGAAGAGAAGAGGTGCCGCAAACGTTTTTGGTTGTATGTGGATTTTTTTTAAAAAAATATTATGCTTTATTTTCCATAATTTTACTACACGAGTTTCTGGTCTCGTGACCGTCTTCAGGTAAAAGGCGGAGATTTCCACATATTATTAAAAATAATTCATTTATTTCCTTATGTTTTTCAACGTTAAATATTCTCGATATGAGACATTCTCTGTTTTTGTGCTAGTAATCCGAATGTCTTTCTTGAATTGGCAATGGAGAGTTCTGCGTGAAGGGTCATAAAACAATTAAGGCTGGTCTCTTCTCTTCTTTTTAATATACATACTTTTCTCTCATTGAAACTACTACAACCTCTTTCTTTTTTTTATATATATATATATATATATATATATATATATATATATATATATATATATATATATATATATATTCTGTTCATAAGTTATTTTTATAGATACAATTTAAGTAAATGCTCAGCACCTTTATTTAACAGTATTAATTACATTTACCGGCTTGAATTTTCGAGAAATTTTGTAGAAAAATGCATATATATATATATATATATATATATATATATATATATATATATATATATATATGTGTGTGTGTGTGTGTGTGTGTGTGTGTGTGTGTGTGTGTGTGTGTGTGTGTGAAAGTTTATATAAATATAAATAAATATATATATGTATAATTATTTATATATTATATGCGCGGTACTTATTAGAAAGCGCTCAATATCAGAGACAGAGCTAACATATTTGGTTGGATAGATGTGAGCCTGGGTTTCAGATAACGCTGATCTTATAAAAGTTTCAGTTATCTGTTTGGATAAGTCTTGTTTCATATGTACATGGTCTTTGTCATGTTGTATTGATAATGTTAATTATATTTTATGAATATGTCCTGAAGATGGTTTATTAGACCGAAACGTCCGACGTTGACATATTAACATTAAAACAGCATAATTGTATATAAGAATTTTTGTTTGTTTTTTCCGTATATTTTTTTTTCACACATATATATATATATATATATATATATATATATATATATATATATATATATATATATATATATATTTTCTTCCCATTAATCCTTACATACTTTTATCTATATATCTTAAAGTTATTTTTTAAACCCCTTTTTCTTCCTCTTTTGATTTTAAATTAATATTCCATGCATCACCCTAAATTAATGTCATAAACTAATATTCGGGTTTAATTTTATAAAAATTCTTACCTTTAAATATTATGCGTTACACCATTTTCTAATTCTTGCCTTTCGTCTGACAGAAACATTGGAATGGATAAATTGTCTATAAGTTTTTCAACATATATATATATATATATATATATGTGTGTGTGTGTGTGTGTGTGTGTGTGTGTGTGAGAAAATATATAGAAAATAGGAAAGAACTCGTTAGGTAAATAATCCAAAGTTCTTTAGTCTTTTTGTTATTATTTTTAAAAAATAGCGCTCGATACAAAAGTAGAGCATAATTTATAATTACTTATTTAAAAATATGATTCCAACGCTACATAAGACTTAATTCATATCTATCTAGCTATCTATTTCACATTATTTCTTTCTATCTATCTACTTTCTTTCTTTCTTTCTTTCTTTCTTTCTTTCTTTCTGTCTATCTCAGTTTATTCATATCTATCTATCTATCTATCTGTTTCAGTTTCTTTCTTTCTATCTATCTACTTTCTTTCTCTCTTTCTTTCTTTCTTTCTTTCTTTCTTTGTATATATCTATCTTAGCTAACAATCTGTGTGTCTTTTTATAATTTTTATTTTTTAATTATATTTTTATTTCTACTCGGTCAAATGTTATATTTTCTTTAATTTAATTGATTTTATAAAATTGTCCAAATATTTGTTCGTTCCGGACAAATTGGCTAATCACCCATTTTCGCTGATTTTAATTTTACTAAATATATAAATATAAAATTTATATATATATATAATTATTTATTTAAAAATATAATTCCAACACGCTACATAAGAGTTCTCATGTTTCAAAACAAGAGCCGAAAAGTTCAATATAATTATTTGAATTAAATTGAATTAAAGTACCAAGCTCTGTTCCATCTTCAAGAGAAAATTAAAAAAAAAAATATTTCGCATGAAGATGGAATAGAGCTTACTTTTTAATTCAATTTAATTAAATATTATATTGAGCTATGGTTTGTTTTGAAACAAGAGACTTTTAGTGTTGAATCATATTTTAAATAAATAATTATATATATATATATATATATATATATATATATAATTATTTATTATTTATTTAAAAATATAATTCCAACACGCTATATAAGAGGACTCTTGTTTCAAAACAAGAGCCGAAAACTTCTCCTTCTGCCGATATAGACTATTCCCCATATGAAGCGATTTTCGATTTTATTGTTTATTAATTATTTGCTGGATTATATACCAAAGGATTTGTTACCTTTACGATGTATATACATATGTGTGTGTGTGCATTTGTGTATGTGTGTACTATATATATGCGTGTGTGTACATAATTAAAGTGTGTCTCGACAGATGCTTATAAGACAATGTCAGTCACCAAGAATAGATATTAGTAAGTAATTTAACAATATTTACGCCCCTGAAGTAGGAACTTGAGAAAAACAATTTTAAACAGCTTCAGAGCACTAATTCTTCTTAATCCGCATAATAATCCCCTCTAGCAAAATAATCCCCACACACGCGAGGGAGTGCACCGATGTACATGTGTATCAATCATATATATATATATATATATAGCAAAAGTGAAATTTGAAGTCAACAGTGCCGACAGACTGTTTCATGCTTGACGCAATCGTCAGCATGAAAAAGTCTGTCGCCTCTGAGTGTTGACTTCAATGTTCACTTCTATATTTATATTTACATACGCTCTATCTCTGATATTGAGCACACTTTATCCCATAAAGATAGCACACCAAAAAATTTAATTTCTTCTATATATATATATATATATATATATATATATTAAAAAAAAATAACGAACAGTAAGATTTATAATCCGGTGTTCTTAGCAATTATTCTTATTTTAAAAAAAAAACAGTGCTCGATGCAATCTGTAGAGCATAATATTATAATTATTTTAGAAATTTCTATGTCACGAAGAAATCAAATTTTTTTTTAAAAAATTTGATTTCTTCGTGACACAGAAATTTCTATGTTTCAAAACTGAAACTAAAGTTGTAAATTTAATTATAAAAATTAAACTTAAAATCCAGAGTTTCGTTCCATTGTCAAGCGATGCTAGGAATAATTTTCTAAGAAATTTAATTAATCTATAAGCGCAGACAATCTTAATATTTTGAGTTGTTATGGTTAAGAAAAATTCAATCAATTATGATTAGGTGTGGTTGGGTTTTAATTTTCCTAGACGACTTATGTATCCAATATATGTTACTTACAAAGTCAGATGAAGTTTAGGTGGGGTGGGGGTGCCTGCTAAAAAAGGTATACTTCCGTTATTCAGAGTGTTATTTCAATGGCAATAAATTTTGGCATTTTTATTTATTCGCTTAACATATTTTTATACACAAAGATTTTAATTTTAATTTTTATAATAAAATTTACAACTTTACTTTCAGTTTTGAAACATAAAAATTTCTGTGTAAACATGGAATCATATTTGTAAAAAAGAAAATAATTATAATACACACACACACACACATACATACATACATATATATATATATATATATATATATATATATATATATATATATATATATATAATCCTATTCTTTGGATAATTTTGCTCCAATTTTGCATTTATTCATATAGATTCCATAATATAGGTTTTAACTTAATTAGCTATCATGTTTCTCTAACTCTTCGAATGTTGAATGTATAACTAGTTCTAATTTCTGTTTTCCCATCTTTACACTATATTAATTTTATCTTATAAATTGTCCCCTGTTTTGTCACCCATGAAATAAAAATAATTGTTTGGATGGAAAGTAAGGATCTACGTACATCAAATTGTCTTTAAATTAAGTGACAGCAGAAGAATTATCATTGAACTTTTAAAAGGTAAGATTAACCATTAATACAATACTTAAATGCAGCGGTCAATTTTGAGTTCTTCTCTAGTTTATTGTTGCCTATCGCGTCTACTCCTTCCTAGCTATTGTGATGATGGCCAAACTAAGATTCCTCCACAGGAGCTAGCTTAAATGCAACCCGATAGGCCCGCTTATATCTAGTTTATAATAAAACGCGCACTGCAATTTTAGATGCAAAATGAAAATAACTCCTATTGAACCATGAAAGCAACAATAATAGCTAGTATAATATATTAATATATATTTAACCTCGTATAATCTGTCAACCCTGAATCTAAGCTCAACGAAAATCAGAAATTTGAAATAGGAAAAACGTGGAATTATTACGGGTTTTCTAGTTTTGTTAAGGTTGTTAAGCTCAAATATTTAACGATGCGATAAGGGAATTTCTACGGATATTTTATTGTCGTAGAACTCGCCATCAGCTTATTCAATCATTAAATGAAGAATTAAGATTCATCAGAAATTTGAAATAGGAAATCCGTGAAATTATTACGGGTCTTTCTTGTTTTGTTACAGTTGTTAAGCTCAAATATTTAACGATGCGATAAGGGAATTTCTACGGATATTTTATTGTCGTAGAACTCGCCATCAGCTTATTCAATCATTAACTGAAGAATTAAGATTCATCAGAAATTTGTAAGACGAAAACCGTGAAATTTTCTAGAGTTAAAACTAGTTTGAAGAAAAAGCACACGGAAAGTACCTTACGCTAGTTGCTAAATGCCTGAAACCGAGATGCCATTTCTGGTCAAATAATAATTCAGACTTTTACAAATATCTCGAGGCGAACAGCAAATGTATTAGACCAGTAATATCCCGCCGGGTTTAGATGTGCGTATGTCTTCGCCGATGGGTTTAGCTAGATATGAACGCGATATTCAATCATAAACTGTCCAGTATATCTTGAAAATATTTACGTTTTTTTTTTCCCCATACGACGTGTTTTTGTTTTTGAGTTTTCCTCGCAGATTTAATCAGTTAATCAGACTAAAATGACTGTCACTTTTTCAACAATCCCCCCTCTTTTACCCTTTCTTTCTTTCTTTTTTTCTTCTACTTAGCGTTCATTTTTCACTTCATCCCATCAGATCCGACTCAAGCCATTAGCAAATGACGTCAAAAGCCGATTTGGAAGAACCACCAATGACAAAATGGCTACTTTTGAAAGCCACAGACGATTATAGAGAGATATGGTGTTGTCAGGTGTTGTTCCAGTACAACGGAAAAACATTTTAATTCATGAGCTTTCATTTTGACTCGGACAAGAGCTTCTCGACTTGATTATTGTGACGGAACTATTGACAAACATTGAAAGAGAAATGCTGCCAGTATTTTGCCTACAAATACATTCGACCAATGGCAGAGGTTCTAATTTTTTTTTAAATATCATTTCGCCCCAAGCAAGCCACTAAGACGCAAGTGTTAGACTGTGTTTGAAAAAAAAAAGAATAAAAATTACTATTAAGGAGAGAGGAGAATAAAAAAACAAGAATTAAGAAGACAGAAGATAACGATTGACATTGCATTTCAATTTTTGAAGATCAAAGTTAATAAAGCCACTAAGATGCAAGGGGTTACTGAATGTTAGAGAGTATGAGAAAAATTAATATTAAGAGAGAGGAGAATAAAAGAACAAGAATTAAGAAGACAGAAGATAACGATTGACTTTGCATTTCAATTTTTGAAGATCAAAAGCAATAAAGCCACTAAGATGCAAGGGGTTACTGAATGTTAGAGAATATGAGAAAAATACTGTTAACGAGAGAGGACAATAAAAGAACAAGAATTAAAAAAAACAGAAGATAACGATTGACATTGCATTTCAATTTTTGAAAAACTGGGAAGAAACCGGAAGATCGTTCCACAAGCGAGAAGTGTTAAAGAGCGAACTCTTAGCATAGAACTTACGCTTATATCTAACCATTTCAACTGTAAATTGATGAGACATTGACATCAATCTAGCACTGCCCTTAAATTCATAAATTCTAGATACCATAAAGGAAAGTAATATTTATTTTGGAAAAATATAAAAATGTGGCACAAGGCCAAAAGGGGAAGGGCTGGTCTTATCTTAAACTTAGCAACAATTACTAACTCAAACATACCACAGTATTTCTTATATCAAAACAAGACATTCTTACTTAGCATTCTTTCTACAGCCATCATAATACCACATAGTCTCTATGAAATTCTAACATGTTCCCAAAGAGGAAAGCAATATTTATTTTGATATAATACAAAAATGTGACACAAGGATAAAAGGGGAGATAGGGGAAGGCTGGTCTTCAATCTGTCTTATCTTAAACTTAGCTAGCCACAATTACTGATCCAAACATACTACAGTCTTTCTTATACAAAAACAACCAATTCTTACTTACCATTCTTACTACAGCCACCATAATACATCCAAGTCTCTATGAAGACCTAACTAGTTCCCAAAGAGGAAAGCAATATTTATTTTGATATAATACAAAAATGTGACACAAGGCCAAAAGGGGAGATAGGGGAAGGCTGGTCTTCAATCTGTCTTATCTTAAAAAAACAACCAATTATTAGCCACAATTACTGAAGACCCAACTACCAAACATAAACTACAGTCTTTCTTATACAAAAACAACCAATTTTACTTACCATTCTTACTACAGCCACCATAATACATCCAAGTCTCTATGAAGACCTAACTAGTTCCCAAAGAGGAAAGCAATATTTATTTTGATATAATACAAAAATGTGACACAAGGCCAAAAGGAGATAGGGAAGGCTGGTCTTCAATCTGTCTTATCTAAACTTAGCTAGCCACAATTACTGATCCAAACATACTACAGTCTTTCTTATACAAAACAACCAATTCTTACTTACCATTCTTACTACAGCCACCATAATACATCCAAGTCTCTATGAAGACCCAACTAGTTCCCAAAGAGGAAAGCAATATTTATTTTGATATAATACAAAAATGTGACACAAGGCCAAAAGGAGAGATAGGGGAAGGCTGGTCTTCAATCTGTCTTATCTTAAACTTAGCTATACAAAACAACAATTACTGATCCAAACATACCACAGTCTTCCTTATACAAAAACAACCAATTCTTACTTACCATTCTTACTACAGCCACCATAATACATCCAAGTCTCTATGAAGACCTAACTAGTTCCCAAAGAGGAAAGCAATATTTATTTTGATATAATACAAAAATGTGACACAAGGCCAAAAGGAGAGATAGGGGAAGGCTGGTCTTCAATCTGTCTTATCTTAAACTTAGCTAGCCACAATTACTGATCCAAACATACTACAGTCTTCCTTATACAAAAAACAACCAATTCTTACTTACCATTCTTACTACAGCCACCATAATACATCCAAGTCTCTTTGAAGACCTAACTAGTTCCCAAAGAGGAAAGCAATATTTATTTTGATATAATACAAAAATGTGACACAAGGCCAAAAGGAGAGATAGGGGAAGGCTGGTCTTCAATCTGTCTTATCTTAAACTTAGCTAGCCACAATTACTGATCCAAACATACTACAGTCTTCCTTATACAAAAACAACCAATTCTTACTTACCATTCTTACTACAGCCACCATAATACATCCAAGTCTCTATGAAGACCTAACTAGTTCCCAAAGAGGAAAGCAATATTTATTTTGATATAATACAAAAATGTGGCACAAGGCCAAAAGGGGAGATAGGGGAAGGCTGGTCTTCAATCTGTCTTATCTTAAACTTAGCTAGCCACAATTACTGATCCAAACATACTACAGTCTTTCTTATACAAAAAACAACCAATTCTTACTTACCATTCTTACTACAGCCACCATAATACATCCAAGTCTCTTTGAAGACCTAACTAGTTCCCAAAGAGGAAAGTAATATTTATTTTGATATAATACAAAAATGTGGCACAAGGCCAAAAACGAGGGATAAGAGATGGCTGGTTTTCAGTCTGTCTTATCTTAAAGTTAGCTAGCCAAAACACTGACCTAAGCGTACAACCGTATTTCTTACACCAAAAAAACACATTCTTACTACAGCCACCACAATACCTCCGAGTTTCTATAAAGTCCTACCTACTCACCATATGTACAGTTTGTCTGTGGGAGGCGGGAATAACTTTTTCAAAATTAAATCCCATCATCAGAACTATTACGAAGGAATTATTTATAGAAATGGAACAGATAAACTACATTACGACACTGGGTTGTGACTGAAACCGAAATGCCAGGTCAGAACCAATAACATTGCAGATCTTTCATTTTATCACGAATCTCTAAATATATAGCAGATGCACCAGGGTAGATGTAGCAGCAAAATTCAAAGTAAGGACGAATGGTAGACTTATAAATAAAAGGTACGGTAGTGGGAAATTGACTGAAGCCGAGATGCCAGGTCAAGACTAATAACATTGCAGATTCTTCTTTAAGTTTTATCAAGAATCTTTAAATATATAGCAAGAGCACCAGACCAGATGAGGCAGCAATATTCAAAGCAAGGATGAATGGTAGACTTATAAATAAAAGGTACGGCGGTGTGAAAGTGACTGAAGCCGAGATGCCTGATCAGGATTTAAAATTTAAATATCTATCAGGAACACCAGACCAAAATTCAAAGCAAGGACGAATTTGAAATTAAAAATTACGGGAAAAATTACCGGATATTTTCCAAATGATAGATTCAGCTGTACTCGCAAATAATTCTTATTAGAAAATATCTATGCAAAGAAAATTAACAAAAAGCATTGATATTCATTTTCTTGTCATGTATTGCCGGCAAAGCTAAACATAAATGATCGATTTCTAACAAACTGGTGCACCCTGCTAGGCAACAAACTGGTGCACCCTGCCAGGCAACAGCCTGCCTTAATAGCACATTAAATTTACAAACATACATAACGTTAATGGCCGAAAAATGACTTATAGCTGTTCCACTTATATATGCTTTCCGACTCAATACATCAAGTTAACGTATAGATAGATGTAAATAGACTGAGATATATGGCAAAAGACCTAAATAGCTAGATGGCAAGATATGCATTAAAAGGCTGAGATAGATAGATAGATAGATAGATAGATAGATAGATAGATAGATAGATAGATAGATAGATAGATAGAGAGGGAGATGTGGACATAGATAGATAGAAATAAATAAATAAACTAGAATAGATAGATAGATAGATAGAAAGAAAGAAAAGAACTAGAATAGATAGATAGATAGATAGATAGATAGATAGATAGATAGATATGAACAAACTGAGATAGGTAGATAGATATATAGAGAGGGATGTGACTAATATGAATATACATAAATAATTAACAGAATGTGCTATATATATATATATATATATATATATATATATATATATATTTAGAAATGTTTCTGTTTTCTTTTTTGTTCATTTTCTATCATTTGATCTAATATTTAACAATTTTGCTGACTCTCCAAAATTCTTTAGTATTTTAGTTATTATTATTAAAAAATAGTGCTCGATACAAAAGTAGAGCATAATTATAATTATTTATTTAAAAATATGATTCCAAAACGCTACATAAGAGTTCTCATGTTTCAAAACAAGAGCCGAAAACTTCAAGATAATTATTTGAATTAAATTAAAGTACCAAGCTCTGTTCCATCTTCAAGCGAAATTTTTTTGGGGGATAACTTATTCTTGAAATTTACGCGTTTTATAAGCATATTCATTATTGAAATTAAAATTACTATGGTAACGGCTAGAGCAATTGTTTAAAGAAAATGGACGTAAGCGTTAATCATTTGTATCAATATCTCAGTTATATTCAAAGACGTCAAATCAAAGTTTTCGGCTCTTGTTTTGAAACATGAGAACTCTTATGTAGCGTTGGACTCATATTTTTAAATAAATAATTATATATATATATATATATATATATATATATATATATATATATATATATATATTGGTGCAAAAGTCTCTTTGAAAATAATGCATGTTTTTCGTTCCTTATTTTCAGTTATTCTAATCCATCCGTTTCTGTCGTCGTCGGCATGAGCTCACGTCCAAGAATTTTATTTCTTATGTGCTGATCGCTTCAATTAATAGAAGAAAGTGCCAATGGCGTGAATTTGTTTAAAGTTGGCCTCAATTTACCAAGAAGTGAGCCACCCACTTGATTTCACGACCATCCTTTGTGGCACATATGGAATGAGATATGCAGAATCCTGTTATGAAAGTACATCAGACTGCTGCTGAAACTTATAATTTCGAGTGGCGCCTTCTGTAGCTTGTCCGTAATACGTAGCCCTCTTTATCAGCTGGTTCAACCGTTGAGATCTGTTGTAATCATTAAACGGTTGTTCCACCTTTGTGGTCTTTGAGATTGATCGTGCTTAGTGTGGGTCATTGTTTTCGACCTTGCTGCCAACAATGGCCCGGACACGTGTTTAGAAATCCCGACAGCATCGCCCCCAGAGTCACTGGACCAGGCAAGCCTGTCCACCACGACAAGGAGCGACCAACAGAGGTACCCGCATAGACACACACATATTTTACACTTGATATCAGAGTACACTGAGAAATTGTAGGAAAAGCATTTCGAGTTGTAATTGTTTTTTTGTTTTTTTTTTATCTTTGACTATTGCTTCACTATCTTAGATTTCTTTCCCTATCATTTATCATTGAAACATTTTAACAACATTTTCCGATGATTTCATTCCTTTATCCGTTTCTTATTTATTGATTCTAAAATATGTAACGTAACATTTTATAGACAAATACGTATTTTCAAATTTGTAGTAAAAGCGTTTCGAATCGTAACGTTATTTTATTTTGTTATTTGTTTTTCTTTTTTTACTATTGGTTCAGAATGGTCAATTTCTTTCTCTATTATTTATCTTTCAAATTAAAAATTATTATATTCAGAACATTTAATACACTGTATTTGTTAAATTACTTATACATTGATATTTGCTTTACATGTTAATGGCTATTGGTTCAGTATCACAGATTTCTTTCCCTGTTATTTAGCATACAAACATTTTAATAACATTTGCCGATGATTTTATTCTTTCCTCTCTTTCTTATTTATGGATTTTAAAATATGCCAGGTGTTACTGTATCACAGATATAATGACGTCTATAATGGTGAAATACAAAACAAAATAAGCTTTCTGACGTAGCAGCCACACTAAATAATTGTCTGAATTTAATAAAGAGCAGTCATCTAGAATTGAACACGGTTCGTTGATTCCACTTCCGGTGGCAACAACTTTTATTCTACTTGCATATACAAGCCAATATATCAGAATTTTATTCGTATCTTGGTTTCCGCTAAGACTGGCTGAGATCACGGACCCACAAGAAACAAATGAAAGCCTTCACGACAGAATACGGAGTTTTAGATGGATTCAATGTTTAGATACTTTATATAATCAGCATATAATAACGCAAGCCTTTTACTTTTCATCGGATTTGACTTGTACAAGACTCCATTTTTTGTCGAGTTAATTGTCCGAGGATGAACTTTTGACCGGCAACCATAAAAGCCGATATGAATTGTAAATTTACCGAAAACAAACAATTCTGTCATCGAACTTAACTGAGCGTTGCAGGAATATTTGATCAGGTTGCGAAGATGAGGATAGGAGTGGGACTTCACCTCGGCATTAAGTGCATGTTGGTGATGTCTTGAAAACATTTCAAGAGTCGAAACGGAAGAATTTGCATTGGAAATGAGATGCTTTCAACAAAACCATATATGCAGTTCAGAGAATTCAAATGAGGTGGGTTTTCCATTAAACGGGATCGAAATACAAGGGAAGAAAGATTGAATTGTGGGAAGAAAGGTAGAATTTGCATTGAAATAGATAGATAGATAGATAGATAGATAGATAGATAGATAGAAACACAAGGGAAGAAAGACTGAATATTGGAAGAAAGGAAATTTTCTTTTAAGAAAATGTTAAAGATTAAGAAAATCGTAACATTGAAACAATTTATTCCAAAAATTGGCTTTTTCTTGTCTTTCAGTATATCACTCTCTCTCCTTCTCTCTTACCCTCTCCCTCTATCCCCTCTCTCTCCTTCACTCTCTCACTCTATCCCCCCCTCTCTCTCTCTCTCTTTTTCTCTCTCTCTCCAAAAATTGGCTATTTCTTGTCTTGTCGTTCAGTATATCACTCTCTATCTCTCCTTCTCTCTCTCTCTACCCCTCTCTCTCTATTTTTCTCTCTCTTTCTCTCTCCCCTTCTCTCATCTCTAATTTCAGGCAGAAAAAATATATATAGGTAAATAAATAATTGTAGAAGATTGATAGATAGATAGATAGATAGATAGATAGATAGATAGATAGATAGATAGATATGAATAGACCGAGATAGATAGATAGATAGATAGATAGATAGATAGATAGATAGATAGATATGAATAGAATATATGAGATAGATAGATAGATAGATAGATAGATAGATAGATAGATATATATGAATAAGCTGAGATAGATAGATAGATAGATAGATAGATAGATAGATATATATGAATAAACTGAGATAGATATGAATAGACCGAGATAGATAGATAAATATGAATAGACCGAGATAGATAGATAGATAGATAGATAGATATGAATAGAATATATGAGATAGATAGATAGATAGATAGATAGATATGAATAAGCTGAGATAGATAGATAGATAGATAGATAGATAGATAGATAGATAGATATGAATAAACTGAGATAGATATGAATAGACCGAGATAGATAGATAGATAGATAGATATGAATAGAATATATGAGATAGATAGATAGATAGATAGATATGAATAGACCGAGATAGATAGATAGATAGATAGATAGATAGTTATGAATAGAATATATGAGATAGATAGATAGATAGATAGATAGATATGAATAGACCGAGATAGATAGATAGATAGATAGATAGATAGATATGAATAGACCGAGATAGATAGATAGATAGATAGATAGATAGATAGATAGATAGATAGATAGATAGATATGAATAAACTGAGATAGATATGAATAGACCGAGATAGATAGATAGATAGATAGATAGATAGATATGAATAGAATATATGAGATAGATAGATAGATAGATAGATAGATAGATAGATAGATAGATAGATAGATATGAATAAACTGAGATAGATATGAATAGACCGAGATAGATAGATAGATAGATAGATAGATAGATAGATAGATAGATATGAATAAACTGAGATAGATATGAATAGACCGAGATAGATAGATAGATAGATAGATAGATAGATATGAATAGAATATATTAGATAGATAGATAGATAGATAGATATGAATAGACCGAGATAGATAGATAGATAGATAGATAGATAGATAGATAGATAGTTATGAATAGAATATATGAGATAGATAGATAGATAGATAGATAGATATGAATAGACCGAGATAGATAGATAGATAGATAGATAGATAGATATGAATAGACCGAGATAGATAGATAGATAGATAGATAGATAGATAGATATGAATAGAATATAATATATGATATATAGATAGATAGATAGATAGATAGATAGATAGATAGATAGATATGAATAAACTGAGATAGATATGAATAGACCGAGATAGATAGATAGATAGATAGATAGATAGATATGAATAGAATATATGAGATAGATAGATAGATAGATAGATAGATAGATAGATAGATAGATATGAATAAACAGAGATAGATATGAATAGACCGAGATAGATAGATAGATAGATAGATAGATAGATATGAATAAACTGAGATAGATATGAATAGACCGAGATAGATAGATAGATAGATAGATAGATAGATAGATATGAATAAACTGAGATAGATATGAATAGACCGAGATAGATAGATAGATAGATAGATATGAATAGAATATATGAGATAGATAGATAGATAGATAGATAGATAGATATGAATAGACCGAGATAGATAGATAGATAGATAGATAGATAGTTATGAATAGAATATATGAGATAGATAGATAGATAGATAGATAGATAGATATGAATAGACCGAGATAGATAGATAGATAGATAGATAGATAGATATGAATAGACCGAGATAGATAGATAGATAGATAGATATGAATAGAATATATGACATAGATAGATAGATAGATAGATAGATATGAATAAACTGAGATAGATATGAATAGACCGAGATAGATAGATAGATAGATAGATAGATAGATAGATAGATAGATAGATAGAATGAATAGAATATATGAGATAGATAGATAGATAGATAGATAGATAGATATGAATAAACTGAGATAGATATGAATAGACCGAGATAGATAGATAGATAGATAGATAGATAGATAGTTATGAATAGAATATATGAGATAGATAGATAGATAGATAGATAGATATGAATAGACCGAGATAGATAGATAGATAGATAGATAGATATGAATAGACCGAGATAGATAGATAGATAGATAGATAGATAGATAGATAGATAGATAGATATGAATAGAATATATGACATAGATAGATAGATAGATAGATAGATAGATAGATAGATAGATAGATAGATAGATATGAATAAACTGAGATAGATATGAATAGACCGAGATAGATAGATAGATAGATAGATAGATATGAATAGAATATATGAGATAGATAGATAGATAGATAGATAGATAGAAATACAAGAGAAGAAAGACTGAATGTTGGAAGTAAGTAAAATTTATTGTAAAAAATATTAAATGGAGATATAAGAAGAGGAGGAGGAGGGGAAGAAGAAGAAGAAGAAATGAATGATGAAGTCGTAGAAGGAGAAGGAAAAGAAGTTGATGACGACGAGGAAGATGTAGAAGAAGGGGGAAAGAAGAAGGGGAGAAGGAGGAAGAAAAAAAATCAAAGAAGAAGAAGAAGAAGAAGAAGAAGAAGAAGAAGAAGAAGAACCATTATCAGCAATATCCTGAAGAGATACGGTACAAAGAAGAACTAAAAGAAGAAGAGGAAGCATCTTCTCCACGGTCTATATAGCAACTGACGAAGGCCGGTACGTACAAAGGCCGAAACGTCGGGAATATGAAAATTTGAGGACAACGGTCTGAATGATGTCAGTAATGGAAATCGGTTATTATTCTTGTAAATTCCTGCAAGTGATCTTTTCAACGAGGTTGATCTCTTCTCGCTGCACCCTTCACCGACAGCTGACCGCGTGTCAAATGGTGCCTACTCTGCTACGGTTCAATCAATTTGCAAAGGTTTGCGCAAAACGCCGGATGCTCTGCGATGAACGACCTGAAGATGGTTTTGATCAAAGTTTTGCGATTAACAACGACAGTTCGTGCGAAGGAATGAATTAGGCTACCGAACAAGACGTCATTTGCAAGGCGATCTTTGAGAAAAGCCCAAAGACTTGACATGATTCCAACGTGAATCTTTTCCAGGCGAGATGAAAAGAGACTTCGGCTTTGTGAAAAAGCCGACAATGACTCACCAAATAATACAATTCATATGTACTTCAAATAAATATTTTCTTTTCAACACGAACATACACAGATAACTACAAATATATGCGTGTGCGTGCTACGAACATATACCTTCTCTCATATAATAATAATATACGCACACACACATTTCTGACTATGAGACCCGGGTTCGAATCTCACCAGGGTCGATTTTTCAGTAAGGTGATTCCTTGATGTTATCAATCTATGGGAAGGCAACCCTAGCGTGCGTAACCTTTGGAAAGTATCTGAAAACCAAGCATGACCCAAGCTTTGTGGGTTAAATTGGATAGACAGAAACTTTAGGAGCTATCGGTAGTTGTACTGGCAGGGGATATTGTATCCATGTTGAAATTTAATATTATTAAGGTTTTTGTATTTATTAATAAGGCTTCCATTATTTTTAGCCTTTTTTTTGCATGTAGATGATGCTATTATATTGGTGTTGTCAACAAGTATGTTAAGAATACGGTCCGGTAGGTCTCCATGAATATTTAAATGAGATCTAATTGAGCTATGGACACAATATCTTGACCGTGTTTTGAAAAATGAAAACATTTTATAAAACATGCATACAACAAACTATTTCTTATTTAACAGTTAAAATATTCCATCCTTGAAAATGGCTAAATGTATAGCCGAAACCGCTCGGATAAAAACAACATTCGGACAGTTTTTATATAATTTATCATCCGAAAAGAAAAAAAAAATATTAGATCACATGAAAAATTGTATAAAAAACTAAATAAAAGTACCTTGACTGTCGTTTTCAATGAAATGTGCATGAAAGAAGGATTGCTGCCTAAATACATACATACATACATACATACATACATATATATATATATATATATATATATATATATATATATACAGTGTAACCCGGATATAAGAGACCCGGATATAAGAGAAACACGGATATAAGAGATTTTATCTGGTCCCAAATTAGAGCCTGTGTTAATGTATATAAAATAGACCAAACCCGGATATAAGAGAAACCCGGATATAAGGGACTTCTTCTCCGGTCCCGACAACTCTCTTATATCCGGGTTACACTGTATATATATTTGTGGGTATGTGTGTCCAAACAATTGTTGTTAAATTCTACCGATATAGTGACAACACAATTTTTTTTTTTTAAATATTTTCGATTAAGATTCGGAAATTCTAATTATTCTTGAACTGTCATGTGTTACCAGAAGATGTTCGTTTTTAGGTATTTTCTTAATTTTTTTCAAAAAGTATAAATAAAAGCTATGTTTGCTTATTTTTCTAATAGATTACTGACTAAAACTGATAAATTAAAAGTTTTCTTATTTGTACACTTTTTGCACATTTTCTTTGAGACTAAAAGCTCAAAGTGTTTAATATGAACAAGCAATTCTCTCCGTATGTTTCTCCATTGCCTTCATAATAAGCCATCGTAACTTCTGAAGGGCGGTTAATTTCAACATTGAAGACATTTGAGGTAAAATGCACAAGCTAATTTTAACAGAATTCCAATGGACTCACATCACACATTATATTCATAACATATTTAAAAGCATTGATAACTGGGGTACTAAATTCTATCTATGTGATTTTAAAATGTGTTTCAAACAATAAAAGATAATGAAGAAACATCTTACTTATTATAAAACGCAGGTGGGTGTGTGTGTGTGTGTCTGTACGTTTATATATTGGATCGGATTTCCTACATTTTTCAACCGATTTCAACAAAACTTCACAGGACTACGTAAAATTACCTTGCGGTGGTTCTAACAGCGCCAAAAATTGGAAAAAACACAATTGTTTTTGCACGAAATCAATTTGAAAACACGATTCTGTCGCCAGAATGAAAAGGGGACAACTCATATCGAGTTATACTTATAAAGCCCAGGTTGTGTGTGTGTGTGTGTGTGTGTGTGTGTGTGTGTGTGTGTGTGTTCGTTTATATATGGGATCGGATTTCCTACATTTTTCAACCGATTTCAACAAAACTTCACTTTTCTTTTTGGCAGGTAGTCTTTCTTATTGTCATGCACACTTATTTCTTTATTTTTACATTCAGAATGCTTTAAAAATTCCATTTACAAGACAATTGTTTATAATAAAATTCTATTCAATCGATAGACTCATAACGATTGAAAACAATGTTTTTCTTTGAGTTTGGGTTTGACCAATTCGTAAAAAAAAAACCCCAAAAAACAAAAAAAAAAAAAATAATTAAGACATGCGTGTCCGTCAACCTTAGACAATAATCTTTGTCAATTTTATTTTTCAGTCTTTATGATGGTCGATACTTGATCTATCTCTTACTGTTACAACCCCGGGCAACGCCGGGCTCTACTGTTAGTAACATATAAAATGGGCAACTCTCTTTCACATCTAACTCTAATATTATCACGCTTTTGTCATAAAGTTTATAGTTTATAAAAACAATTAAGGGTGGAAATAAATCATTTACCATCATTAAAATGGAGGAATCATTAAAAAAAAAACACATTATAATCATTAAAAATAAATTAACTCTTTGCATATCAAAAGATTTATTTGAAAGATTTTATTTAACAAGAACTTTCTCAACATAATTTTAAATACCCAACAGGCATAAAAGAAAAAAAAATGCAGAACAAAGATTTGTTAGAGATGAACACATTTAATTTTAACATGGAATTGACAAAAACCATTGCATTCTATTTTGATAGTGTTTCACTGTTAATAAATAGCAACCAGTGCTAAATAAAATGAAATAAAGGTATAAAATAGGATTAAACCCATACCGTTCTGACATCAGTTTAAACTTACACCTTCTTTTTACCATATATATAAATTATAATTTTGAAAAGGGAAAAGTTTCTATTTTCTTCGATTTTTTATTTAAAACCTTTCTGCTGCCACGGCCATTATCAAAACTGAATGCTGTCACTAACAATCTATTTTTTATTCACGACAGCCTGGTATACGTATACTTTTTAATCCGTATGCATAATGATAAAAAAAATAAGTACAAATGATTGCTTCATTTTGTTTTGGTGTCTAGCTTCATGTCACCGTTTTACACATGACGCCATTGGATTCAATGAAACAATATCGCTCCCCCCAAAATAAATATACTTTTTAATATATCCCTTCAAAATGTATGCGATCATGTCTCACCATATTTTCTTTTTAAACTTTGAATTGTCATTCATAGCGGAGTGATTTCTTGCATAGTTATAAATTTAAAGATTGCTGCCAAACAAGGTCTGTATATAGTGATTTTCCAAGCGTAGCTTAGATGTGGCACAAGGCCGAAATTAGGGGGCACCCAGTGAGGATCGAACTCACTACTCAGTCGTAATTGTTCTAGCGAGACAAGCTTGCTGACCATTACACCGCCTCGAGGTGCTCTTACCAGGTCTGTATATATTTAAAGATCCTTGACAAAATCCAAAGAAGAACCGGCAATGTTAATGGTCCTGACCTGGCATCTCGGTCACTTTCCCACCGGCATAACGTAGTTCCCATGTGCTTTTTCTATAAATACCTTTATAATAATTATTCCGATAAACTTCTCTTTAGGATACGTAGACTTTATGAATTTCAGCGCAGTACTAGATTGGCAGAAAGGTTTCATCATTGTACAATTGAAATTGCTAGATGTAACCGTAAGTTCTATTCTAACAGTTTCTTCTCTCGCACTTCTCGCTTGTGGAACTCTCTTCTGTCTTCTTGGTTTCCAGTCAACTTTTATCTTAAAAAATTAAATGCAATATCAATCGTTATCTTTTGTCTTCTTAATTCCTGTACATATTTGTTGTTCTCGTTCCTCAAAAGCGTTTTTTTTTTTTTTTTCTCGTGTTTTCTAGCGGTCAGTAACCCCTTGCGTCTTGGTGACTTTATTGCCTTGCTTTGGGAGAAATGATTTAAAGAAAGTCTTTGTAAACTTCGTAGCCTGGTGTGAAAATCTCATTACTCTGAGTACATTTTTTTTTCTCTGGGCTACATTTTCGGAATTAAAATTTGCTCGCACTTCGCCAAATTTTATGTCCAAAAAATTTTATTTAAAAATAAAAAAAATACAGAGAGAGGCTTAAAGGGAGATAACCGTGGATTCAAAGTCAGAACATTATCATTGATAACTCTCACCTCCAATTTGCGGACCCTAGTTGCTATATTCTGTGGTCAAAATGCAGTCAGGCAGTTTGCTGACAGGCTCGCGACGGACTTGTCTTCGGGCGGAGAGGAATCCAGGCGTGGCTAGCCTAGGAGTAGAGTCTCAATTGGGGAGGTAGATATACCAAACCCCGTGTATGCGGGGTCTAAGGGGAATTTTTGCCCGAGCCTACAGTCTCGGAATCATCCTGCCTTGTGGGGAGGACTGATAAATGCCAATTACTATATTCTAATATTTGATAAGATGCAAAAATATTACAATGACAAAAATCGGTCAATAATTATTCATAACTATTTATACTAGGAGACGTATATGTCCTTACAAGTAATCCATAATAATATTTTATATTTTGAAATTATATTTATTTTATTTTTTTATACTGTTTCTAAATCTTTGATTGTCTTTCTATCATTGCACTTCACATGCTATCCTCTTCCGTCACATTCTGTGTGTCACGACTCACAGTTTGGGGATCCCTGCTCTCAAAGAAGTGCGCCTACAATTTCTGTTGTTTCCACTGCTCCAGGCCTTGCGTTGTGGCTTAGTTACCCAAACTTACTCCGGATCCATTAATGAACTACCAAAGTCCTCTACGAACCGGAAAGACAACGATTATTTAGTAGGAATATCATTTTGTTAGCTAGGATGTTTCTGTCAGTTTGTCGTAGAATTTCGAGTTCATTTCTTTCTTTTGTTTTTAGTTTTCTGTGCTTATCTTTGTAAACAAGGCAGATATGCAAATAGCACATTTCTTTCCGGGTCCCGCCCAGGGACCTAAGGTTAGAAATTGCATCATGACACTTACCAAAAAAAAAAAAAAACTTACATAGATAAAGCCCTTCATCATTATTATTATTATCATCATCATCATCATCATTATTATTATTATCATCATCATCATCATTATTATTATTATCATCATCATCATCATTATTATTATTATTATTATTCATCTATTCTCAATTATCATTTATCAAACATTCTTCATTTTTCTATTACTATCTCTCCCTCTCTCTCCCCACTCTCACCCACTCCTCGCTCTCCCTCTCTCTCTACATTGCCATCATCATTATTACTCTATTTCCCTCGCTTTGTTTCTCACTCTCTTTCTCTCCCTCTTTCTTTCCCTCTCTCTACCTCTCTCTCTGTCACTTTCTATCTCTCTCTATCTCTTCTCCCCCTCTCTCCCTCCTCCATTCTTTCTCTCTGTCTGTTTCTCTCTCATTATCTCTTCCTTTCTCTTTCGGCCTGTCTCTCAACATCACCATCATCATCACTCTATTCCCCTCGCTTTGCTTCTCTCCTTCTCTCCCCTCCCTATCTCCCCCTCTCTCTCCCCCTCTCTCTTCCTATATCTATCTGTCTCTATCTGTCTGTCTCTTTCTATCTCTCTCCCCTCCCTGTCTCTCACCCACTCTCTCAACATCACCATCATCATTATCACTCTATTTCCTTCGCTTTGCTTTTTTGTTTCTCTCCCCCTTTCTCTCCCTCTCCCTATATCTATGTCTCTTTCTATCTCTCTATCTCTCTCCCCTCCCTCTCCCTCACCCACTCTCTCAACATCACCATCATCATTATCACCCTATTTCCATCGCTTTGCTTCTCTCTGTCTCCCTCCCTATCTCACTATTCCTTTCTCACTATCTCTTTCTATTTCTCTCTCTTCCCCCCCTCTCTCTCTCTCTCCCCTTATCTCTGAACCTCAGCATCATCATTATCACTCTATCCCCCTCTCTTTGTTTCTCTTTGTCTCTTTCTCTTTCAATCAATTCTATAATTCCCGAGCAAACTTCTCACCGCTCCCTTTGGACGATTCCCTATTCCCTCACCCTAACCCAAACCCTTACCCCAAACGGCTAATCAATCAACCACTTAAAATAGTCATCCAATTATCCCTAATTACACACGCAGCTAATTTCTATCCCACCTCTTATCCCTGAACAACCGCAGCAGACCCCACCCGGCTTCTGCCAAAAGCACGAAGAGAAGATACACCAGCTTTTAGGGTAGATACACTCTCCGTTCAAACGTATGTGAACACGCCCTTCGTCATTTAAGTGCCGATTCCCTTCAGGGCGTCGACGAGCATGACTCTCCATAAACGTCTATCCCTCCTTGTTTTTAGTAAGGCTTAGCTTTTTTTATCACCGCCACACCCAGTCCTGCTATTCATTCTCGTGTAAATGAAAATACAAGTGCCACTTCCTGCTCCTGGCTTTGTCTACACTAACAGTGAATTCTGGCCAAGTTCCTCGCAGAAGGAGGACAGACTTGAGGCAACAGAAATATGTTTATTCAGAAATATACTAAGAATCCCATAGCCATGGGAAAGTATATATATATATATATATATATATATATATATATATATATATATAATTAATTAATTAATTTAAAATATGTTTTTTACACAGTTCTAACCATGTTGCAAAAAATTTGAAACATGGTTAGAACTGTGTAGCGAAAAAAACATATTTTAAATCAATTAATTTATAATATTAATGCTTTGCAAATTTACATTGAGTACTATTTTGTAAAAAAAAAAATATCTATAAGAACACCGGATTATATATCTTACTATTCTTTCTTTATATATATATATATATATATATATATATATATATATATATATATACACACACACATATATATATATATATATATATATATATATATATATATATATATATAGTGTATTGAGTTAGCAGATTGAAACATATTGCTAAATATAATAGACAACGAATGTCTATTATGTTTGATCATGACCTGAGCTTTTAAAAAGTTTCGACCCATCAGCTTAATGGACCAAAATTTTTTGGATCAGGAAGCTCAGCTAAATATTGCAGCTGGTTTGAAGCATTGATATATATATATATATATATATATATATATATATATATATATATATATATATATATATATATATATCACTAGCGGGTCTTAAATGCCACTTAAGATTATCGCACAAACTTTCATAACTGAATCAATAAGCTGTCAAATCCTCATACGTCGAAACCGCCGGGAGAGTCCATTATTATTTATATAAATATATATATATATATGTGTGTGTGTGTGTGTGTGTGTGTGTGTGTGTGTGTGTGTGTGTATATAGTGTATTGGGGTATCAGATCATTATTCAAACATACATTTTTAAACATGACAAACAATGAATGTCTATTATGTTTGATCAGGAGCCGTTCTAAGCTTCGTATAGCAGATTTATCTTCTCCCGAAAATAAAGGCAAAAATTGTCCAACATTTGGATATTTTTTTATCAAGCTGTTCCTTGATCTAAGGTTTCGGCTCACATGAGCCATCTTCAGAGTGGTTATATGGACATTTAAACAATGTTATTCACCATCAAAGATGATATTCTGTTATGTTGACAAAGAAGATTGCTATGCAATAATAGTAATTTAGAATTAAAAGAGGAATAAAAAGGGGATTAACATAACTTAAAATAAATAGATAAAAGGGATTACTGGAAAGAGAGTTGGGGATATCTTAGAGTAGGGGAAAATTTATAAATTATAATTAATATAGGGTAAACAGGTTATAGAGGGGAGAATACAAATTAAAATTAGTTACATTACATTACATTCGACATTTTCAGATTTAGATGGGAATGAATATTATGGAAATATAATTGCCAATCAAGTTAAATCTATATTATGGAAATTTGAATTTGTTTTTATGCCGATATTTTAGGACTAATTCATTCCTCTGATTTAATAGTTAGCTTTGATTATAGTATTTTATTATTCTATTTTTTTTTTCTAAACATAAGTCACACCTTTCTGTAAGACTATTAAGAGTATGGGCGGAACCTATAATTTTCCATATTATCTGTGGAGTCAAACTTTTCTCATTCAGTTGCTAAACTTTTTTTGTTTGGTGTTTTAGTTTAGTGTTAGAAAATGAGTGGCTATGAGTATGAAATCCCTGTTTCCATAACCCCGCAGAAATTCCAATGTAAACATTATAATTTTTCATATTTTCTTTGGAGCACCTGAAGATTGCAAGAAATACATGAAAGTTCGAGTCGTCTTATCGATGTTGGATATTATGCTTATTCACTAGTATATACTTATAGCTCTGCCTCATAACATTGAGCACTGTATTTGTAACACACGTGAAAGAAATATATTTATATGTACGTAAAATTTTCGTGCGTGTACGTATGTTTTTATCATACACATTCCAATATATATAGATAGATAGATAGATAGATAGATAGATAGATAGTGGCGGGAATTTTTTTCAATACGGTCACCAGAATATTAATGTGTTCATAGTTGATATTATTGAATGCTATTGTAACAGAAAAATAATGGAAGCATTAATCTTAAAAAAGTAAAAGTCAATACTGAATAATATCAACTGCGGACACGCCCACAACGTGCTGACCCTGTTTCTGAAAAAGTTTCACAACTCGGAACCTATATATATATATATATATATATATATATATATATATATATATATATATATACCTAGTTAGAGACAAACCTACCTAGGTTTCACCTAAACGGATCGTCAGGGCAAGGCAAACTTTCCTGATGATCCGTTTAAATGAAACCTAAATAGGTTTGTCTTGCTCACTAGGTGTATCTAGATCTGCTCTACGGTTGTATTGAGCTCTTTTGTTAGTTGTTTACTCGTATCGGGTTTTTTTTCTTTGGGCTTCAAACCTGCATCCGTGCGATTTTTTTGTCGGCAGAAGTTCATGTTTGTAGCTCTTTCTTTTTTTGAAACCTTTTTCGCTCGAGATTGATTTGATTACCAAATCAAAAATTCGAGGGTTTTTCGAAACGAGTCTAGTTATCTATCTATCTATATATATATATATATATATATATATATATATATATATAACAGTCTATCTTTATATCTATTATTTTCCCAACCTATCCATGTCTATATATTTTTCTCAACTTGTTCATATATATATATATATATATATATATGTGTGTGTGTGTGTATATATATATATATAGATAGATAGATAGATAGATAGATAGATAGATAGATATCTTTCTCAGCCTGTCTATCTCTTTATTTATCAATAAAGTCACTAGACGGTTAATTACAATAACAAAAGAAAAAGCAATTAATCAAACTTCTAGATATTTATATTTAAAATGGTTCTATTTAAATTCTGGTTAATAACAATAAAATTCTATGGTAAAACAATAGTAAATTAATTACCGATGCTGTTCTAACAGCAAACCACCAATGTTTCACTGTTTTTGCCTTTTTATTTTATATATATATATATATATATATATATATATATATATATATATATATATATATATTGACTGGTACGAATAATTCCAATGAGGATATTAATCCAAAGAATGCTCAACATTTAGATAACAAAAGATTATAATAATAAATCAAGAAATGGCTTAAATATTCATTCCACTTATAATTTATTTCGTGTGGATTATATATATATATATATATATATATATATATATATATATATATATATATATATATATATGAGAACGAAAATAATATAAATTCAAACGTTCGTAACGTTAATTTAAAAGAGAGCTCAAGAGAGTAGAGCAATAGTTATTTGTTATAAAGATCTTACATACGAACAAACAAGTATTCACCACAAAGGTGCTTTTTTGTTTCGATGCGAATGCATCTCGACAGGTGAGAAACAAAGATGGTTATAAACGATTCCCTATATAATTATCTTTGTTCCCCACCTGATTATTTTAGGGATTTAAGCTAATCATATAGTAATTCGTCGAGCCTAGAATAATCTTCAGCAGAATGCAGAAAGCACTGAGCGGCCGTTTCGTCCTATTTGGGATTCAACAGACCGTTTCGATACAACGCAAACGTCATACCAACTGTACCACGGGGACTCGGTGACGCTCAATCGCAGAGCATTAGCTGGATCTTGCAAGGATATAAAAGTGATTATTTTCAGGATTAAGGTGAATTATATAGCAATTCCTCGAGCCTAGAATAATCCTCAACAGAATCGATGAGTATCGCTGCGTAACTGAGTAGCGACGCTATATCGAGTCTGGTTTGTGTCTTCTTCGCCACCGAGTCCCCGTGGTACGGTTGGTATGACGTTCGCGTTGTTCGATTCTAGATAGTGGATGCGCACTGCTGATGAGTCCCAGATAGAACGAAACGGCCGTCCAGTGCTTTCTGCGTTCTGTTGAGGCTTATTCTAGACTCAACGAATTATTCGAGGATACCCATCTACTAGGGCGGCTAGTGAATCCCTATTGCAGACACTTGCTCAGGGACATTTGTGTTTGCTCAACATTCACAGAACCCACCTGTGGTTTATAGTGCAACTACACTGAGAAGACATTAGTTACAGTTTCTGGATAAGACCGTGTTATCTAGCGTGATCAACAATTTGAACAAGGGAAGCACGTTGAAACCCTCAGACACGTTGACTTGTAACTTCGTGCAAGCACAGCTATCGGGGGCCCTCAACTGTTCCGTCTACCGAATTTCACTCACAAGGCTTGGGTCAAACCGTGATATGTTTTTCAGGCAATTTCCAAAGGTGCCGCAAGCTAGGATCGACCTCGATCCAGTCTGATAACATCAGGAAGTCGCCTTCCTGACAAATCGACCATGGTGAGATTCGAACCCGAGTCTCATGGCCAGAAAGCGAACGTTCTAATCCCTAACCCTATACATACACACACACACACGCATATATATATATATATATATATATATATATATATATATATATATATATATATATATATATATATATATATATATATATATATATTATTGGCAATAAAGTCACTATACAGTTATCTACAATGACAATTAATGGTTCTGGTTAATTCTTGTTAATAACAATAAATTGCTATAAGTAAATAATACTAAATCAATTACCGATACTTTTCGAACTGCAAAACACCTGCTTCAATGCTTTGCTTTTTTTATATATCCGTATTTATTTTGCTATATTAGGTTTAATAACTAAATTTCCTAAGTATGGTATGATGGTTGCGTCGCATCGTGACGCTCGGAGTTTGATTCTCAGAGTCGCTTCAGAAAGTGCACTGATGATGAGTTCCAAAACGGACGAAATGGCCGTACAGTGTTTTTCTACATTTTTTTTTTTGTGTGTGTGTGTCTGTGTGTGTTGAGGATCCTAAGTTTAAACATGATGAATTATTATGAAAATTATACAAATCCACAAATTACTAATCATATAAACCTTTGCTCTTGGGTCCAATGCTGTCAGTTTGATCTACTAGGACGAGTAACAACACCAAACATAAGATGAGCCGAGCTACACTGTGTCTGGTAACTTAGTTTCCTTTCGACCCCGTGGTCGCTGGCCAATGGCCTGATGATTACAGTGTATCGAAACGGTCTGGGTACGATTCTCACAGTCGGTAGAAAATGCGCACTGCTGATGAGTCCCAAATTGGACGAAATGGCCGTATAGTGCTTTACTCTATGTGTGTGTGAATTGAGGATACTAGGTCTAGATAAAATGAATCATTATGAAAAGTATGCAAATCCGGTATATCTACCGACTTGCTCATATATATATATATATATATATATATATATATATATATATATATATATATATATATATATATATATCAGACTGTGCATGTCAATATATCTATCTCAAATTATCAAATTATATATATGTATAAGCAGTCTGTTGATATCTATCTAAGACTGTTCATATCTATGTATCAACTTCAGTTTGTTAAGCTAATTCTGTAAACAACAGCCAGCTGCAAAGCTCTTCAGTAAAATGAGTAGAGCACTCCGACTGATTGGCATTTGTTTACATTCGTAAAAACAATACACTAGATTTAGCTGTATTATTTATTTATATATTACTTTTATTATCATTATTTTTAATATTTTATTATTGCTCTAATTGGTACTGAGGACTTTTTTCAGAGTAAATGTTACGAACAGTGTATTTTTTACTTCATCTATTCTTTCTCTCAATATTTACTATACATACATACATACACACACACACACACACACACACATATATATATATATATATATATATATATATATATATATATATATATATATATATATATATAAGTCTGTTCATTATCTATCTAGTTGATTATCTATAATGGTAAGTTCCATGGTAATCGTTTCTTTTCTCATAGTACTAAAACTCTCTTCCTTCTTCCTGATTTCCAATCAACTCTAATATTACTTTTCCTTTCTTTCTATATATATATTTTCAGCATGTTCATATCTATCTATCTATCTATCTATCTATCTATATATATATATATATATATATATATATATATATATATATTATGAAAAGTCTACAATTATTTAAAGATATTTTTTTATGTTTAACATTCTTTTTATAGATACAGAGCATTTACTAAAATACTTGTATCTATAAAAAAGAATGTTAAACATAAAAAAAATATGTATATATATATATATATATATATATATATATATATATATATATAGCATAATGAGGTCGATCTGAAATATCAAATCTAAATATATATATAAATAAATATAAAATATAAATAAATACTTTCATAAAAAACATTATTTTTTTTTATTTGTAACTTTTAGTTGTTTATATATATATATATATATATATATATATATATATATATATATATATATATATATATATAAAAAAAAAAAACAGACCACTTTAAGGTTCCATCATAATAATTTATTTCACCAGAGTCCTTTTAAAGGACGACGGATCATCAGATAGCATTTCCAAAAATTAAACGAAAAATGAAATTAAAATTGATGGGTAGTGTAATTTTTTGTAATTTAACAGAGAGTGTAAGAGGATAGTTAAATAGACATGGTAGAGTATAGGGAGGATTAATTTTATATCTCTCTCAAGTATACTTTGTATTGGGGGAGGAGGAGTGACCAGACCTTGACCTATTTAGACGGTTAACTTAACGGAAGTGATATATTGAAATGGAAAGAGAGAAAGGAGAAAAAGAAAAAGAAAAAGAAAAGAAGGGAGAGGAAGTAAAAGAAAAAGAGGCTGTAATTGGGTTTTAGCAATTTATGTAAAGAATAGATTTTAATGCTTGATAGAAATTTGGATGTCTAAAAAAAATTTGATGTTTGCTATCAATTTAAATATTTAATTTTTTTAAACAAATAGTTTAGGTACTTAATATAAGTTAAATACTATATTTATTAACACATTTATAGAGAATATATTAAAAATATTATACATGTATTAACATTATACATTGAGCTCTCAGGATTTAATCCTCCTTGGGATTACCCATACGGATTACCAAGTTCTTCATAACTTGAATATATATATATATATATATATATATATATATATATATATATATATGTCAGATGAGAACGAATAGAGTCCAATTCCAATGTTTGTAACATTCAATTTTAAAGAGGGCTCAATACAAAGTAGAGCAATATTCTTTATTTTAGGAAATTACAATCGCCTGAAAGACGACTGCAATTTATGTAGCGATTTTGACGAAATGTATAAATCGGATCGGCGGCTGAAGTCATAAACGACCTTCAGCTTTTTGTTAACTGGTGCAAAGAATGGCTTGTTAATTTTACAGCTTCCAAAGCAAAACTGCTCTCCACTAACTATCTGAGATCCCCCTTTTCCGTTTTCCACCTTCTAACAGCGTGGCTGATGCTAACCCCCATGAATGTGAGTTGGTGCGTCTTCTTGAGCTAACACTCCAGCCACTATATCGTCATCTAGATGGCTAAGATAGTTGTGCATATATTATTATTTTTATTATTTTGAGTTTCTCTCCAGATGGATAAACTTCAATTCAGCTTTCCAAATGATTTCAACGAGTCGCTGTTAACTGAAAGCAAGTCTTAAAAATCGACGAATTTAATGAACCACAAATAACCCGACAGATTGCTGAACATTAAACTTTTTTTTCCAATTCGGTTTTACAGCCGAAATCAGCTTCTCTTGAAATTGCTTGCACATTTAGCGTTTTCAAATAAAAAAAAAATAATGCAGGGTATTTTAATTAAAGAAAACAATCATATATTCATGAATAAAAGCAAGACTCCATTTTGCTGTTAATATACGTAGTAAAGACTGATTTCCATTGATACGTTTATTGTGTGAACGAAGTGATTTTTCTAATCGTGTGTTTATGTTTTTAGTCATTTACTATTGTTTCTTTTCTTGCTAGTTGTTTTATTTTTTTATAATTTCAGTTAGTGGTTGCTGTGACTAATATTTTGTCTTTATATATTCCCTCTGCAGTTTATGGCTGTCGAGCGCTTGATGTCGACAATTATTTCACGTTGAACTGTTAAAACCTGACGATGGCAAATCTTGTTAGTACTTGCAATCGATATGCCTGTTGGCAATATGTTGATTACTCAGATCCTCCCGGGAGACAAATGGGCAAGAGAAAGCAAAAGAGACCTGAGAAAATAGCGCGAAATCACAAGCAGTGTGCGTGTTTGAGGTTTGGGGGGGGGTAGAACGAACACGACAGGGAAAACTGTCCACTTTTACTCGAAATTCTTCTTCAATAGTTTAGATCAAAAACAAATTATAGGTTTCCTCATCAGTAATAGTTAATTCAATCACACACAAAAACACACACACACACACACACACACACACATATATATATATATATATATATATATATATATATATATATATATATATAAATATAACAGACAACGAATGTTTATTATGTTTGATCATGAGCTGTTCTAAGCTTCGTATAGTGGCTTTAGTACTGGGAGAAAATAAAGACAAAAATTGTCCAACATTTCAATATATTTTATCATGCTGTTCATTGATCTAAGCTTTCGGGTCAAATGAGCCATCATCAGGCTTGTTATATGGACATTACATCAGAAATTTTAACCATCACCAACAGGACCATGTGTTTATATATTAATAATTAGACATATTATCCCTCACCCGTAGCATGACTCGGCATTTTATACACAACGCATTCTTCAGGTGTTGAGTATTGAATGACCGATAAGTAATTTAAATTTTAATAAAAATATCTGCTTAACGTAATATTGCCGCTGTCCATATATTGTACGGGGATTACAGTTATTCATTTTTGAAAATATATTTTGCATTTAAGATAAACAGGATATATATATATATATATATATATATATATATATATATATATATATATATATATATATAACTTGTCAGCAGTCAATATAACACATAACACCCTTGAGCGCTTAGCTTTGGAGCGGGTAGAATGGAGAACTACGTGTTTTAGTGGACGCGGCAATTTTCAATCTACATGTCTGAATCATCTTCAAGAAGCGAGAGCAAGATCTAAAAGGTCAAACAATCTAACAGTGATCTCATCCCACAATCCTCACACTTGCTCCATATGTGGCCTCCTTTGTAAATCACTAACGGGTCTTAAGTTCCACTTAAGATTATAGCAAAAAAATTTCACAACTGAATCAATAAGCTGTCAGATCCTCATACGTCGAAACCGACGGGAGATTCCATTATTATTATATATATATATATATATATATATATATATATATATATATATATAAAAGAGGTTTGGATAAATTGACTAACAAAAAACAAAATTTCCTTTCAAATAGTTTTTATTTTTCCAAGTACTTTCAGGCTCATCTGAAACTATATGCAGGAGGTTAAGTTGTCTGTGAATACGTGAATACATTTATGTGCTTCTGTGGATTTAGAATATTTCAACATACGCAATGTTCAAGATTTCAAAGTTCAAAGTTCACGTTTCTTTTTTGTTTTTGCTTTTTTTGTTTTTTTCCAGTACATGGGAAGTAACTTTTTTTGCTATTTAAGAACTTTGAAAAATAAAATTTTCTAATCTACCAAAAATTTATTGTAGTATATTGTTGTTGTCAACAAGTATTTTCCTGTTTTTAAAAGGTGGACTGTAATGTGTCTTTGAATTTGGTGCAATAGAACTTGTATCTGACAAATCAAGTGTAAGTCATCTTGATAATGTTGTAGTCGTCAAGCCAACATATGGACTTATATTTTTTTTTGTCAGAGATTCAATCTCCCAAAGGACATTTAAATTGATATACAATGTTGTTTTGTTTTCCCCAAAACACTAGTAGAAAGAACGTAGGTAAAATTGTGCGTCCTTAGAATCCTCAATACGGAAAGAAAATCGCACCTGGGAACATCCATCAACGCTTGCTTAAAGTCTATGGAAACAAAACTTCCTGCGAGAAATAGTGATGACATTGATATATATATATATATATATATATATATATATATATATAGCAAGTCACATTTAGTCTGATCAAAAACATATTACGTGGAATTTATTTTCCTCATCAGGACAACTTTTATAAGAGAAAACTTGTTCCATCCAAATGTCTTATTGGATTCACGATGTAAATGTCCGAGAAATTTTCACAGAAAATATTCGTCCTCCGAACAGAGCATTTACTTAAATATTTGTATCTATAAAAAGAATGTATAAACATAAAATGGCTTAAAATAATAGTCGGACTTTGTTCATTTCATAATATATATATATATATATATATATATATATATATATATATATATATATATATGCAAGTTTCTGAAACTTTTACCATTTTTTTTCAGAGGTTAACAATCAGTTCTTTTTGCGAATTTGTCAATTCTTTACCTCTTGCCATGGTGATAACCTTCTTACATGGACATCAATTACAGAATGTTCTGTTTATATTTTTTAGACTAAAAATAACCACCGATAATATTATTGGAACATTCTAGAATATTCCACTTGAATAATCAAGAGTATTAAAGCAATTTAAAAGTATTAAATCTGAAATTTGCATTGTACGAATACTTTTTTTTTCTATTAAATCAATTTTTCTGCTTTCTATGCATATTTAGTTATTATGTATCTGTGTACAGTTAATTATAAGAAAAGTATGTTTCGCCATTAGAAAATTGAAATATTGTACGTATATATATATATATATATATATATATATATATATATATATATATATATATATATATATATATGCGCGTGTGTGTATTTATTAATATATATGCTTCCATATATTTCCAGTGCAGTATTTTCTCATTTACACTTTTTATTCTTTATTTCAGGTGAGTGAAATATTAACTTGTTCCGCAGATTCAAAGGTAAATTAACTTGCCTTATTAAATTGTTTTATTTTATTTTTTTTTTGCTTGTTCAATTTTTTGACAAACATAAAAAATACTTAAAATTGATTTTAGATTTCCAGATTAAATATTTCTTTTTGGACATTTTTTTTTCTTTAGCAAATTTCGACGTTTATTCATTTTTAATTCCCACGATCATCAGGGAAAAAATATCGAATAGGTTAAATATTTTGTTTATTGATCCCATTTGGTATGGAATCATTATGGTTTACAGGGTATGAAGGGGGAAAGAAACATTATTTAAGATTTATTCAAAGATCTCTTTAAATTATTATCCGAGAGGTCAGAAGTAAAAGCTGGTTTCTTCTTCTTCTTCTTCTTCTTCTTCTTCTTCTTCTTCTTCTTCTTCTTCTCCTCCTCCTCCTCTTCTTCTTCTTCTTCTTCTTTATCACTTTCTTTGCATAACATGTTGTGAATGACTTAGTGCTTGTCTTTAACGATTACCAAGGTCTGTCCTAGATAGATAGCTAGCTAGCTAGCTAAATAGATAGATAGGTAGATAGATAGATAGATGTTGAAACTTGACTAATGCATGGAATAATAATGCAACACAAAATGTACTTAGAACAAAATGTATTGAAACAAGAAAGTGTACACAATATTTACATATAGTCTTTTGTATATTCCTGGCAAGACCGTTCCTGGAGAATGTGTTGACTGAGTCGCAGTCGGGCAGAGTCTCTGGTTGAATCTCTTGATTCCTCCCTCTCTTCCCGGTACCAACCATATTTATATGGTCGGTACTCCACTATGCAAATTAGGTGGATCCTACCACAACAATAATAAACAGACGGAGATAGATAGATAGATAGATAGATAGATAGATAGATATGAAGTAACTGAGATAGATCTATTTACTAACACTCGTAATATCCCAAAGCGACAGCAGTAAAAACGAACTTTGGTTTATCATCATGTAGAAACGATGTCAATCCATAAAAATATTTCAACTTGTTTATCATTACACAAAGAAATCTGCGATTTTATGTGAAAAAATAAACCTTCTTAATCTATGGCCGACCGATTTGCCTCTTATTTTTGTCTCATAAAAAAAGGAAGCAGACCATCTTTTCCGGCGTGTGTATTTATATCTGAGCAACAAACACGAGAATAATGTCGATATCACTTCCTCTTTTCTTTCTTCGGATTCCTGAACTATACTACTCACGTTTGATCCATCGACAAAATGAGGCACCGCAGGTGTTGCTTTTAAGTCCTGCTAGAGCATTACATTCTCTTGCACCAATGTGGCAACGTTGGAGGTTTTTTTGCAGTATTGTTGCCACATATTTAAAAAAAAACAAAAAAAACAGACCAAAAATTCCCGCCATGTTTTTTTTGTTTTTTTTTTATCTGAACAACACGAGCTGATTTTGTGTTTATATCGCTTCCTTTGTTTGCTATCGGATTTACTGAACTTAAAACTACACTTCTAAGGCCCGGTTAGAATTGTAAGGCAACATATGTTCAGGCACTTGATTGCAAACGTCCCAAAATAAAAATGGTAATAAAAACGAACATAATTTATAAAGAAATAAAAAGAAAAAATAACAAGAGAAAAGCGGGTTTCAGAGAGAAAGAAAGAGAGGAAATATATATATATATATATATATATATATATATATATATATATATATATATATATATATATGTAAGCAAATATATGGATATAGATCCGACAGTATGAAGAAAAATATATACGGAAAAAAACAAACAAAAATCCTATATACAATTTATACTGTTTTAGTGTTAATATGTCAACGTCGGACGTTTCGGTCTAATAAACAATCTTCAGGACATATTCATATATTATAACCTTATCAATATAAACGGAGCGCTGATCTTATAAAACTTTCAGTTATTTGTTTGGATAAGTCTTGTTCTTATGTACATCGTCTTTGTCATGTTGTATTGAAAATCCATAAAATGGATTTATAATCATATATCGAAAAAAACGTAGTTTAAAGCTCACAATATATTTGTAAAACAATTATAAATGCAAATAAACAGCAAAAATAAACTAATTGACACGTATATATATTTTAAAACAAATATTTGTTTATGTTTATATATATTCGAATATATGAGTTTAAAAGATTAACGGTCTGGCTTCGAGTCTCACACCATTGCTCACTTATAAGGATGAAAAGAATAAATGGCCTTAGATTTCCTGCGGATACATTGGATCTGTTTTGATTGCTAGAGTATTTGCGTATTTCTACTACTAAATGCCATGGCTGACTGGTATATATATATATATATATATATATATATATATATATATATATATATATATATAAATATATATATATATATATATATAAAAGGTGTCTATAAAGTTCGTGTGCACTTTAAAAAAAATATAACTTTATTTGTATTTGTCATAGAAATAATCTGTAAAAATGTTATAAAGTTTAATGTAGTTAGTTTTAAGTATAGCTAAAATAACTAATGTGATTTCAGGCATTACTGTAAATCAGGTGGCAAATCAGAATGATTATTATCATGGTTATCGCTAAGAATCAGATTGTCCTTGACTAGCAGACGAATTAAACAATCATGTATCATAGATTGGAAGTGGAAATTTCGGCGTCTTGTCATGTAATCACGGGTAGGTTTTTGTATTTATAGAATTGCGTCTAGGTTTAACGTAGTGCTACATTCAGTTAATTTAGATTCTAAATATTAATTTAGATTAAGAAAAAAACTAAATTTATGCTTCGGAAATAAATTACGTTGAACATCTCGACAGAAATGTATAAATAAACTAAGAAGGAAGGCTTTTGGTATGTCAGTAGGTTTTTAAAAACTACGGGATTCCGAGAGGTTAATATTTGACAAGAAAAGCAAAAGCCCAAACGATATATAGATAGGTAGGTAGGCAGATAGGAGTAGACATAGATAGATAGATAGATAGATAGATAGATAGATAGATAGATAGATAGATAGATAGGACAGACGGGAATAGATAGATAGATAATGAACAGACGGAGATAGATAGATAGATAGATAGATAGATAGATAGATAGATAGATAGATAGATAATGAACAGACGGAGATAGATAGATAGATAGATAGATAGATAGATAGATAGATAGATAGATAGATATGAAGTAACTGAGATAGATCTATTTACTAACACTCGTAATATCCGAAATAAATAACAAGAGAAAAACGTGTTTCAGAGAGAAAGAAAAGAGAGTGAAATATATATATATATATATATATATATATATATATATATATATATATATATATAGTGAGGTGATAGATAGATAGATAGATAGATAGATAGATAGATAGATGTGAATAATCTGAGAGAGATAAAAATGCATATATGTCTAATTGGTGAGAGAGTCCCTTTTTTGTCTGTCAGAGATAGTCAACACAATATTACACAGACAAAAAACCAGCCAACCAGGCAACAAACCATTCCAGTTCTGTCAGGCCAGAATTGGTGACCTTTGATCTAAAAATATCTTGACAGATGAACTGGTCTTTTTTTGTGGCTGATGCAAAATAAGTCGGAAGGAAATTACTGCAAAGATTGCTTTGAACATCAAAAACACCGGCGTCCTATCAAAGATGTCTCTTATTACATTTGATCGATCGATTTTTCGCTTTCCGTTTTATTTATTTTTTCTTAAATACTTTGATTTCATTTCTCATGATTTCTTCACTTTTTATCTCCCCTCTCCTATATATATATATATATATATATATATATATATATATATATATATATATATATATATAATATCAATTGATGATTAGTAGGGATCATTCTAAGGAGGTCATTAATCCAATGACAGCTCAATGTAAGTAACAGACAAATGTAATAATAATAAGTACAAATAATCCTTAATAAGTACAGATAATCCTTAAAAATAATCGTTAAAAATTCATTCGGGTATAATTTGTTTCGTGAATATAATTTAAATATTTTTTCTCTTCAGACCGAATTTTTTAAATATTTTTTAATATTTTGTTTTCCTTTTTCTTTCTTTTTTCGTCTCCCTTTTCTTCTTCTCTGTAGAAATTAATTCCATTTATTCAAAAAAAATCGCAAATACAGCAATAAATATTAGAAAAACTGTCCAAACGATGTAAATAGTGTAAATAGTTACAATATTTCATCTCAGAAACAAAGACAGATCCTGAAGAAGGCCGGAGCGTACAACAGCCGAAACGTCGTGAATATGGCAACAAAGATGAGGACAGCAGTGCAAACAATGTAAATAATGTAAATAATTATAATAACTCATTCCAGAAATATAGACAGATCCTGAACAAGGCCGGAGCTTACAATAGCTGAAATATCATGAATATGGCAACAAGGATGAGGACAGCAGTGCGAACAATGTAAATGGTGTAAATAATTACAATACCCCATCTCAGAAATATAGACAGATCCTGAAGAAGGCCGGAACGTACCACAGCCGAAATGTCGTGATTATGGCAACGAAGATGAGGACAGCAGTCCGAACAATGTAAATAGTGTAAATAATCACAATACCCCAAGAAATATAAACAGATCCCGGAGAAGGCCGGCGCGTACAACGATAGAAACGTCGAGAATATAGCAACGAAGATGAGCAATGAACATAGTGTAAATAATTACAATAACTCATCTCAAAAAGATAGACGAATGCAATGTCAATCGTTATCTGCTGTGTTCCTGCTTACTCTTCTATTGTTCACGCTCCTCCAAGTTTTCTAAATATTCTCTACCCAGAAAATCATTGAGTCTTAGTGGCATTATTGCCTTGCTTTTGGTAAATTTGATTTAAAAATAATTTTTGCCGTGTGTTGACTGGCGTTGTCATTGAGAACAACAATTTTTTTTTTTTTTACTTTTGACCTCAGGATGCTTTTTTATCAAACATTTCTAGCCACGTTGCAGCTGCTGGAAGTATAAATACTCATTTATTTTCTCATTGTGATTTAGAACAGTAAATGAAGAATATTTCTGAAGATTCCATCACACAGACAACATTGCCTTGGAACTCATCTTCTGGAGGTCGGAGGTCAGTTGTGGTGATTTATCTATGCCAATCCGCTGCTGTTTGCATGGCTTATGACCATATCACGTTGCAAACACCGGTTCACATACGATCAGCGATGTGAAGCCTGGTCTGAACCAAGATGGGTGACCGCTAAAGAATACCTGTTGCTGTAAGCTTGAGGCACAATCCGCTTATGGTTCTATCCCGTTGAAACTCCTGTTCTCGTATTATCATTGAAGTTAAGCAACGTGGAGACTAGATGAGTGACCTGGATGTGCGGCTGGTTTAAAGGCTGGGGAAAAAAAAGCAATAATCGGTTGGTGGAAAGTCAAGTGAAGATGGTTGTTGATGTAAAACCGAGCAGCCATGTTACACATTTTTTTAATGGCTAATTTATAGCAGCTGGTATTCCCAAGCGATAACACATCTAATTACTAACCAAACTCAACATTGCTTAACTTCAATAATCGTACGGGAATTGGTGTTTTCAACATGATATGGCCGTAAACCCCGGATCATCAACAGTAAATTTACGAACAGGCTTTACATTTCAACATTCTTGACAGATCTTCATTACCAAAGTTAAGCAACGTTGATGAGTGACAGCTTGGGAATAACAGGTGGTGTCAGATTGGAAGTGCAGGTGACGTAATGAATAATTGTTTATCAGAGAGCCGAGTTTCAATTCTGGATGGGATCGTTATATTCATTTTACGTGCAAATAGCTGTCAAAATTGGAACTCAGTTTTCTGACTAAGATTTCAGAGAGATTATCAATTACATTATCCGCACATACAAGCTTACAGCACCTGGTATTTCCAAGTGGTCACTCATCAACCGGGCTCGACGTTGCTTAACTTCGGTGATGGTACCGGAAATGGTATTTTAACAATATGTTGCCGCAAGATTTCTTTATTTGTCTTCCTCCTTACTCCCCTTTCTCTCTTCTCCCCTTTCTCTCCTTTCTCTCCTTCCTCCCCTTTCTCCTTTCACTCCTTCCTCCTTTCTGTTCTTATTCTCTCCTTTCCCTTTCTCTCCTTCCTCTCCTTCCTCCCTTTTCTCCTTTCTCTCCTTCCTCCTTCCTCTCCTTCCTCCTTTCTCTCCTTTCCCTTTCTCTCCTTTCTCTTCTTATTCTCTCCTTTCCCTTTCTCTCTTTCTTCCTTCTCTTTCTCTTCTCTCCTCCTCCTTTTCTCTTTCCCTTTCTCCTTCCTACCTCTCTCCTTTCTCTCCTTCCTCCTTACTCTCCTTCCTCCTTTCTCTCCTTTCACCTTTCTCTCCTTCCTCCTTTCTCTTCTTATTCTCTCCTTTTCCCTTTCTCTCCTTTCTCTCCTTCCTCCCCTTTCTCCTTTCTCTCCTTCCTCCTTTCTCTTCTTATTCTCTCCTTTTCCCTTTCACTCCTTTCTCTCCTACCTCCCCTTTCTCCTTTCTCTCCTTCCTCCTTACTTCTTCCTCCTTTCTCTCCTTTTCACCTTTCCTCTCTTCCTCCTTTTTTCCCCTTTTTTCTCCCTTTCTCTCCTTTCTCCCTTTCTCCTTTCTCTTCCTCCTTTCTCTTCTTCTCTCCTTTTCCCTTTCCCCTTTTCCCCTACCTTTTCTCTCCTCCTTCCTCCTTTCTCCCCTCCTTTCTCTCCTTTCCCTTTCCTTGCTCCTTTCTTTCTTATTCTCTCCTTTTCCCTTTCCCCTTTTCTATCCTTCCTCCCTTTCTCCTTTCTCTAATTCCTTTTCTGCTTCCCTTTCTCCTTCCTCCTTACTTCTTCCCTTTTTCTCCTTCCTTCTTAATCTCCTTCCTCCTTTCTCTCTCCTTTTCCCCTTTTCCTTTCTCTCCTTTCTCTTTACACTCTCTTTAATCTTTCTCTTCTCCTTGTTCCTTTCTCTCCTTCCTTTTGTCCCCTTTCTCTCTTTCCTCTTCCTTCCTTCCCCTTTTCTCCCCTTTCTCCCCTTCCTCCTTTCTTCTTCTATCATTCTCTCTTCCTCTCTTCTTCCCTTTCCTCCTTTTCCTCCTTTCTCTCCTCCCCTTTCTCCTTTTTCTCTCCTTCCTCCTTACTCTCCTTCCTCCTTTCTCCTTTCTCTCCTTTCCTTTCTCTTATTCCTCCTTTCTCTTTCTATTCTCTCCCCTTTCTCCCTTTCTCCTTTCCTCTTCCTTCCTCCTTTCTCCTTTCACCTTTCTCATTCCTCCTTTCTGTTCTTATTCTCTCCTTTTCCCTTTCTCTCCTTTCTCTCCTACCTCCCCTTTCTCCTTTCTCTCCTTCCTCCTTACTCTCCTTCCTCCTTTCTCTTCTTATTCTCTCCTTTTCCCTTTATCTCCTTTCTCTCCTTCCTACCCTTTCTCCTTTCTCACCTTCCTCCTTACTCTCCTTACTCCTTACTCTCCTTCCTCCTTTCTCTCCTTTCACCTTTCTCTCCTTCCTCCTTTCTTACCTTTCTCTTTTCTCTCCTTCCTTCTTAATCTCCTTCCTCCTTACTCTTCTTCTCCCTTTTTCCCCTTTTTCCTTTCTCTCCTTTCTCTTTACACTTCTTCCTCTTTAATCTACTTCCTCTCTTCTCCCCTTGTTCCTTTCTCTCCTTCCTCCTTTGTCCCCTTTCTCCTTTCCCTCCTTCCTTCTTACCCTTCTTCCTCCTTTCTCCCCTTTCTCCTTTCTCCCCTTTCTTCTTTCTATCATTTCTGCTTCCTTTACTTCCTCTCTTCTTCCCTTGTTCCTTCTCTCCTTCCTCCTTTCTCTCCTTTCTCTTTTCTCTCCTTCCTTGTTACCCTTCTTCTCCCTTTCTCCCCATTCTCCTTTCTCTCCTTTCTCCTTACTCTACTTCCTCTCTTCTCCCCTTGTTCCTTCTTTTCTCCCTCCTTTCTCCCCTTTCTACTTTCTCTCCTTCCTTCTTACTCTTCTTCCTCCTTTCTCCCCTTTCACCTTTCTCCCCTTTCTCATTTCTCTCATTTCTCCTTCCTCTACTTCCTCTCTTCTCCCCTTGTTCCTTCTCTCCTTCCTCCTTTCTCCCCTTTCTCCTTTCTCTCCTTCCTACTTACTCTTCTTCCTCCTTTCTCCCCTTTCTCCTTTCTCTCCTTCCTCGTTACCCTTCTTCCTCCTTTCTCCTCTTTCTCCTTTCCTTTCTCCTTCCTCTCCTTCCTCTCTTCTCCCCTTGTTCCTTCTCTCCTTCCTCGTTTCTCCCCTTTCTCTCCTTCCTTCTTACTCTTCTTCCTCCTATCTCCCCTTTCTCTTTTCTCCACTTTCTCATTTCTCTCTTTTCTCCTTCCTCTACTTCCACTCTTTTCCCCTTCCTCCTTTCTCTCCTTCCTCCTTTCTCTCCTTCCTCCCCTTTCTCTTTTCCCTCCTTCCTTCTTAATCTCCCTTTTTCCTCTTTCTCCTTTCTCTCCTTTCTCCTTACACTTCTTCCTCTTTACTCTCCTTCTTCTCTTCTCCCCTTGTTCTTTCCTTCCTCCTTTCTCCCCTTCCTCCTTTCTCCCCTTCCTCCTTTCTCTCCTTCCTCGTTACTCTTCTTCCTCTTTTCTCTCATTTCTCCTTCCCCCTTTCTCTTCTTATTCTCTCTTTTCCCCTTTTTGTCCTTCCTCCACTCTCATTCTGTTCATCTCTTTGTTTGTTTAATGGCGTATCAATTCCTTATCGGTCATTTAATGTCAAAATTTGATTTTCTTTGAGAGACTGAGGAATTTTTTCTGGCTGGAGATTCTTCTCTTTTTTTTTTAATCTATACTTTCAGTTTTCTCTCTCTCTCTCTCTCTCTCTCTCTCTCTCTCTCTCTCTCTCTCTCTCTCTCTCTCAGCGTAGGAATTTACTATTTGCCCAGAGCTGCGATCGAAAGACGTTCCTACCCCGTGTCAGAGTGGACCTGGGAAGCTGTTTGAGAAGCTCTTACTCCTCACCGATGGAATACAGAGGGAATGTGGGTGATTTGCTACAATTTAAATATCATGGCGGGTCCTAGCCGTTAATGACCCAAGGAATCTAGTTCGTCCGAGAACTTTCCATGAGAGTAGCGATAAAGCAATGAGAGATTCGCCAAATGAAAGAGTTCTTTCATGTTGGTTGGGTGGATGATTTTTAGTAGCATATCAACACTTCATTACGGTATTTTTAAAAGAATTGTACGGCTTCAACTAAATAAACCGTATTTTCCGGCTTACAAGAAGCAACTTTTTTTTTCTCCTGAAAAATACGTGTGCGTCTTCCAAAACGAAAAGGAACACCGACGTTCAAGTAAGCTTGGGCGGTCACTTTATTGGCTTGACTGATAGGGTCGTGGATTTGTATGTTGAGTCATTACACTATAATGTTAGCTATCTATCTGATCCAACATTTTATATTATATAACTTCGGTACTTAGCTGTTAAAAGTATTTCCAAGACTACAAACCTTCCTGGAGCCGAGCCACATCCTTAAACATGCTCTGCTTACTAGCTTACTAGTAGCGGCAGGAGCATTTCTGTTCTTGACTCGTATGTCATTGCCATACAAACATAATCGGACGAGTGATTAATCTAAACAATATGTTTGCGCCAATATGTGAGGAACGCATGCTGAATGTGTTGGTGTATGAGAATGACTTTTTTTCTTAGAAATTTCTTTCCAATATTAGGGTGCGTCTTCCATGCCGCTGCGTCTTGTAAGCTGGAAAATATGGGATTTTGAATGCAATTGTATACCTTCAGCTACAAATAAAATGTATTGTTGGTCATAAAATGTATTTTGGTAATTTTAATATAAATATGTTTTGTTGGTATTTTTTTTTTTTACATAAATAGTATTTTTCGCTATAAAAATGTATTTTTATATTTTCTTAGTGTTTTGTGTGGGGATTCCCTATTTGCCCATAGCTGAGACCCAAACAGGTGCTACAACCACAATCCATGGTGAACCTAGGAACAAAATAAATTAAGGGCTGGTTTCATGATCCTCAAAAGCTCCCGATCGTACGTCTTTCTGCTGGATGTTGTTTATCGTCATACCGAGGACGTTTTATCTTTCTTTCTCTCTCTCTCTCTCTCTCTCTCTCTTCTTTCTGCTTATTTTCATCATTCTCTCTATCTCTCTCTCTCTCTCTCTCTCTGTTTCTCCTCTTCATTTATGCAATTCTCCATCTTTCGTATATTATCTTCTCTCTATATCTTTGACTCTCTCTCGATATATATATATATATATATATATATATATATATATATATATAACTCTTTTCTATCTATATATATATATATATATATATATATATATATATATCTCTATCTTTTCTATCTCTATATCTCTCTCTCTCCTTAACTCTCTGTCTATATATATATCTAGCTCTCTATGTATTTATCCGTCTACCTATATATATATATATATATATATATATATCCATCTCTCTATCTCTTTATCACTCTATTTTTCTATGTCTTGCTCTATCTCCATCTAACTCACTCATCTGTCTCTATCTATCTATTTCTCGCCAACTCTCCCTCATTGGATCTATCTATCTATCTATCTATCTATCTATCTATCTACTATAGTTTCTTCATATCTATCTATCTATTATAGTTTGTGCATATCTATCTATCTATCTATCTATCTATCTATCTATCTATCTATCTATCTACTATAGTTTCTTCATATCTATCTATCTAGCTATTTAGCTATCTATTATAGTTTGTGCATATCTATCTATCTACTATAGTTTTTTCATATCTATCTAACTATCTATTATAGTTTGTTTATATATATCGATCTATCTATTATAGTTTGTTCATATCTATCTATCTATCTACTATAGTTTGTGCATATCTATCCATCTATCTATCTATCTATCTATCTATTATAGTTTGTGCATATCTATCGATCTATCTATCTATCTATTATAGTTTGTGCATATCTACCTATCTACTATAGTTTGTGCATATCTATCTATCTATCTATCTATCTATCTATTATAGTCTGTGCATATCTATCTATCTATCTATCTATTATAGTTTGTGCATATCTACCTATCTATCTACTATAGTTTGTGCATATCTATCTATCTATCTATCTATCTATCTATCTATAACTCTCCTTCCCTCTTTATTTGTCTGTCTTTATCTTTCTAACTCTCTCTCTCTCTTTCCTTCCTTCTCTGTCTCTCTCCTTCCTTCTCTCTCTCTTTCTCTATCTGTCTCTCTCACTTTTCGACTCCACCATATCTTTTTTTTCTTGTGTTCATCCAATTTATATTTAAATCGTTTTGTCAGCCGGTGTTCCCGCCGCAAATTTGCCTTGAGAGATTTTTCGTGACGACTTTCTTGTGTCAGTCAATCAAAAACTGGGTCGACAAAGTAATCGATACAAAGTGACTACAGTGCTGCATCATCACCCGCCCCGCCCCACTCTCTCTCTCTCTCCTTTTCATTTCCCTTCCTTACCCGACACACACTTTTTCCCTTCGCCCCACCCTCTTCAACAACCATCGAAATATTTCCTCTTTCTGTCAGCACTCCATCGGCTCAGAGAGTCGCTTCATTAAATAGCTACCTTGAGCCTATGAGCCAGAACACAGTCGGGGTTAAAAAGTGCTGAACTTCCCAGGCACTACTTCCACAGAGGCAGCGGGCGGGGGTCTATGACTAATCTCTGGCGTCTAAGGCATCGCCAAAATATCAAATGTCTAGGGAATATGAGTTGTCCCTAGTACGATATACGGTGTGGGGCGCTCACAACTTTAAACCTAGCCATGTTTCATATTTCCTAGATCCCAAGATCCACTCTAGGTAGAAGGTTATAGAATAAGAGGTATAGTTTATACGGATAAGTGGTGTAGATAACGGTTAACCCTAGACTTGAAAAGGTTAAGATTGTAGCGATCAGGGAAGCATCCTCTTGGGAGTCGGGTAAGAGGCACTGTTTATTGGGATATGTGGGTTGGTTGGTTGTTTTGCTTTATGGCATATCAACCTCAATGTGTTATTTAATGGCGACAACATTTTTTTCCTGGTAATATTTTGTTTTGTCAAAAATCTACTCCTGGTAATATTTTTCCTCAAAAATGTATAGCTGGTAATATTTTTTTTTTAAATATATTGCTGGTAATAGTTTTTATTCTCCAAAAATTTATTTCTGGTAATAATTTTTTTACTAAGTATTTCTGGTATTAAAACCTATTTTACAGTTTTTTAATGCATTTTATCTCAGGCTCGTGGTTTACTATTTACCCGTAGCTGGGACCCTAACAGGTGCTACCACCACGGTTCAGGTTGAACCTGGGAACAACAGCAATTAAACGGTGGCTCCACGCTCCTCAAAACCTCCTGATCAGAGGCCTTGCTGTTGGACGTAGTTTATCGTCTTACCCAGGACGCGGATGTAGTTTATCGTCATATCCAAGACGAGGATATGGGGGAAGATAACCTTTAATCCTACACTTGAACAGGTTAAGATTTTAGTGATCGGAAAAGCATCCTCTTGGGAATTGGTTCCAAAAAGCAGGTAGATGGTTACAGAGTAAGAGGCACTGTTTATGGGGATATGTGGGGAAGATAAAGGTTAAGCCTAGACATTAACAGGTTAAGATTTTAGTGTTCGGGGAAGCATCCCCTTGGGAGTCGGCTCCATAAAGCAGGCAGAGGGCTACAGAGTAAGAGGCACTGTTTATGGGGATATGTGGGGAAGATAAAGGTTAAGCCTAGGCATTAACAGGTTAAGATTGTAGTGATCGGGGAAGCATCCCCTTGGGAGTCAGCTCCATAAAGCAGGCAGAGGGCTACAGAGTAAGAGGCACTGTTTATGGGGATATGTGGGGAAGATAAAGGTTAAGCGTACACATGAACATGTTATGATTCTCTTGGGACTCAGTTCAGTTTAGCTGGATGTTGTCTCCAAGATATTAAGTATAGCTCTCAGCACCCGACTGGAGATTCTATCAAGCTAAGACTCTCAGGTTTTAATTAATGTCCAAGCAGTGGCACTATACATTAACAGCGCCTCTACAGTTGCTTGAGGCTGTCTCATAGATCAGATATCCAGATTGCCTCCATTATATTCAAGGAAGCCAATGCTTTAAGGAAGTTTCACATCCTTTTCAAACATTATTTCGTCTCCCAGGCATTTGAAGGATTAGATAGATTTTATTGATACGCCTGAGTTTTTATTGAGCCTTGCTGGTTGAGGCTGATGAATTCTGTGTTAGAAGCATTGACATGGAGTCCAACATCATTGGCAGAATGTTCTAGACGATACAGAAGAGCTGTATCATTGGTAATGGCATCTGAAGTGATAGCCAGGTTATCTGCATAGTTAATATCGGCCTACATTATGTAGGATAGCAGCTTCAGATTCTAGGTGATAAAGTAAAAACTACACCTTTGTGCAAATTAATTGAAACAACCGCTATACTTTCCTCTCTTTTCATTTGCAGTGATGTCCATTAATATGAATTTATTTTCGGGTTGCATGGTGAAACTTCTTTGGCCTTGAAAAATATTGTCATCCGTGATTGCATCTGATTTTTATCACGCCCAGACGCTATTGTCTCGACTGTTGATTAGTTGTCCTATTGCAACGCTGCACGAAAACACTGGAAAACCTTACCAGGGAGCAAATTATAGAAATTGATCCATTGTAGATTGTAGGCTTGTAAATGTTACGATAAAGGAAAAGGAATTTAAAATCTTGCACACCGTCGGATAAGTTGTCTGTTATTTAAGTAGCAAATCATCTTATCGAAATATTAGCATGTCCATTCAACACACCCAAACAAATAAACACATTCGTAACTAGATACACTTAGTGGAAACTATACTCAGAATCATAAAGAATTCCTATAAATCTATATATCTAAATGTAACGTAACGTAGCTGCAATGTTATTAGTCCTGACGTGGCATCACGGTTTCAGTCACTTTTGTACCGTCGTAATGTGGCTTTCTTCTGTCTTTTCTATAAATATTTTCATTATTTACATTATTTGGACTATTGTCCTCATCTTTGTTGCCATATTTATTACGACGTTTCGGCCCTTCAGTACCTGTCTATATTTCTGAGATGGGGTATTATGTACACTATTTACATTATTCGGACTATTGTCCTCACCTTTGTCGCCATATTTATTACAACGCTTCGGCCTTTCAGTATCTGTCTATATTTCTCAGATGAGGTATTATGTACACTATTTACATTATTCGGACTATTGTCCTCATCTTTGTCGCCATATTTGTCACAACGTTACCGCTGTTGTACGCTCCAGCCTCGTTCAGGTGGTTGGAATGTCGATCTGGACCCTTTATTTCGCTCGCTTGGGTAGACTGTTCTAGATCCACATGCCATGTCTAATTGGATGACAGTTATCAGTTATCTCCTGTTATTTCCTCTCTCTCCAAGTTCTCTACTGCCTTAAGCGGGTATTGAACTCACAATTTAATGTGGCTTTCCTGTGATTTTTCTATAGATATATCCATGGCAATTGTTCTGACGAACTTTCCTTTATCGGCCACTTTTATATCTGTCGCCACAGTTTAATTCGTCTTTTCTTCAAGCTTTACGTGACAGAGACGATAATTCTCTGGTAGAGGAGGGACATTTTTCATTTATCGAGTCTGCATTTGGTGTTTGTTTTTATAGTTGGATGAGTGTGTGTTTGAGTGAGAGATAATTACCCAGTCCTGCATTATTTTCATCCAGTTAACCTATTTAGATATGCGAATTTTCACATCCTTTTCAGTAGAATTTATTTTGCTTCCTAGTATAGATTCGACAATTTTTATTGATTCACCTAAGATATTTTTTTATTGAACCTTGCTCGTTGAGGCCGATGAGTTCAGTTTTAGAAGCATTGACATAGAGTCTAACATCATCGACAGCATTTTCTCGATCGTGTAGAAGAACTGTGTCATTGCTAATGGTGTCTGCAACGGTAGCTAAGACATCTGCATAGTCAATATCAGTCTACATTGCTGCAGCATATCGACTTGGTGATAAAGTAAAACCTACATATATAAAAAAAGTTCTCAATACGTCGTCAAGGGTGATAACAAAGGGTAAAGGTGCGAGGTTATCACCCTGAAGGATCCCGGCTTCGATGTCATGATGGCAGCTACAGTCACAGTGGTGATGGAGATTTCAGCATGCCAGAATAATCTTCTCCATTTTCCCCCTCTGTAGAAAATCGAACACTTTAGAGAAATCTAAAAAAGTCATGCAACCTCTAGATTCTTTGCACTAACGCCCTCGATAATAAACGAACAGTCAAGACTTGCCCAACGTTTGTTTTTTGTTTTGTTTGTAATTGAGACTTTTCAGCTCATGTCAGCATGCTACTCCCGAGAAGGCGCAACGTGTCTCTCTCTCGGAGGTTAGCATCAGCCATTCTATTAGGAACCAGAATGGCGGTCGATCAGATTGAAGGAGAAGAAATCAGAGACAACCCTCAGATCATCTTCACCTTGCAAAATATGAAGCAATCAATTGGAATAAATATACGATTTCAATACAACAGTGGATATTTTCAGGGCGTTTAATAGTTGAAAAAAACAAACAAACAGGAAACAAAATATATATATATATATATATATATATATATATATATATATATATATATATATGAAAAAAAAATTTGGAAAAAAACAAACCAAAAATACTTAAATGCAATTATGTTGTTTAAAATGAATGAAATGTCGACGTCTGACGTTTCGGTTTAATAAACCTTCTTCAAGACAATATTCATTAAAATACAATTCAGTTCAATTTGACAAAGACGATGGATTTTAATGAATATTGTCTTGAAGAAGGTTTATTAAACTGAAACGTCAGACGTCGACATTTCATTCATTTTAAACAAATATAATTGCATTTAAGGATTTTTGTTTGTTTTTTTTCCAAATTTTCTTCATTCTGTCGGATCTATATCCATTTACAATTGCTTATATATATATATATATATATATATATATATATATATATATATATATATATATTATTTTAGTGTATGAGATTATAATAAATAATAAACATGTTTTTATTGATTTCTTGTTATATCATTAATATATATATATATATTATTATTATTTTTTTAAGTGTTTATAATGAAAACGTTTATTATAAGCTCTTATAATAATAATAATAATATATGGCTCTACATTAGATTGAGCACATTTTTGAAAGTAAATGCAACGAACAGTGGGGGTTTTACTCCATCTGTTCTTTTACTCATTTGTGTGTATATATATATATATATATATATATATATATATATTTTTTTTAGTATAAGAGATTATAATAAATATTTTTGTATTGTGATCGCTTATTATACAAATAATATAAATATATATGTATATATATATGTACGTATCTATGTATGTATGTATGTATGTATGTATGTATGTATTTTTCCAAGATAAACAAATACACTATTCTTAAAAGAGTGCTCAATACAGAGTAAAACAAATCATATTGAAGTGTTGAAACAAAATGGCTATTCTTGTAGTGATTCTATAATATCCATATGTTATAATTTTTAAATATATATATATATATATATATATATATATATATTGATAATTTTATATATATTCTATATTATATGTGCGTATGCATATATATATATATATATAATTATTCAATAAATATTATAAAATAAGTAATTTTAAATAATAATTATATTTATGCTCTACTTTTTTATATCGAGCACTATTCTTTAAAAATAATAACAAAAATACTTTGGATTATTTACAACTTCCTATTTGCTATATATTTTTTACGCACACACACACATATATATATATATATATATATATATATATATATATATATATAGAGAGAGAGAGAGAGAGAGAGAGTAGTCTACTCTTCCCAAAGTTGATTTCTCTTGTAAGTTCTTTCGATAATGGCTTCATAAACTATGATGAAATACCTATAACTGACTCGTATTTAATCAAAAAAATAGCGAAGATGATTATTAAAATGGCCGGCAGTGTAAAATCTGACGCCATTTTTTTCTGTCGCGAGAGATGAATACGTTAATTTCTCACATACATACATACATACATACATACGTACATACACACACACACATATATATATATATATATATATATATATATATATATATATAAACGAAAGTTAAAAGCGTATGTGACAATAGATTTTTTTTTTATTTTCCTCGGTCTGATTTTTATGAAGAGGATTTATTTTCGTCGAAATGTTTAATACATTCACTTCTCAAATTGCCGACATTGTTTACATCGAATATTATCTTTGGGTCTGATCAAGACAATCGACAAAGTGTCGGCTTTAGCAACACTTATTTTCGATTGATGGTACGAAATTCAATTTCCAATAATTCTTCGTTTGATTGATAAAGAAGAAAACTAAATTTACACCTCACACGTGCAATTTAGTGTTTTTCACACACACATACGCATATATATATATATATATATATATAGAGAGAGATAGATAGATAGATAGATAGATAGATAGATAGATTCTTATTCCGTCAGAAAAGCTAGTTTTTATTACTGACCACTGAAAAAACTGACTGATGTTTACCAATAATAAAATCAGTAGAAGGGCATTTACATATTGGCCCTTTCTATCAGTAATGTTAGCCTTCATTCCTGACCACTGACAATCCCTTTCTTCCTCATTTTCAATGTATTTCTATAGTAAAATCATTAATGAGGCAATTACATTATACATATAACAGCCCTATCTATCAGTAATGATTGCATTCATTACTGACCACCGACAGTATCTTTCTTTCCTATTTTCAATGCACTTCTGTAGTAAAATCATTAGCAATAGATTTATATTATATGCATAACATCCCTATATTATTGCATTCATTCCTGGCCGCTGACAATCACTTTCTCCTGATATTCATTTCTATAGTAAAATCATAAGAAATGAATTTTTCATATATATATATATATATATATATATATATATATATATATATTAGCCCTATTCTGTCTGCAATGATTGCATTAATTCCTGACCATTGATTATATATTTTCCAGATTTTCACTGTATTTCTAGAATAAAATTCTGAATAATCGTGAACCTACATGCCTTCATAAAACGCAGAGTCAAATGGACGTTTGATTATTTTAACTACCTTCACTCCACTGCAATGAAAACCATATTATTTACCATTTTATAAAGTTCGAATCAATTGGCTATCAACCGATATTTTGCCATCCATTCTAATAATGAAGATAATCAATGTTTGCGAATTTTGTTGTCAATTCTGAAGAATAAGAAAAAAAACTACGAATTAATTTTCAATAAACATTGCCAAGGAATGGAAGTAATTAAAATAATAGCGGTGTCAAGGCAAAGACCATTACATTGTCACTGAATTTTATTTTTGACGGGCACGAAGGTACAAGTTTTACAAAATTATTTCACTTTTACATTTCATGAGCTTTTTCTATTTCTCACAGTTTTCTTTGAGATTTCTAAATATTTTACTATATATTTCTATCTTTCCCAACACACACACACACACACACACACACACACATATATATATATATATATATATATATATATATATATATATATATATATATATATATTAAATTCAGACAAAAAGTGGGGTAACCAGGATTACAATATTTTAATAGAAACATCTTTTATGCATACAAGTAGACATAAGTTCATTCCGTTTACTGAGTAGCTTTGAATTATTAATATTTTTAGGATGAATAATTTTTCCTTTAAACATAGATTGCACCTGTCTACCCTATATATATATATATATATATATATATATATATATAAACAAATGTTTGGAGGTACAAAATTTATAAATAGTTTTAAAAACAAGGAAACCATTGATTTTAATTTTAAAAGTCTCTAGGGCCCTTTCAGCTAGGGGTCAGGGCTTAATTAAGCAGGTTAGCAAGTCGGTTTCCGGTTGTTTCCCATCAGTTGCTTTACGTAGCATTTTTCAAACTAGGTCTGCGTTTCCGTCTTTTCGCAAGGATGTATTGCCCTACATCAAATTGAGTAATTTAGTATATGAATTTAATTGCCAGTGTGCTGCTGGTTATGTGGGGCGTACAACCTTGCATTTGGAAACTAGAATTAATCAGCACGTACCTTCCAAAATACGACTTGGTAACATAGATAGAATATGCTATCTTCCCCCCATGAATATGGAATCGGCTATTGCTCAACATTTAGTTGAGAATGTAGCTTGTGCCAAGTTGTATAAAAAAGAGTGGTTTAAAATTATTCATACAGCCGATTCCAATAATCATTTGAAGATTTTGGAATCGGTCTGTATAGGATTAAGAAAACCTTCTCTCTGCCGGCAGAAAGAATTTATAAGGTCTCTGAATCTGTTGGGGGATATTTTATTTTAACTGTCCCTCGCTAATTTATTTACACGATCCCTTCCCTCGTTACAAGTATATATACTTGTTTGTTATTTTAGTGTGTTTCCCCCTTTTTTTTTTTTTTTTGCTCTTCAATATCGTTAATATTCTTTTCGCTAATCCAACGATTGTCTCCTGATGAGATGTTGGCTGAAAGGGCCCTAGAGACTTTTAAAATTAAAATCAATGGTTTCCTTGTTTTTAAAACTATATATATATATATATATATATATATATATATATATATATATATATTTTTTCTCCTCCTTTTTTTCTCTTGCTTTCGTCTCTGACCACTCCTCATATCCAAATTTACACTACTTTCTAGTTTTTGAGTTGCTCCTTTTTTCACTTTTTCCTCTTCTTTCTTTCTTTCCTCTGTCTAGCTATTTTTATTTCAATAATTTATCATCCATTGACTGGTTTGAAAAATCCTTGTAAATTTTATTTTAATTTACAAGGTGAAAATGATCATTATCCTAATGTAATCTTAATTCCTATTGTATGATATATATGATTGGGATGAGCGGGGTATTCGACTGTTGTTCTTGTGACCCTTTTATACAGCTCATAGTTGTGGACTTCATACAGGTACCATATACGCCAGCTATGATGTCTTCTATAAGAGTTGTCGGCGTGTCATCTGTGGAGTTAGCCCTCAGGACAGTGTTGCAGATTTTTGTATATGTTATGTAACTAGTGAGCTAGCCCAAATGACTTGACTCACTTTATAGTCCACCAATAGAAGGTTAACCAATCAGAAGACGTAGAATATTCAATCCGTCGTGTATAAAAGCGGCCATTTTGTTTATTCTATCCGAATGTCCAGTGCCAGCTTGTCAGGCGAAGAGGAACAGAAGGAAGAACTCTGCTACTTTTACCAAAATATCCACTGCTAACCTGAGCTACGCTTTCCTACTGTCTTAGAAATATTCACTGCTAACCTCTGGATTCTATACTCAAAGACAACCGTCATCACAAACAACAGACAGGACATCTAATATAGATGTGTTTAACAGGTATAATATTGGAGGAATGGAGACTTTCCTCATACAGTGTCAGCTGCGGTGGACTGGTCATGTCTTGAGAATGTCTGGTGACAGGATACACATATCCTAATGTACAGCCAGTTAGATCAGGGCTACAGGAATGTAGGACGCCCATGGCTAAGATACAAAGACAAGCTGAAGAGCAACTTATCAGCAGTCAATATACCACATAACACCCTCGAGCGCTTAGCCTTGGAGTGGGTAGAATGGAGATCAACGTGTTTTAGTGGAGTCACCGGTTTTCAATCTGCTAGTCAGAAGCGTCTTCAAGAAACGAGAGCAAGGTCTAAAAGATCAGCCAATCTAACAGTGACCTCATCCTCCACTCCCTGCTCTTGTTCCATATGCGGCCTCCTTTGCAAATCACTTGCAGGGCTTAAGTGTCACTTAGGATTATCCAACAAAATCCATAACTGAATCAATTGGTTATGTTGTCAGATTCTCATACGTCGAAATCAACAGAAGAGTCCATTCTATATATATATATCTCAAACACTAATATTCCATGGTAATAATTTATTACATTGGAATCGTAATCACGATCAAATCATCAAACTTACAAATTCAAATACATATATATATATATATATATATATATATATATATATATATATATAATGGACTCTCCTGTCGATTTCGACGTCTGAGAATCTGACAACTTAACCAATTGATTCAGTATATATATATATATATATATATAAAAGAAGAAAAAAAAATATATATATATATATGTGTGTGTGTGTGTGTGTGTGTGTGTGTGTGTGTGTGTGTGTGTGTGTATAGAAGTCAAAACTTAGAGGCGACAGTCTGTTTCATGCTAGACGCAATCAATGAGAACACTGGATTATATATCTTACTGTTCTTATTACTTACTGTTTATTATATATATATGTGTGTGTGTTTGTGTGTGTGTGTATATATATATATATATATATATATATATATATAGGTGAATTCATTTAGAGTCTTGTTCTTTTTCTTTTCATCACCTTTGTTAGTAGGTATCCTACACTCTGATAATAGAACATCTTCCAGGAATGGTAATATATATATATATATATATTCACCTTATTATTATCCCACTATTATATATATATATATATATATATATATATATATATTACCATTCGATTGGTAAGAAAATTGAGTATAAAGAAGATTTGTTTCTTGTTCTATGTTCATTTTTATTATTATTTGCAGTCTCCTGTCCGCCATATACAAGTGTGGCTGACATTTCAAGTAGGCATTAAAAATTTGATCTATATACATAAGTAAATAGGTATTTGTTTTGTCGAAGAGCGTACTGGGGGATACATTTACTTGGATGTTAATTCCCGGCAGTTCTTTTTGGAGCTCACTTCTTGTAGCCATAAATTTTAATCAAGAGAAACATTTCAGGAATTCAGCGTATCTGACAAGAACTACTTTTTCTCGATGCAAATGTTTTTAAGTCTTTTTCAATAATTGCGATTAATATATACACATATATATATATAAATATATATGTATATATATATGTAGATATTGTTGTGTATTTTGGCAGCAATTTCTCTCTTATACATGTGTGATTAAATATATTTTAGTTGATTTTCTTTCATTCAAACAAGATATTCCTCTTTTTGAGTTTGTATATTCAGGAATTGTTCAAAGGATTGGTTTTGTTCTGGTCGCTTTTTTTCAAAACCCTTTTTTATTATCATTTCTACCCAGGAATGACGAATTTCTTCCCAACAATGAAGAAAGCCACTATGACGTAAGAGAAACCTTTTAGCAATTTAATATGTCTGACAATAATTACTCTTCATGTCGCGAATATTTTTAAGACGTTTCCTAAATGATTTTCTGGAGTGAGCTTTCAATTTCAGTATACAAGGATATGGTCGTCTGCGTTTTCCAAAAAGGTATGATGTTGAGATAACATCGCTGATTGATTAATAAATTTTAATGTTAAATTTGTATTTAGAGCTCGTGTGAGCGTATTTTTGCACTGTAATAATACGATTTCTCGCACTTCCCCAGGAGATAAGTAGATATATTCCTTTTCCTGTTAAATTAACTTTTCCTTTATATCAACAAAAATTATTTGCGTTTCTTAGGAAATTCGTCTCTAGTTCATCTTTGAGTCAACTTAAGTGTCAGACTTTTCAGGATTTCTGTCGCCAGCCGCCTTTGAACTGGCAAACATAAAATATTGTCAATGAATTTAGATAATCATAAAAGTAGTCCTTTGAAGAAGCTGACCACCCAAGAAGCTAAATGGCTGGTCTCTTGTTTTGGAACACAAAGGGGTGGATAGGAGTGATTGGACTCCAGCCAGTATCCATATAAGCAGAGAGAGGTTTTAAGTTAGTAGGTATGTAGGTGACTAGCCAGTGAATAACTGTCAAGCAGTCAGGAAAGAAAGTACCGGCGAGCTGTTAGGGAGACAGCAGTCAACCATGGAAAACGAAGAGAAAAATTGGCGGTTTATTGAGAATTCGTATCGTTTCTATTTCCCAAACAGTGTCACGAAAAGCATTTGTCGTTATTTTTTTTGTTGAATACGATCAGTGATAAGGAGAAGCATGTGTTTACACGAACAAAAGTGCGACGATTTCTAAGTGAGCCAATGTTTAGTCAGAATTGGGATTTTTAATTGTATTACTTAAATCTGTTTGATTTTGTGCAATTTCTACGCGGCATTGTGGGTGATAAATTATTTCCCACCCTACAACCCCTTTCCACGAAAAAGAAACGTCTTAAGCCTCTCATTCTGATTAGCTACATGCCCTCCCCATTTTAACCTGCGCCCCCCCTACAAAGTGCTTCCCAATCAAGCAGGTCCACGTTTGATTTGCTTAGATGTTCTCGAAAGTCAAAACTCCCCCGTTTCGCATCCTAAATGTGAACAAAACAATTTCTAAAGAATTAATGGATTTTATTCTAATTCCGAAGAAACCGGACAGTAATGACTTTCTAGAAAATCTCAACGAGTAAAATGTGCTTCAAAGGCAAACAAAACGTGGCCGAATGATCGCAAGCACGTCGGATCTAACGACAGTTTCTCCTGCAAAGGAAAAAAACATATTCAAATCCTGCCGGCGGGTGCATTTTCTTTAACCAGATTACTCGAATGTGAAGGACTATAGCTGGAATAAAATACACTTTCAAAAAAGACAGAGCGTGTACGATATTTTAAAATAACGTTTATAGTAATATACATTTTTTTTTCGAACAATTGGAATTAACATACCATTGATTCAAATTGTCCGAAATCATTTAATGAAAATAAACATTGAGCGCTCTTTGTGAGTCACTTTTAACATTTAATATTTAATATTTCAAATTCTATGTTGTGTTAACAGGACTCGCTTGGATTATACCAACGGATTACTACCTCTATATATATATATATATATATATATATATATATATAAAATATAAAGACTTGTGTCCACAGAAAAAGAAAACAGATTTAAATAGAATAGACGTCATTATTTTACGTTGAGTGGATCCTTTAGGCTAACACTTTCTCAAAAGTTGAACGTTGACGAGCAGCAGGAAACAATCAAAGATATATTAGTAAATAACGAATGTGGAGTGAAAACTGGACCATGATTGAAATAAGTTTTAATAGTAAATGAATGAACCACTAAAAACAAAATAGAAAGTTCCAAAAAGAGTATAAAAATGGAAAAAAGTTACTCATAATCCCGCGATCATGCGTAAGGAACTAATAAAGCGTTCCTTTTCTTTTCATAGGCTCGGTTGATGTAAACAGCCTCAACGACGCAAAGATAATGAACGGGGTGGACACTATGTAAAATAGAAAAAATGGCAGAGACGTGATTGTCCAGCAAATGTTGCCTAATGGAGGAGTCACGCACTGCTTGAGAGGTTTCCAATTTCCAATACATTTGAAAATAAATATTTTATTTAATTTTGGGGGTTAATAAATCAGTACTCGATGAAAACTAATGACAACAAAGAAAAACTGATAAATGCAATAAATCCAAAATATATATGGACTTACAGCCTACTGCATCTCAAAGTAGAACTGAAAAAAGTTATCTCAACACACCATAAAATTTATTACCACTACATCTAAAACAAATAAAAGACTTGTTCAATACTAAACAAAACAATAAACTAAAACCTAAAGGAGGAATTTCCTCAATCGCCCGTAATAATTGTCACAAAAAATAAATAGGAGAAACCTCAAGGTATCTAAATGAAAGATATATATGAACATAAAAGGAACATTTTACAAAATAATACGTCAATGCTTTGATTGTCTAGCGTAACGAGACTGGCCGCAATTTTGACGTAAAAAATACAATTCTGATCAAAGGAGAAAATAATTCACTACGACGCCAATGTCTAGAGAGTACCCTGTCACCACAGAAAATTTTCGCCATGGCTCTTACAATATTTCACCATTCCTGGCAGAAATTCTATTATAGCAGTCTACGATACTAAAAATATTTTCGCTTTATCATACATTCCCCCTAATATTGTTTTTGATATATAAATTTATATATCATTATCTCATATATATATATATATATATATATATATATATATATACCTTTGTGTTAGAAAAACAAGACACTGATGACGACATTGTGCTAATATCGAAATTACTCTGAATAAAATGTATAGGCATCAACATGGTAATGTTCTTTCTTCTTTTAAAAGGATATTAAGAAACTTGTCGGTATTTACGAGAGGAACCTATTAAAAATAAATGGTCTAAATTATTTCTATAACACGTCTTAATATATATATATATATATATATATATATATATATATATATATATATATATATATATATATATATATATGTATGTGTATATATGTATGTGTATGTGCATGCGTATATGTGTGTGTTCAATTATTTATTCGACACTAGGATAAACTCAACAAAATCCGCACTAGACACTGTTTTATTTGATATAACATGTACAATAGAAGGATTGCTGTCTAAATGAAATATATATATATATATATATATATATATATATATATATATATATATATATATATATATATATATATATAATTGTGTGTGTGATTATCTAATTATTATAGTTACTTTGGGGTAGTATGTTTTTGACATCTATCTGATCTTCAGATAATATGCCAATAATATAAAATTAGAAAACCTATGAAGATATATTTGCTCTCCACTCTTACTCTCCGCTCCTTACTCTTCTTCACTTAAAATGGAAATAAAAAAAAAAAGCTACCTTTTCTTTTTGTTACTATTCTTCTAAAGGAATAATTTCTTGTCATGTGCCAACGACAAAGTAGGAATATGAAACGATTGAATTGGTCTAAACATGGCAACTGTCTTAGTCTAGGAGAAAATAGTTTTTTTTGTTCGAGGAGAGGGTTGGGCTAAGCGAAGGTTGGGCCAAGCAAAAGTTGGGCTACGCGACAGGATGAACAGACATAGAACAAAAACCTGCAAGGGATTCTTTATCGAAAATCAAAAACGTTTGCTTCGACCATAATTGCAACTCACCGACATCAATTATAGATTTTTAGTGGTTGGCGTATTGTTCTTCTTAGCCATTGGCTATAAACTCAGTCGTTATTGTGTGCTCTATAAATGTAGCCTTGTGCCATGTTAGACCTTATTCTAAAAGTATTCATCTGTCCTTTCAATCATGGACTCTCAAATCAAATCTTAAAATAAATATTAAAAAAACTACAACAGAATTTGCTTTCTTATTGAGATAACAATTCCTGTAGATTGTGGAATTTTAAAGATCTTCAAAAACTATCAAAATACAAGAAGTTTGAAGTGGAAATCTCAATAATTGGGGTTGAAGCCTAGATTAAAAAAAGGTCCTGAAAGATTCTTTGAAGAGATCTCTGGCAGCTTATGCAAACCCTGCGCCATGTTTAAATATTATCTGAAATGTAATAAACTTCCCTTTCAATAATGGACACTCACTGAATTAAAATAATAAAGATCAAAATATTTTTTTAAAAATAGTAAAATGAAATGTCAAAGGTCACAAAAAACAGAATGTACATTTTAGTGACATGGCAGTTCTCCTAGAATTTGATGTAGCTTTAAACATCTTTTTAAAACTATCAAAATACAAGTATCTTGATTGGATTAGTTTGGTTTGGTTTGGTTTGTTTTACGGCATATCAACCTCAGTTGGTTATTTATTGCCGACAAAATTTTTATTGCTGTTAATAATTTTTCCTCAAAAAATGTATTGCTGGTAATATTTTTTTCTTCAAAAATGTATTGCTGTTAATAATTTTTCCTCAACAAATTTATTTCTGATATTAAAACCTATTTTAACGCTTTCATAGTGTTTTGACCCCAGTTTAGGGGTTAACTATTTACCCAAAGCTGAGACCTTAATAAATGCTACCACCTCGGGTCAGTGTGGACCTGGGAACACCAGCAATTAAGAGGTGATTCCACGCTCCTCAAAACCTCCTGAACAAAGGCCTTGCTGCTGGACGTAGTTTATCGTCTTACCCTGAACACGGATGTAGTTTATCGTCTTACCCAGGACGGAATGATTTTGAAGTGGAAATATCAACTATGTTATACATGAAGACTTCAATCATTCCAGTTTGGTTTGGGTCTGCTGGGTTTGAGTGGAAAATGTTCGGATAGACTCATTGAAGGAATCACTGACCACGCATGCCTTCAAAACATACAAGAATTGGTCTTGCAAGCAGATAATTATCTTATGTAAAATATCTATGATCTCAGTTTGTGTTATTACGATATTTTTTTTTACAAACGAGTTCACAGGAAAATGTTATGATGGCGTCTGGTTTGGGTACCGGAAGTCAATGTGCATATGAAGTGAATAAGCTATAAATATGTCCAGTATTAAATACGACGATAAACTACATCCGACACTAACGCCACTGATCGGGAGAATTTTTTGACGAGCGTGGTACGAATTTATTTTGAATTGAAATAATTGCAGCTGTGGTTGAGGCTTAGATTTGTAAAAGGTTAAGAAAGACGCAATAAATGGTAACCCTGGCTGCCCATGCTAAATGCAAACAACAGATGTTTCAAACATGGACACCGACTTAATAATAACATGACATTGTGATCAAAGACAACAAAAAACAGAATGTGCATTCTTATTAAAATGGCAGTACTTGCAGATTGTAATGTATCTTTGAAGAACTTCAAAAAAACTATCAAAATACGTTGATCTTGAAATGTAAATCTCAAAAATGTAGAATATGCGGACATTAAGAATTCAAGTTCTAGTTGGAACCATCGGATTGATTGTAAAATAATTTTTTAAGCATTTTACCCCAAGCAAGTCGGGATGACACCAACACGCAAGAGGTTACAGAATGGGAGCAAGAGTAAAGAGGGGTGATAGAGGAAAGGATGAAGAGAAGGACGGGGAATTAGATCAAGGCATCAGAAGATGTCGATTGACATTGCATTTGAATATTTGGATATTATAGCTATCAGGGAAACAAGTAATAGGAAGGGATTTCCACAGAAGGGAGGTGCGAAATATGAAGCCATTGAAGTAGAAGAGACGGCTACATTTAACGGTTTCGACCTTTGAAAGGTTGGGACCGAGATGCCAGCCTAGTAGCACGCTTAAATTCATGCAGTCTGGGAACTATCGAAGGTAGATCGTCGAAGCAGTTGCCGTGAAAGTATTTGTGGAAAAGACAGAGGGAGGCGACGTCTGTGAGAGAGCGGCGGTAGACGAGATGCCAGATAAAGGCCAGTCATATTGCTTATCCGTCTCTGGATTTTGTCACATTACACACAGAAAGAACAATCAAATCGAATCGCCCTGACATCGTGATTAGAGACCACAAAGACAAAATCTGCCTTGTTATTCATATTGCAGTCCCTGCAGACTGCAATGTATCTTTGAAGATCTTCAAAAAAAATATCAAAATACAAGGATCTTGAGATCGAAGTTTCAAAAATGTGGCACATGAGGACATTAACAATTGCAGTTGTAGTTGGAGCACTCATATTGATTGGAAAAATTTCCAATAGATTCATTGAAGGGATTCCTGGAAGCCCATGCCTTAATGAAATACAAAAAATTGTACTCACAAATACAGTCCACACCTTACGAAGGGCTTTATCTCTGAAAAATGCGTACTTTTTTTTTCTAAACTGCTCAGCGGAAAATATGATCATGCCATTTCTGACCTTAGGGATCTCGTCGGGACCCGAAAAGAAATGAGTATAAACCAGAAACCAAAGGAAATAAAACAACAGCAACAATAATAATAATAATAATAATAACATTAAGGGGAAAACCATGTTTGTGCTGCAACAACATGAGTCAAGTCAACTCCATCACAAATTCAAGGTGGCTTATTACAATTTCTTCAAAGGTAACAATTGTGATGATTCCCGCTTGATATGCGCCGACCGATGCGGCTAAATATAAAAAGTAGAAGTATTTGTGCAAACGTCGCTTGTCTTTAGAAACACAGCTGTACTGGTAATCAACGCGTCAAAACGAATTTTGGGCATTTCGAGGCCAAACATGACTTGATTCGTGTGGGTTGCACAACGGAAAACAAAATATTTAATGACCACAGGTATGACATCCAACGCTACAATATGACATCAGATAGAACGTTCAAAGCATTTTAGCTCGAATAACAGTCATTTCGACGAATCACTTAAAGTACTCATTCTGAAAAACACACCTAGAATCCATCGACCTTTCAAGGGGAGATAATTAAATATGCAAATTACTAATGTAATATCTTCTGTTTTTGGTCTAATTTCTTGACAAGTGCTTTTTTCTGAATCATTGGAGAAGAAGAAGAAAAAGTAAGAGTGGAAGGATACGGGAAAAGAAGAAGAAGAAAAAGGAGAAGGAAGTGAAGAAGAAGAAGAAGAAGGAGGAGAAGAAGAAGAAGAAGAAGAAGAACGAAAAAAAATGAGAAAAGAAGGACAAATAAGAGAACAGAAGGACAAATAGGAGAAAAAGAAGAAGGAGAAGAAGAAAAAGAACAGCAACAACAACAACATCAAGAAGAAAGAGGAGGAGGAGGAGGAGGAGAAAAGAAGAATAAGCAAAAAGAGGAAGTGATGGTGCAGAAGTAGAAAGAAGCGGAAGAAGAAAAAAGTTGGGAAAAAGAAGAAGAAAGAAAACAAGTGGAAGAAGAAGAAGAAGAAGAAGAAGAAGAAGAAGAAGAAGAAGAAGAAGAATAGGGAAATGAAGAAGATGGGGAAGAAGAAGAATTAGGATGAGGGGAAGAAGAAGAGTGGGGAGTAGCAAGAAAAAGAAGTGAGGCGGAAGAAGAGCAGGAGGAGGAGGAGTAAAAAGAAGAAGTGATGTGGAAGAAGAAGAAGAAGAAGAGGAGGAGGAGTAAAAAGAAGAAGAAGTGATGTGTGAAGAAGAAGAAGAGGAGGAGGAGGAGTAAAGAGAAGAAGAAGAAGAAGAAGTGGTGTGGAAGAAGAAGAAGAAGAGGAGGAGGAGGAGTAAAAAGAAGAAGAAGTGATGTGGAAGAAGAAGGAGGAGGAGGATGGGGAAAAGGAGGAGGAGGGACAAGAAAAAGAAGCAGTAAGGCGGAAGAAGAAGAAGAAGATGAAGAAGAAGAAGAGCAGGAGGAGGAGGAAAGAAAGAAGAAGAAGAAGTGATGGGAGGAAGAAGGAGGAGGAGGATGGGAAAAAGGAGGAGGAGGGAAAAAAAGAAGCAGGGAGGAGGGTAAGGAAGGAAGAAGAAGAAGATGAAGAAGAAGAGGAGGAGGAGGAGGAGAAAAAAGAAGAAGAAGTGATGTGGAGGAAGAAGGAGGAGGAGGAAAAGAAAAGAAGGAGGGACAAGAAAAAGAAGCAGTAAGGCGGAAGAAGAAGAAGAAGATGAAGAAGAAGAAGAGCAGGAGGAGGAGGAGTAAAAAGAAGAAGAAGTGATGTGGAGGAAGAAGGAGGAGGAGGATGGGGAAAAGGAGGAGGAGGGACAAGAAAAAGAAGCAGTAAGGCGGAAGAAGAAGAAGAAGGAGGAGGAGGAGGAGGAGGAAGAAGAAGAAGAAGAAGAAGAAGAAGAAGGAGGAGGAGAGGAAGAAGAAGAAGGAGGAGGAGGAGGATGAGAGGAAGAAGAAGAAGAAGAATCCTTCAACCTTGATTTTCTGCCATCCTTGTTCTTCCCTCCACGTCTGTTTGGTGTTCTTAACCAAATTTTGTGCTACTTTGATAATTTCGACATATCTTATTGCAGAATTCTTAAAATTCTTCATTTGATCAAACCCTGCATCAGTTTTTATAAAACGTCGCTTTGTTTATAAAATCTCTTTTCTTTTCTCGTCTGTTTTCATTTGACTTTCATTAAGAACCCTTTTAAAACTACAACAACTTTTGATTTCGTTTTATTTACATTTACTTTCCTTCCCCCAACCCTAGCCAGCTAAGAATTCTGCTAGCAGGAAATCTCTCTGCTTTTCTCAGAACGACCATTTATGACTATTTATTGCATTGGTTTTTGTTTAGCTATTTTTTAATATTATTTTGATGTAAGATATATTACTTATTATGAGGCAGATGAATTTTAACCATTGTTTTTACATATATATATATATATATATATAACACTAATAAACTTATATATGTAAGCAGGTATACTCGTCCGGCAAAACCTTAGGTGTTTTAGCTTGTGAATGAACAAACTAATACCTAAGGAAAAAAGATAGATAGATAGATAGATAGATAGATAGATAGATAGATAGATAGATAGATAGATAGATATAAACGGAATGAGAGAGACAGGAAGGGACATAGATAGATAGATAGATAGATAGATAGATAGATAGATAGATAGATAGATAGATAAATATGAATAGAGTGGAATAGATAGATAGATAGATAGATAGATAGATAGATAGATAGATAGATATGAATAGAGTGGAATAGATAGATAGATAGATAGATAGATAGATAGATAGATAGATAGATAGATAGATAGAAACAGAGTAAGATATACAGGAAGAGACATAGATAGATAGATAGATAGATAGATAGATAGATAGATAGATATAAACAGAGTGAGAGAGACAGCAAGGGACATAAATTCATAGATAGATAGATAGATATGAACAGAGTGAAATAGACAGGAAGAGACATAGATAGATAGATAGATAGATAGATAGATAGATAGAAACAGAGTAAAATAGACAGGAAGAGACATAGACAGGAAGAGACATAGATAGATAGATAGATAGATAGATAGATAGATAGATAGATAGATAGATAGATAGATGGGAAGAGACGTAAATTCTAAAAGTGATAGATAGATAGATAGATAGATAGATAGATAGATAGATAGATGCAAATTCATCTACGTATTTATCAAGATAGATAGATAAAAGGAAAGAAACACTTTTAGATAGATAGATAGATAGATAGATAGATAGATAGATAAAGAGAGACCAAGAGAGAGAGAGAGCTTATGTATAGCTAGACATATTTATGTAATTTATTTTAACTGATTACGTATATTGACTTCGGTAGCCATGAAGCTACCCCGGATATGTGAGAACATTACTGGAATCTCACACAATGTCGGTGAAATTGGATCAGACAAACGGAGATTTTCCTCAACATCATTTATCAATACGAGTTTCAAGAATGTCGCTTTCGGTAGCGTGTCTTCCAAACTGTTTTATCTTTGCCCGCCTACAGACTCGCCTTATTAGCTCTGTCTATTCATTGCATTCCTACGCCCATCTATCAGTAACTAGTTCACAATCACCGTTTCGTATTTCCACTAACCTTTAACCCGGCTCAGCGGCGGGCTTAAAGGGGTCTTGTCTTCTTTCTGTTGAGCCGACAGTCTCCAGTCGTGATCGGCGCCAAAGCTGAACTGTCTGTTCTTTATATGGCAAGGATTCTGCTCTGAGCATCAATTGAGAATCGTTTTTCTAAAGCTTCGCTGTCACAATATCATGTCTTCTTTCATCTGTCTCTATCTCGTTACCACTTTAGCCCTATATATATATATATATATATATATATATATATATATAAATATAATAAAAGAATAATTAGGAAAAACTTTAAAATCCATAGTAATAAATTTATTTCGGTGAATATAAGCATATCCATCTCATCAGACCGAGTATATTGTATTACATTTATGACAATGGATTTTTAAATTTTTTCCTGATTATTCTTATAATTTGGTCTGTATCATACATTGAGCTCTCACATAGACTGAAAAAATCCTATTTGAGTCATCCCTATTATATATATATATATATATATATATATATATATATATATATATATATATATATATTATATTGAACAATAAATAATATTAAAACATTATAATCTTCAGACACACTGGGTTGTATATTAATATTTCTTCGTTATTGCTGCCATATATGGTCTGGAGCCTCTTCTGTTTGCCTCGGGGTTCTTGATAGGCTCCAGATGCGGATATGCAATATAAATGGCGCTGCTCTGGCATCTCGTCTACAGTCACTTTCTCACAGACGCGCCGTCGCCTCTCTCTGTCTGTTTTACAAATACTTTCATGGCAATTGCTCCGAGGAGCTGCATTCGCTGGTTTCCAGACTTCATGAGTTCAAGCGCCCTACGAGGCTGGCATCCCGCTCTCTGCCTTTCACTGTCGAAACTCCTAAATGTAGCCGTCTCTTCTACTCCAATAGCTTCATGTCTCGCACCTCCCGCCTGTGGAACTCCCTTCCCTATTCCTGTTTCTCTGAGAGCTATAATCTCCAACTATTCAAATGTCAATCGACATCTCCAGTTGCCTTGATCTATCCACTACCCTTCTCCTCATCCTTTCCTCTATCATTCCTATCTGATCTTGCTCCAAATTTTCTGTAACCCCTTCTGTCCTAGTGTCTCCCCGCCTTGCTTGGGATGAAACACTTAAAGAATTTTGATTCCTTAACTAGTTTCGGCCATCATGTCCATCATCAGGACAAAAATAATTTTCTGCTTGCTGGTAGCAGTGAACTACCGAATTTATATATATATATATATATATATATATATATATATATATATATATATAATAGCGGGTGAGGCTGATAAGCTTTCATTACTCCCCCAAGCCCCCCATTCCTTCTATATCTCTCTCCTATGTTCCCCTCAACTCTCCACTGACTATTAGACTTTCCGTAATCCATAGCTCTGTCCTTAAGTTTGATATTTGTTTTTGAATGTCTATTAATTCTCAAAAGTCATTTGCTGTATCCATCTATTGTATCTGACATATTATTGTGATTTCTAATTATTATTTGGACGAGGGACCATTCCATAAAGATCAGCTCACGGTATAAACCCATTTATATTGTTCCCAAAAAGTATCTAAGCAGAGCAGACTGCTTAAGTTACTACTACCTCGCCTTTTCCATCTCGCCCTTTTCTTCCACTGCTTCTATAAATGACTCCACTGATCATCAGACTTTGGCCAAGAAAAAAATGCGTGAGTTTTACCATATTAAGAGCAAATTTTATTTAGATTAAAATCCATTTAATTAAATTAATTTGAATCAACTTGATTCATCCTGCATAAAAACAGCAACGGTATTGGCCAAGCATACAAACCAATATTAAAATCCTTAAAGTGTAGAGTAAGTTCTTGGTTGAGGAAACTGACTACTACCAACCACTAATCTCTTAGCCCTATCTTTACCCAACCCTTCTCTCACACTTTCCCTCCCCACTACCAATCTAAAGTGTCCGTCCAGTGTACTCGCGGACTATGTTTTTCTTTCAGAGGAGATGAACCTCTCGGTGTTCACGAAATAAAAATTATAAACGAAATGGATAATTAAAGTCTCCGTCTTCCTATTACCATCATATATATATATATATATATATATATATATATATATATATATATATATATATAAATTTTTCATTAATGCATGTTTCATTAAATAATATAGACAAATTTTGTCTATTTATTTAAGTTCCTTTCGTATTGTCTGATAAGCTAAATCACGTTATCATTGAAAGACGAAATGAAATGAAATATGCATTAATATATATATATATATATATATATATATATATATATATATATAAAATCATCCATAGACAGACTCTTTCGCTGTATCACAGCATACCAGTGTAGCTAGACATCCTATTGTATTTGACATCAGACGGAGACACTCACCCAGCGAGAAAGGGAATTTTAACACTTTATATACAATATATAAGAGTGCTCAATTCATAGCGAAGAGCTATGAATTAAGATTATTAGCAGTTAATAGCAACATCCGATGAATCCCCTTTCGTTCCAAAGTCCTCAATCTACGAGTAGGGACATATATAATCATGCGATTACTTCAAGCCGGGATCGAAACCCGGTCGATTTGACATCATTGGGAGACTCTCAGGACATGCAAGAAATTTTTAACACCTTCTATACGAGATTTAAGTATTACTGGCTTATAATTCATAGCAAATATCTATTAGCGTTATTAGCAAGTGTAGGAATGAGACGGAATAAAATCCCAATAACCAAAAACACTATTCTTAAAAGATTGCTCAACACAGAGTAAAGCAAATAGTATTTATTCAAAAATTATATCATAAGTATGTTATAACATCACAACAAAAATAGCCATTTTGTTTCAACACTTCTGTTGTCTTATGAAGTGCACTTGACAAGACAGAAGAAAACACTTTTTAATATAAATAGCTTCAAGAATCCTTAGTTTAGGCTTATTATTTTTATCAAAAAATATGCGAATGTGGACAGGCAGGCTGTTGTAAAAGTTGAGAGATGTTAAAAAACGGAAATCAACTCTTAATCGAATTAATAATCAAATTAATAGATCATAATTTTTTTTAAAACGGTTATACATAATAAAAAAAATTAACAATATTGAAAAAGAAATCAACTCCCAATAGTAGCAGCTATGAACATGGCCACAACCTGCTGACTGGGTTCAGAAACAGAAAAAGTCCCATTCTTATAGAAACATCTATATATTAAAAAATCTACATCTTAAATGAAATACATCCTGTACACATTGCAAATGATGTGGATACAGTTTTTTTTTTCTTTTTCTGAAGTGTCTATGCATTTTTGTGGGGTGGGGGGGCTCTGTGTATACAGGGTCTATAAAAGCTTACATACATTGTGTGCTGGTTCTTGACAAAAAAAAAACAAGGCAAAATGTCTACATATATATATATATATATATATATATATATATATATATATATAAGGTGTGAATCCTCTTCTTCTCCCTCCAACTATGGGTAAAATAGCAGGACAGACTGGGTTCTATAGCTTTCGATGGCAACCGGTCTAGGAGAAGGACAACTCTGAATTCAAAACCTGCGGAGGGTTGTATATATATATATATATATATATATATATATATATATATATATATATATATATATATAGTGCACCAGGTCTCTGTATTCGGCCCTTGAAAAATGTGGATGGTCCTCACGAAACTATAATCGTTTGTGGCGGTGTCGGGCTGTTAGTTTCCTGGAAACTGATGTGCTTGACCCTCATACGTTGAACCTGACGGGAGAATCGATTTTTTTTTTGATTTTATATATATATATATATATATATATATATATATATATATATATATATATATATGTCGAAAAGATCATCCTTGTACCTCAACATAACAACTCAAAACAAATGTTGAAAATGTCCTCTGCTTCATTCTACACACGCATGCACCTATCAAAT
>CAHIKZ030005440.1:1222500-1327500 GCA_903632075.3 Acanthosepion pharaonis | reverse complement strand
TATCGGGTGTAATAACAAAGATGTACAAATCGTGTAAAAGTGACTAAGCTCTGAACCGTTGTATCTTAGAAATGATTAAATATATCTTACTGGAATTCTCCGAGGTTTTCATAAAACTACTGGACTCTATTTTGATTAATAAGAATTTATAATTACTCTCCAAGCTAAACAGAAGAATCGTGATTAAATCGATCATGAACGAAAATGGCATGTTCATCATTGATTAATCATAGTAAAGGATCGGAAGCTCATGAAGGATTGAAATGAAGTTCATATTATTCCAGGTTCATTTCCCCACTTATTCAAAGTGATCTTCCCCCTCTCTAATCGTCTAACTTTCTGTCCTGGAATAACAATTTACCTCACAGGTTTCACGTACGATTTCATTTTCATGTCATTTTTTTTACTGCTGTTTGGACTGTCATAGCGGAAACTTCTCTCAGTTGGATCTTTTGTAATTGATCTCTTTGGCTCTAATTATGATCCCTCTTCCTGTTGTGACCTCCTGATCCAGTTTTAATCTTTACTGTTCTCTCTTTTTGAAACTTATTCACCGTTCTCTTGATGGTTCTTGAATGGACTTTGAAGATGGAAGCCAGAATATGAATGTTGGTAACATTTCCGAAGGCCTGAATGATATTTTTCCTCTCACCTTTCCCCTGTCAGGTCTAACACAAAACCATTTTAACCTGCTCACATTTTAGCTGAATTACTCAAAGATTATTTACAGTGATTCTCACCACAAATGGTGTAAAGATGGCTAAACTTTTTTTCTTTTTATCTGAAGACCTGGTAAAAAGTAACTCAATTAGTTTAATGGCTTTTAGATATTAAACGTTTTGTGGAATGGGCAATTATCCCATCATGTTACACGATTTGGATAATTTTACTGCTACACCCGGTATATCTATCTATCTATCTATCTATATATATATATATATATATTTTGATTATTTGGGATAGTGGATGCAGAGTGGGGTTGAAAGTGGTTACTAGAGGAATGCGGCTAGATTTATTTTTAATCTTGTACATTAGGGTGTCTTCTCTAGGTGTGGAAATTGCTTTATTTATTTGTTCCCTGATTAGGTGTTGTTTATAGCCACGTGTTGTGAACTGATGCTCCAGATTTTCGTATTTGGAAATTTTGGTCGTGTGGCAGTTGAATGATGAAATGACCGGCCTTCCTGGGTTGTTGATTTTGTGTATTTTAGGAAGGAGATAGAAACGAGCAGGTGTAATGTTTGTGGGTGTAAGTATTGTGCATGTTTCCTTGTCGATTAGATTGTTGCGAAGCATTATGTTTAGTGAGCTAGTTAATTCTTTTTGGTATTCGGGAAGAGGATCTGTAGGTAAGCTTTTATACGTTTCTTTGTCGGCTAGCTGTTTGTTGGCCTTTTTAATGTATTCTTCGATTCCCCAGATCACTGTCGCACCCCCTTTGTCAGCCTGTGTTATGATTAGGTCATCTCTATGTGTCAGCGTATCGAGGGCTATACGTTCCCCTTCAGTAATATTGTCACGTAAAAATATTGTTCGTAAAAGCTCGAAAGCTTGCATCATATCTCCTATTAGGGATGCTATACACCCCCATCCAGGTGTCCTGGTTGGGGGCTTATTCCGTTTTTTTAAGGTTGTGATTGCCGTTGATTGTCTACTAAGGGCTAATCTAGGTGGTCTGGGATGTCTAATGGGGTTATGTGTTCTGTAGAAGGGTTGCTGTGTTTTGGTTTTTGTATGTTTGTACGGCCCCCTATATATATCTTAGTCTGTTTCTATCTATCTTCATATATATATATATATATATATATATATATATATATATATATATATATAAGACATTTTATGTTTATACATTCTTTTTATGGATACAAATATTTAAGTAAATGCTCTGTTTTATAATAAACAGTATTAAACAACATTTACCGGCCTGAATGTCCGAAAAATTTTCACAGAAAATATTCGTCCTCCCACAGGATTCGAACCTGTATCCTATACGGAACAGTCATCTAGCTTGACGTGCCTTTACCGATTTGGCCACAGAGGAGCGTTCGGTTAGCAAAATTCTATAAAAAGAAGTATAAACATAAAAATGTCTTAAAATAATTGTGTGACGCTATATATATATATATATATATATATATATATATATATATATATATATATATGATATTCTTATTATATATATAAAGCAGGCGTTTCTAAGGTGTATTTTAGACAGTTGATCCTTTTTCTTTTATAGTGAAAATGCCTCACAAGCTTAAAAAAAACGATATGAGCTGTATAGGGTGAAGGTACCTTAGTTGGCAGAACGGTACGGAAGGGGTTCGCTAAGTTTAGAGTTAGTGATTGTAGCCTTATTGATGATGAACGCTCCGGCAGATCCCACACTGCAGATGACGACCAAATCAAAACTTTCATTAAGAATAATCAACATTGCACAACCCGGGAATTTTCAGAAACACTAAATTTATCAAAATCCACAATCTACGAGCACTTAGTGAAGCTTGGGTAGTTTGATCTGAGTCAAAAGAATCATTTGGGTTGCTTTTCATCTATTATTTTCTGTGTAAAAGTTTTGATGCAAACTGTGATGGCGATAAGAAATGGGTCGTTTACAACAATGTACAGCGAAAAAGATGCTGGGGTAAATGACATAAGCTTATTTTAGCCACCTCAAAAGCAGTTATTCATACAAAGAAAGTCATGCTGTACATCTGGTGCATTTGGAAAGGAATCCAGTACTATGATTTTCTGCCAAGTAACCTGTCAATTGGTTCTAAAATTACTGCTCACAAGTGACGTAAAAACACCTTAATTAGTGCTTTACCGAAATTCTGGGAGGTTGAAAGAAAAATGGAGAAAGTTTGTGGCACAATATGGTTCATATTTAGTTATTAAATACTTAATGGCATAATAATGTTTTGTGTTTTAATTTCGCTTATATATATATATATATATATATATATATATATATATATATATATATATATATATATATGTTATTGGATCTTACCCATAATAATAATAATCAGGAGTAGGCAAAGTGTCCGTCGCTCAACTCTTGAACGACAGATCGGTTGAACTCTCTGCCCTCGGGCGGGTAGGAACCCGAACGAGGCTACGCCGAAGGGCGGATTCTCTTTCGGGGAGGTAAACCGATCTTGATCCCGTTTATACGGGTTCAATGGGCTCGGAGTGCCCACGTTAAAAAGGCCTTGTGCCACATGACGCCCTCGTGGGTGGGGTGACTGAATATCGTCATTTGAGTCAGTAGTTCAAGTCGAGTCAAGAGTCGAGTCAGAGGCAGTCCGGAACACAGTCGCGTTCAGACAATTACTGCAAGATATTGGAATAGTGATACTGGTCGAGACTACATTGTTCTCTCTACTAAACCTGATTGTTCGTACTAACATTTTCTACTTCTCTGTATATATTCCTGTTTGTAATATATCTGTGTTATTCCATACCTGTGTTCGAATTCTTTATTGGTCCGACCTTGGACTATCACCGTGGTACAAGGAATCGAACCCTAACAATATATATATATATATATATATATATATATATATATATATATATATATATATATATATATAAATTAATTGATTTAAAATATGTATTTTGGCTACACAGTTCTAACCATCTTTCAAAAATGGAAGCTAAAAGCTTCGAATTTAATTTTGTAATTAAATTAAAGACATACGTTCCATTTCATCCTCAAGCGAATTTTGGAGAAACTTATTTTTAAAATTACTGGGTTTTAAAGGCACAGCAAATAATCATAATTCACGTTTCCAAGGATGCAAAGAAATACATTCAACCAGACAAGGGGTGGGTGCGGGTTCATTATCGCTGTATTTTGTTGTAAAACCATATTTTATATCAATTAATTTATAATGCTCTGTATAATTTACATTGAGCGCTATTTTGTAAAATTAAAAATATCTATAAGAACACCGGATTATATATCTTACTGTTCTTTCTTCCTTTCTTTATATATATATATATATATATATATATATATATATATGATGGTTTCCAACTCGTAACAAATACGGCCATTACAACATATCTCTTTGGAGAATATCTACTGATGAGCTGAACGAATGTAGCTCTTTAGCTCAGCAAGGAACCTACATACTCTGGCACAAACAGGACACTTAAGAGGTGCAACAGCGGGTAGTACATTATCATGCAATTTGAAACTTCGCATGAAACCGCTTCTGGACCCGCATATCTTACCACAAATATCACCTTTCAATTGAGGGACGTTATATTTTTCCACCTTCCGTCCGTGACCTCTCAAGTGACTCCTTAGACCAGCCATCGACAAATACACTCTACCGCTATCTGTAAAGGTCTGATAGAGCTACCTTCAGGAAATTCAACGGGGACATCTTTACGCACATCTCTTTTAAGCTTTGCGTGCCTCCTTTTCTCATCTTCAAAGTGAGTCTTTCCACTACGAGTCGCCTCATTCCAATGATATATATATATATATATATATATATATATATATATATATATATATATATATATATAGGTATGATAAAAAGGATACATATGCGCACATATACTGGCACGTATGCATAAATATATTTCTTCCTCGGGTTTTATAAATACAGAGTTCAATTTTATCCAAAAGAGCTATATATAACACGACTTGGAGTTTCATGCAGTTTTGTAATCTTCAGGTGCTGAGTATATATTCTTAGATAATATACTCAGCACCTGGACATTGTAAGACTGCATGGAACTAGTTCTAGCACCGATGTGGGATATTATGTATATTCACTACTATATATATATATATATATATATATATATATATATATATATATGCAATCTGTGGAGTTACGCTTCAAGATAGGACATCTAACGTAGACCTGTTTAATAGGTGTAATATTGGAGGAATCGAGACTTTTATAATACACTCTCAGTTACAGTGGACAGGTCATGTCTTGAGACTGTCTGATGAAGGGATACACAAGATCCTAATGTACAGCCAGTTAGTTCAGGGCTACAGGAATGTAGGACGCACATGGCTAAGATACAAAGACAAGCTGAAAAGCAACTTGTCAGCAGTCAATATACCACATAACACCTTTGAGCACTTAGCCTTGGAGCGTGTAGAATGGAGATCAACATGTTTTAGTGGTCTCAGCAATTTTCAATCTGCTTGTCTGAATCACCTTCAAGAAGCGAGAGCAAGATCTAAAAGGTCATCCAATCTAACAGTGATCTCATCTCACAATCCTCACTTGCTCCATATGTGGTCTCCTTTGTAAATCACTAGCAGGTCTTAAATGCCACTTAAGATTGGCGCATAAACTTTCATAAGTGAATCAATAAGCTGGCAGATCCGCATACGTTGAAACCGACGGGAGATTCCATTATATATATATATATATATATACATGTGACAATAACTGACGTGACAATAACTGACGTTATTTTCAGTTAACAATATGAAAATAGCGTTCTCTACATTCCTCCAGTTACTAGGAACATTCTGTTTTTTGTTATTATTAGTTACTTTCTTTAATTAAATTCATTTTGTTTTTTGCCTTGAGAAAGTCCACATTAGACGAAACGCGTCGGCTATTACAGTTTTCGTATTGTCATTTATATTTATAAATATTGTCTTTTCTACAGGTTATTTCTGAGAAATTTCCTATATATATATATATATATATATATATAAGATGAGAGTCAGACAGACAGAGGGAGAGACAGACAGACAGACAGACAGACTAATGAAACAGGGTGAGAGACGAAGAAAGGGTTATATATATATATATATATATATATATATATATATATATTTGTATAGTAAAGTTTTTCCCTTGTTTCTTCTTTAGGGTTGAGTTTCAGGTTCGTTCTAAAGTCTACTTCAAATCTATGTTTCTAACGCCTCCGTCTAAACTCTCAAATTGTATTTGTTATATTTTTTTCTCAATAGGAGTAGACAGATTCGCCTATCGTCTGGTTCACATATCTCCCTAGTTTTTAAAGTCTGCTTAAAATCTATTCTTCTGATGTCTACATCTAAAATTTGAAATTCCCTCAATATCAGTAGACAGGTTTGCCTTTCTTTTGCTTCAAGCTTTTTCTCTTGTTTCCTGTTTAGGATTGGTTTTCCGATTCCTTCTCAATTCTTCGAATTCTCTTTTATTTACAGTAGACTGTTGCGTCTTAGTAGCATTGTCTTCTTACTTGGGGTGAAATGATTGAAAATATATATAGCAAAAACGGTGAGGGAATGTTTTCTCTCTGATCAGGAAGGGAAGAAAAATACAAAACATTAATGTTTAATCATTTTCCAGATCTCACATCTGTTCCAAATCAATTCAGTCTGAGACACGAACCACAATTCGGTTCAATTGAATCACATTGACCAGTCCATTTGGGATTTGGATGCATTCTCTTTCAATGTCTGCTTTAAATCATTGATTGTTTATTGTTTTGGGCGGTAATAAACATTATCTTTTAGTTGACCCCATAAGTCAAAAACCATTAGTCTCCCGTCTGGGGAACCACGGTATAGGTCATGGAGAGTTGCTCCTTCTTAAAATTTGTTTTTAATGTGAGTCAGACTAAGTCATATTGATGGATGGCCGTAAAACTCTTTTGTAAATCGGTTTGCACTTTCGCGGCATTATGTTCCTTCCAGGAGAAATTTTTTTTCTTTTGCAATGCAGAGTTTCATTTCAGTTTGAGTTTCAATCAGCTACGCTCGAAAAAAATATATATATATATATATATATATATATATATATATATATATATATATATATATATAAAAGAATATATATATATATATATATATAAAGAATGTATATATATATATATATATATATATATATATATATATATACTTCCAGACTGTAGAACGCCAAACTCTGTTAAACTTTGTTTTAGATGTGATGTGTAAATAAAATAGGCTTTAGAAAAGATCTTGCTTCGACACAGAAGCAATTTTAAAGTCCGAGATCAAATGGAGAAATTTTGGTTGGCTGTCCGAAAAAATAATAATAATAATAATAATAATAATAATAATGAACAGACTGTAGTAGATAGATAGATAGATAGATAGATAGATAGATAGATAGATAGATAATGTAGAGATAGATAGATAGATAGATAGATAGATAGATAGATGATTTTTGACTGTTTGTTGTGAAAAGAAAAATATGCATTTCAAATCCTTTCATTTGTACCCCCTTACTTAACATAATGACAGCATTCATATTTATGATTGTTATTGCAATATTTTTATAAGGTTGTTAAAAAAAAATATTTAACGAAAAAATTTCTACGGATATTTTATTGTCGTAGAACTTGCCATCACCTTATTCAATCATTAACTGAAGAATTAAGATTCATCAGAAATTTGTAATAGGAAAACCGTGAAATAATTAATCTTTCTAGTTTTGTTAAGGTTGTTAAGCTCAAATATTTAACGATGCGATAGATAGATTTCTACGATATTTTATTGTCGTAGAACTCGCCATCAGCTTATTCAATCATTAACTGAAGAATTAGATTCATCAGAAATTTGAAATAGGAAAACCGTGAAATTATTACGGGTCTTTCTAGTTTTGATAAGGTTGTTAAGCTCAAATATTTAACGATGCGATAAAATGAATTTCTACGGATATTTTATTGTCGTAGAACTCGCCATCAGCTTATTCAATCATTAACTGAAGAATTAAGATTCATCAGAAATTTGTAATAGGAAAACCGTTTATTACAATCTTTCTAGTTTTGTTAAGGTTGTTAAGCTCAAATATTTAACGATGCGATAGGGGAATTTCTACGGATATTTTATTGTCGTAGAACTCGCCATCAGCTTATTAACTGAAGAATTAAGATTCATCAGAAATTTGAAATAGGAAAACCGTGAAATTATTACGGATCTTTCTAGTTTTGTTAAGGTTGTTAAGCTCAAATATTTAACGATGCGATAGGGGAATTTCTATGGATATTTTATTGTCGTAGAACTCACCATCAGCTTATTCAATCATTAACTGAAGAATTAAGATTCATCAGAAATTTGAAATAGGAAAACCGTGAAATTATTACGGATCTTTTCTAGTTTTGTTAAGGTTGTTAAGCTCAAATATTTAACGATGCGATAGGGAAATTTCTACGGATATTTTATTGTCGTAGAACTTGCCATCAGCTTATTCAATCATTAACTGAAGAATTAAGATTCATCAGAAATTTGAAATAGGAAAACCGTGAAATTATTACGGATCTTTCTAGTTTTGTTAAGGTTGTTAAGCTTAAATATTTAACGATGTGATAGGGGAATTTCTATGGATATTTTATTGTCGTAGAACTCACCATCAGCTTATTCAATCATTAACTGAAGAATTAAGATTCATCAGAAATTTGAAATAGGAAAACCATGAAATTATTACGGGTCTTTCTAGTTTTGTTAAAAGTTGTTAAGCTCAAATATTTAACGATGCGATAGGGGAATTTCTACGGATATTTTATTGTCGTAGAACTGGCCATCAGCTTATTCAATCATTAAAGGAAGAATTAAGATTCATCTGAAAATTCAAAAATGAAAACCGTGAAATTTTTACGGGTCTTTCCGGTATTGAATTAATGGCGTATTGAAACGAAGGGAAGTAAATCTTTCGTAATTTTACTCAATGTCCCGAAAGGTTCCATTTTTTTTTTTTTCCGGATGTCATTGAGTCTAGACATCTATGTGTTTTTGGAAAATATTCTTAGATAAAAAATATTCAATTTAAGATTTAAAAAAAGATGCATAACTTGAAAATAAAAATCATCAAAAAACATTTTTTTATTGAAAGGCAATTAATGAGTGTTTCACAATAAACATTTTTAGCATTTTTGGCAAACAACCAATTATCGACTTTGATGTTTTTACAATGATTACGAATCACAAATGTTTTCAAAATCGGAAAACGTTTTCAAATTAAAAAAAAAACAAAAACAATTTTGCTCTAAAACCAAGTATATTTCCCCCCGACTTTTTTTGCGTCTTATACTATCTAGAATTCTATACACAAATAAGAACGGTAATTAGAAAATAAATTTCAGATTCTAAAAACCATTGCCAGGGAGTGGGGTTGTTGACGATTACGTTGTAATCTTGCAAGACCCACACCGGTCGTCCAAGACTTCCAATACAACAGTTGGTCGCTGAAGTGATCGCTTCAGTCCATAGCTACCCTATCCCACGTTGGGATTTTTAGATCATAAGGCAGCTAATATCGAATAGTTGCAGGTATCTGCATGTTGCGCTGCTCTAAGCAAGGCGACGTCGTACAGGAAAAAATAATTCTCAAATAAATTGAACAAAAGATAATACTGTTTTTATATGAGTTCTCTGTACATTAATTAGTTTACATCAGAGTTCGCATACAATTAACTATCAGCCCAGCCCACATCTAAACCGGAAGTGATACTATCATCGACCTGGCAAATCTCTAGTTTGTTGTCGTTGGTAAAGTTTGGCCAAGGATCAAGTCCGAAGCTTCTCTTCGGCAGGCAGTCTTGTCGGCTGTATCAGATCGATGGCTGGGATGAACTCTCCGCCGTCTCGTCTCCGTCTTCTACGCTCTGACTCGTCTCTCTTCTGACGAATTCGCTTCGCCCATTCGTATTTATGAACATAATATTGGGGAATTCCCTTCTCTCAATCTCTTATATCATTACCTCTCACTAAACCTCCTCAGTCGCTTATCCCCACTCCTGACTCGAATCACATTCGACGATGAGAATCAACTCCAAGTTCGTTGTGTACGAAAATGAAATTTTCGCTTTACAGCTTGCATTTGCAGCTGTATGTCAATCAACATTGCCCTTTAAGTCTGGGTTACTTTTCCATTGTTCAAACAGCTCAATTCGTTTATGTGTGAATTAAATACTTAATTTTCCCACGGGTTTTTGGTACTAACTCTGTCTCTCAGCACAAAATTCATACGTTTTAACAAAACTTTATTCCGTTTTACAGCGGAAACGACAAATAATATCACAAATTTGCCAAGAAATTTGATTGCTTGGAAAGTTATTCAATTTCTGCATGAGAAAATTATTTCGTTTCTGTATCTGGAGACGCAGAACATCATAAAAAATTGACAGGTCTTCTTTTATATGCCCTGTTTCTTCAGGGCGTGGTCGATCATGGCTCTCCTCAATTTCCTATCATTCGTAGCTCTTATCAATGTTTATCCCTATATAATCCCACCTTTCACTATCCTTCCATCTACTTATATAATCTTAAGCAAATTACGCACTGTTTTCTCTTGCCCTGTAAGTGTCAAATTCTGTAATCTCTCTTTCCTCTTTTTCCATATAAATTCCGGTTCTAGGAACATTCGCCGTAAACATTTTTGTCGTAGGAAAACTCGCTTCCGGAATTTTCGCCGTAGAAAATTTGGCCGTATATGATTATTTGCCGTAAGACAATTTCGACCCATTTTCTTTTTATTATGCGAAGAACATTGTAATCAAGTATATATGTTTAACACTATTGTTACTTTGATTTAAACATTTTAAAAAGCGAAGTTATAGGATTAATATCCTACATCTTACATCCTCGTCAGTGAGGAGCGCAAAAATTTCAACTTGACACCAAAACCTACGTTAAGCAATTTCATATTTCAGATATTTTTAAATATCTGAAATATGAAATATCTGAAATATGAAATATATGAAATATGAAATACATGAAATATATGAAATATGAAATATAAATATGAAATATGAAATATATGAAATATGAAGAAAATATAAATTGATATCAATGCAAGATTTCAGTGAAAAATGCTTCATTACAGTCCAAACTTAAAAAAGACATTATTGCATGGAATTTGCGCACATTTTAAATTATTTATTTCTTAATTTTATATATCTTTAGTCTTTTATTTTTTTTAAATAAATGTTTACCTTTTAATTACTTTTTTGATGTTTGACCCGGTAAAATAGGCATCCATATATAATTGATAACAATGTACTTCGCATATTAAATTAAACATTACTCCGAAAGGGACCTTCAAGATAAGGGTATCGAAAAAAAAATGCGGCGAAATTGTTATACGGCAAAAATCATATGATGAAAATTCCTGAGGCGAGTTTTCCTACAGCAAAAGTTTTTGCAGCGAATCTTCCGGATACGATAAATTTCAAATGTTTCTAATTATAACTATATAGGTAAGTTTTTTTTTTTGTTTTTTTTCCACGTGCTCAAATGATCTCTACATAGTATTCTTATCATCCTTGAGTAGAGCCACATCCCTGTTGCCTCAAGTGACTTCTTCATCTGCGAGGAAATTTTCCAGCATTCACTGCCGTATAAGATTCGATATTAAACAGCAGTTCAACTCTCTTTTCTTTGACTGTAACGAAATTTTGGCAAACATTGATAAACGTGTCCTCAATAAGGTGATTTTCTAAGCGTATCTAAGATGTGGCACACGGCCGAAAGTATTAGGCACCCAGTGGGAATCAAACTCACTATTCAGTCGTAATTGATTTAGCGAGATAAGCTTACTAACAATAACACGACGTCAAAGTGCCGTAAACGTGGCAAAAGGACATGGGGTTTTTTTGCCATGACAGTGCGTTTATTTCAGTTACGTTCACTCTTCGACAATAATTACAGTTTTTGAAACGCCATATTTGTAATAAAAGTTAAACATAGGAGAATGAATTTTTACATTTTCTTTGTTCTTGGGAATTGTCAAAATAATAAACTCAATTATATTCCATGCGTGATTCACGCTTAGGTAATCATGTATCGAAATATACATGACTGATGAGGCAGATTTTTTCCCGAAGTATGTTGCCGTTTCTTTCTGCAGTAGACCAGTTGCCATCCAAGTCTATAGAACCCTCTGTCCTGGTATTTACCCATAGCTGGGGAGAGATGAAGAGGATTCACACCTTTCCCAAAGGTATTAGCACGTAAGTGAATGTAATGGATTTATATATATATATATATATATATATATATATATATATATATAGATAGATAGATAGATAGATAGATAGATAGATAGATAGATAATATTAGTGGTAAATATACACATAGATATGCAAAATATATAGATATATATATACATATATATGTATATTTTTTTAATAAAAAATTCCGAGAGGATAGAATCCAGGTAGAACTCAATGTCCAGGACAGAGTAAGGATATAATAAAAAAGCTTAAACATTAATATTCCATGATCAGAATTTATTCAATTGGAATCGTAAATACGATCCAATTCATCAGACCTACAAATGGAATAAATTATGACCATGGAATATTAGTGTTTAAGCCTTTATATATATATATGATTATAGTGGTGAAGGTTTCGTGCAATGCATTCCACACTTTTTGAAGGGCCGAATACAGAGACCTGGTACACTAAGTGCCACAAGGTCCCCAAACGACCCTCCGCAGGTTTTGAATTCAGAATTGTCCTTCTAGACCAGTTGCCATCCAAGGCTATAGAACCCAGCCTGACCTGCTATTTTATAGCCTCTTCTCTATAGCTGGAGGGAGATTCACACCTTTCCCAAGGGTATTAGCACGTAAGTGAACGTAATGAATTCGACTTGAATTCGAACTCGGCTCTCCAATTCCTCAATCCGAGCCACTATCCATTACTCCTACTTCTGTATGATATTATTTATTGGAATGGTTGACAAAATTTCGGCTAATTACCAATCGATTCAAAATGGTAAATAATAAGGATTTGCTTTGAGATGGTTCACTTTTTTTAATAATTTAGATGTTTAAATTTATGAATAAAAAATTGTTTTTATATTTATTTTTCTAAAAATTGACAAATAGTAAATATTGCATTGTTTTGGCTCTAATTATATTAGTTTTGGAAAATGTTGCAAATATAAAATTATTCTTGTAAATATACGATCTAATAATAGTGTTTAATATTTTTTCTTGTAAATGCTCAAGAACTAAAAATGTATAAATTCACTTTCATCATATAATTAGATTTTATTGCAATTCTACTCATCACTCTTTAAAACAATGAGACTCTCTTTCGTTCTTGAGAAATGACAGAATATAAACAATATTTATTTGCTATATTATTTGTTGAATTGTTTGGCAAAACATTGGCAAATTGCCAATCGATTCGAACTTTATAAAACTCAAATAACTAGGATTTTCTTAGAGTTAGTTTGCATATTTTAATAATTTAATAAATAATATTTATTTAAAAATTATAACATAAGTATATTGCAACTTCACTACAAAATAGCCATTTTGTTTCAAGACTTCTGGTGTCTTGTCAAGTGAAGGTGTTGAGTGTAAAATAAAATTTACGAATAAAAATTTGTTTTCATATTTATTTCTTTATAAATTGGTAAATATTGCATTGTATTAGCTTTAACTGTATTAGTTTTTCGAATATTGTAAATATAAAATTATTCTTGTAAATAAACAATCTAATATGTAAATAATGTTTAATATTTCTGTTGTCAATTCTCAAGAACAAAATAATGTATAAATTCACTTTCGTCATGTGTTTAATTCAATTCGAATCATGGCTTTTTAAAACAATAAACATTGTTGAGGAGTAGATGTAGTGAAAGAACAGTCCGTTTGAAATCTTATTACGAGCTAGAGTATTCGGTTGTCTGCTAAGATCAGATCTCCAGATTGTTTCAAATTTTATTCAAGAGGTACAACAAAAGCTTAAAAAACGGAAAATTTCGACAAACATGAATAGATATATCCATGTTTTCGAAATTTTCCGTTTTTTTTTCGACAAACATAGATAAATATATCCATGTTTGTCGAAATTTTCCGTTTTTTAAGCTTTTGTTGTACCTCTTGAATAAAATTTGAAACAATCTGGAGATCTGATCTTAGCAGACAACTTCAAACGGAGATCCTTTCGCGCCATTATAGAGACGATGTTAATGTATGGTGCCAATACTTGGATATTACTTAAAACTCTAGAGTTCAAGCTTAATGGAACCTTCGGATGTTGTGATCTATACTGAACATCTCTTGGAGATAACATCCAACTAACTCAAGGCTCTATGGTCTCATCCTTGATATTTCTATAATCTTATGCGAACGCAGAATATTCTTTGCAGGACTCTTCTGGTGAGCAAGACAAGAACTCGTGAGTGATCTACTTCTCTAGACACCTAGACATGAAGCAAAACGGGCTGGTCACCCAGCAACCATCTATATTGACCGACTATGTTATGACACAGAATGCCGCCGTTTTGATCTTGATTCAGGACTAATGATTGGCGTGATAGACTCATAAATGTCTGAGCTAACTCGACCGAATAAATAAATAAAATGCGCCTTCGGACTTTTGGAGTATTGCGAGTGGCCATGGTTAAATTTAAAATAACGTTTCGGCGTCGTACGCCCCGGCCTTCTTCAGTATCTATCTATCTATATTTCTGAGATGAGGTATTGTAATTATTAACATTATTTACATTGTTCGGACTGTTGTCCACACCTTTGTTGCCATATTCACGACGTTACGGTCGTTGTACGCTCCGGCCTTCTTCAGTATCTATATTTCTGAGATAAGGTATTGCAATTATTTACATTATTTACATTGCTCGGACTGTTGTCCACATCGTGGTTGCCATATTCACGACGTTTCGGTCGTTGTACGCTCTGGCCTTCTTCAGTATCTATCTATATTTCTAAGATGACGTATTGTAATTATTTACATTATTTACATTTTTCGGGCTGTTGTCCTGATGTCTGCTGCCATATTCACGACGTTTCGACCATTTTACGCCCCTCCATCATTGGTGGGCGAAATCAAGGATTCATTTCGAAATTCCAATCACCTGAAGAAGGCCGGAGCGTACAACGGCCGAAACGTCGTGAACATGGCAATAAAATCGAGGAACAATGTAAATAAAAATGTATTGCTTTAGTGTGAGGAAGACTGTAGTATGTTTGGGTCAGTAATTGAGGCTAGCTAAGTTTAAGATAAGACAGATTGAAGACCAGCCACCCCACATCCCTCCTCTTGGCCTTGTGCCACATTTTTTTATTATATCAAAATAAATATTATTTTCCTCTATTTTTCCTAAACTTTCTGAATGTAAGCACAGGCAACAAAGTCACATCAATTTACTGTTGAATTGGCCAGATGCAACCGTAAGTTCTATGTCAACTGTTTCTTCTTTTGTACTTCTTGCCTGTGGAACTCTCTTTGTTTCACCCACTCGTTAATAGTGTGTCTCTTTTTAGAGTGAGTAGCCATGGTTAAATTCAAACTAAGTAACAGAACTGTCCAACAAACAGAATTGACAAAGTGTGCAATAAGCAATTACAAGAAAAACAACCGGGCCAAAAATAATATAAAGCAAGCAGACAATATATTCAAGGCAAAGCAACAGTAATATCGCTAAAAAGTTCACAATCTAAGAATTGGGGTTGACATAAAAAAGCAAGTTTGAACAAGTGAACTTAGCGTTTTGACTTCAAGACTAGACAGTCCAGGGCTAAGTCAGATAAAACCGAGAACCAGCCTATTTTATTGGCTAGAAAGAAATCCTAGCATGCATTTGTATGCTTCTGCCTTTAAATTGGGGAGGAACAAATTTTTTTGCAGTCATTCCTAAATAGGATTGGAACCAAAATATTGGGTTATACTCACTTACATGCAAATACACTTGAGAAAGGTATGAATCCACTTTTCTCCCCTACCCTCACCTATAGGTTAATTAGTAAGATTAGATTGGCAGCAAGGTCTCATCACTTTACAGTTGCAATAGCTACATGTAACCATAAGTTCTATGTTAACAGTTTCTTGTATCACAATTCTCACTTGTAAAACTCTCTTCCAGCTTCTTGATTCCCAGACAACTTTGATCTTCAAAAATTTAAATACAATATTAATCGTTATCTTCTTAATTCTTGTTCTTTTATTATCTTCTCTTCTTAATAGTAGTTTTTTTCTTATTCTCTAACACTTAGTAAGCCTTTGCATCATAGTGGCTTTATTGCCTTGCTTAGGGTGAAATGATAAAAAATATAATTGTATCACTAATTCATTATTATACTAAAAGAAAAAAAATTTGCAATCTAAAATGTATTTTCTTGCTTTTAACAACCTGAAAAGAGTTGATAAGCTGTAAAAAAAAAAACAAATCAATCAATATTTACAAATGGCCATAGACTAAAAAGCTGAGTAGTTGTGATAAAAACTAACAAAAATTATGTGGAAATGCTGAAATGTTCTCAACTAAACGAAGAAGACAAAACAGACCAGGACTGAGTCAGATAAAACCGAGAAACGACCTTATTTATTAGCTTGAAAGCATTCCCAGGATGCATTTATTTACTTCTGACTATAAATTAGGGAGATAAATGGGATTTGCAGTCATTCACCCATTGGATTTCATTCCCTCCCATCATCATATTCATTATTATATAATTTTTTATATATTTAAAAAAAAAAAAAAAAAAAATACCAAAAAAAGACTTTATAATTTTTTACATCATGGGTTTTTATATATATATATATATATATATATATATATATATATAATTCCTTGTGAATATGTGGTATTGTGGTATTGACAAGTTTTTGTGTTGAGTGAGTATATTGTATTGAATGAATAGGTCGTGATTGTAATTAACTAGGAATAGGATAGTTACTGAGTACCATTTTTTCCTCATCCCATCCCCATTCGACCATGTGCCAAAATTTCTATACTTAAGCAGAAATGAATATACATCTCCCCTTTGGATTGAAACCAATATTTTCCTTATTTCTAACGAAATTTTCCTGTTTCTTAATTTTTTGCTTAGCTTTTAAAAAGCATTTTCGTTATTCCCATGCGTTTTAGAATTTCCACGTCACATTTTCCAAAATCTGTTGAAACACTTCCTACATAGTTAATTTTGGTACATGTTCATTATGACATACCAAATTGGTGGCTATTATCGTAGGCTGCTGGTCCGTTCTTTCTTTTGCTTTTCTTTACTACCTTGTCTTTGTAAAATCCCTAGGAAGGCCATCTGTCGAGACAAATAATTAAATACGAACAACAAAATCTCAGTAGATTAATTAAAAATTGTTTGTCATTCCTGGACAGTTAATTAATGCGAGGCTTTATTGAAATTCTTTCCTGTTCGTTGCAGCATTATTTCGCCCTCAAAGAAGAAGGAATTGTTTTTACCTCCCATGTTCTTCTTCAGAAATTCTGCTTTTAATATGCAATACTAGAAATGTCATTGTATTGTCGTGTTGCGACTGTGGTGATTAGTGTAGCTCTCTTCATTTCTCAAGATACAACGGTAAAGTTAAGGTAACTTCCTGATCTGGCTTGGAGAAAAGAGAGATAGATTCAAACAACTACAACACTGTGTTGATGGCTAACTCGAAAAGGTCGTCCTAGAAGAAAGTGTGAAGAAGGGACTAACTATCAATTGCAAAGAGACAGAAAGCATGGTCAGCAGCAGGAGACAAAATCCAAGGTGCGAGTTACGAATTGGAGATGTCAAACATAAAGCAGAAGTTCAAATATCTGGGAAACACCCACATATTTTAGTTGTTGCATATATATATATATATATATATATATATATATATATATATATATATATATATATTATAACGATACAATATACGGTACCGAGCGATGTGTGTTGTAAGTTTTTTTCCCTATACAACACATCTAGAAAGATAATGTTTATTATCTTGATATACAAGTAGGTGGTATGACCTTATATAGTTTTTGTACAGGTTATCGAATGCAGTAGGCTAAATTCATTTACTGGTAGTCTCAGGTTTTGGGCCACATAGCCTACCGTATGCTTGAGGGTCGACTAATACGGTAGATATAGGCCTAAGTTAGAAATTTGAGTAAACTTCTTGAAGCCGACTTGTACGCTGCAATTTATAGATGTTGAAAGGTTTTTACGTCCGAAAAAGTTTGTTAAATTCTACCCTGGAGGATTTATTTTCGCTGGGTATAACCTTAACAATTTAAAATACGCAGTTGACACTGATCTTAAACAGTATATTAGAAGAAAGCCTGAATAAAGGACTATCAACTAAAAGAAGGCAGAAATCACGGTGATCAACAGGAGACAAAGTCCAAGATGCGAGTTACGAATTGGAGATGTCAAACATCAAGCAGAAGTTGAAATATCTGGGAAGCGACACTGAGATCCGAACACACCTTGGACGTGCGAAAGAAGCATTCTAAAAATTAAGTAAGGTTTTGAGAGACAGGCAACATTTGTTAGAAACAAATGCTGAATTTCAATATGGAATCCATCCTCTTATATAGATCACATTCAAACGAAAAATATGGTTTTCAGCAAGAGAAATAAACCAAATTACAAATTTAAGATGTCAACATCAAGTAGATGCAGAAATTTAGAAATCGATGGACGGACATTTGCGTACTGGACAATTCCGTACCAAACAATTGTGTCCTTGGATAATTGCGTTGCTCTGATAATGTTTTTGAAGTTACCATATTTTCAGTTCTTAAGTGTTGCTAATTGCAAAACAACTTTTAATTATTCTAAGCAAGCGGAAAGTTAGATAACATAAATTGCAAAAGAAAAAGTTTTTAAAGAATTGTTCAATATAGAAATTTGCACACTAATGTTTTAATTACTCTAAAGAAGAAGAAGAAGAAGGGTATTTACCATAAATAAATAAAAAAGAGAGAAAACTTTCTTTTTCAAACCAAGAGAAAATTAAGCTAGCAATTTTAGTTCACTCCAGCAGTGCGTACCCCAAATATCTAATAGATTCTGGATTTTATAGATTATATTTTTATTTAAAACTAGCATTAGAGCCCGGCGTTGCCCAGGGATGTAACAGTAAGAGATAGATCAAGCATCGACCATCATAAAGACTGAAAAATAAAATTGATAAAGATTATTGTTTAAGGTTGACGAACACGCATGTCTTAATTAGTTTTTTTTTTTTTTTTACGAATTGGTCAAACCCAAACTCAAACAAAAACATTGTTTTCAATCGTTATGAGTCTACCGATTGAATAGAATTTTATTATAAACAATTGTCTTGTAAATGGAATATTTAAAGCATTCTGAATGTAAAAATAAAGAAAAAAGTGTGCAAGACAATAAGAAACACTACCTGCCAAAAAAAAGTGAAGTTTTGTTGAAATCGGTTGAAAAATGTAGGAAATCCGATCCCATATATAAACGAACACACACACACTATACTCAGAGATGTAATATATGTACGTATATATATATATATATATATGTGTGTGTGTGTGTGTGTGTGTGTGTGTATATATATATATTTATATATATATATATTTGAATATAACTGACCAAAATTCATGATAAAAAAAAGATGAAAACTACAAATAAATTTCATTTTCTCCATCAAGTCATTCATATCTGTAGTTCACTGCTACTAACAAGCAGAATTTTTCTCCTGATGATGGCCATGCTGGCCGAAACTAGTCGAGGAATCTAATTGAAATAATAAAAAGAAATATTAAAAAAAGAATATTTATTAGTGTGTCTTAAGACTTTCATTTTTTTATATTTTTATTGTTAAAAAAAATATACACATACATATGCAATCATATATCTAAAATATAGAAATATATATATATACATACATACACATACATATATATTTGTATAAAAAAATAATTCCAAGAGGATAGAATCCAAGTAGAACTCAATGTCCAGGACAGAGTAAGAATACAATAAAAGGCTTGTTTAAGCCTTTTTTTTTTTATATATATATATATATATATATATATATATATATATATATATATATATATATATATACGGAAGGCATGGTGAAATAATGGATTGCGGCTTGGAGTGTGGATAATACTCTTGGGAAAGGTATGATTCTCTTTTTCTCCCCCAACTATGGGTAAATAGCAAGACTGTCTATAGCTGTGGATATCAGCTGGTCTAGGAGAAGGACAACTCCGAATTCAAAACCTGCGTAGGGTCGTTTGGGTAACTTGTGGCACGTAGTGCATCAGGTCTTCATATTGAGGCCATGAAAAAATGTGGTTGGTTCTGCACAAAGCCTTCACCACTATAATCAATTCTCATGTGCGGGTGTCGGCCTCTCAGTTCCTAGGAACTGACATGTTATATTTTCATACGTCGAATTCGACGGGATAATCGAGTGTATATATATATATATATATATATATATATATATATATATATATATATATATATATATATTATAAATATAAGTAATTATACTCGTCTGGAAAAACCTTATGTGTTTTAGCTTGGGAATGAACAAACCAATACCCGAGGGAAAACAAGGGATAAAAAAGAAAGAACTAAGAACATGTTATTGAGGCGAAGATAATCGTCTAGAATGAAAGCTCAGAGTCCAAAGAAAAAAACCTCCCAAACGAGTAAAGCAAAAATAACTAAGCAAAGTGCTCAATGCACTAAGTAGAGCAAATGTAACTATGAACCTAAAGAGCCAGGCAAACTTACCTAGATTTCACATAGATAGATAGATAGATAGATAGATAGATAGATAGATAGATAGATAGATAGGTTATGAAAAACTTGGTAATCCGTATGGGTAGTCTCAAGGAAGATGAAATCCTGAGAGCTCAATGTAAATCCAGAGCTAATAGTTTAATGAAAAACAGACCACTTTAAGGTTCCATTATAATAACTTATTTCACCAGAGCCCTTTTAAAGGACTCTGGATCATCAGATAGCACTTACAAAAGATAAAACGAAATGAAATGAAAATTCATACTTTTGATGGGTAGTATTAAGTTTTTGTAATTTAAGAGAGAGGGTAATGAGGAGTGGTTTGAGAGACATGGTCGAGTTATATATATATATATATATATATATATGATGCGTTTTCATATCAACGTATCTTAAGTTTATATATGGTTCCTGCTGAGGATTGAACCTGCTCCTATTGGTAACCCCTCTTCGGCAATAGTAATGGATGATAATGAAGTATGGCCAGAAATATACATCCTTTCTTGCTACAAAAAAGTCTCCTGAGAATATTCCAAATGAACAGCCTTGAAAATACACAAACAGGCTTTTCGAAGAACGACTTATGAAAGCGACAATTAATTCCAAAATAAATGTCTAAAAATTCTGTTGAAAGAGCGTAACAATATACTCAGTAAAGATACAAACAAAATGTCGTTTCAGAACAGAATAACATTTCGGGATAGATTTCTTTTTCAGAAGCGAAAATAAAACGCAAGAATCTGAAAAGAATTACACAAAAAATGGATGGCTATTTTGGAATTTTAAGATGGAAAAATAAAGTTTACTTCCGAGCAATTAGAATGAAGGATGGACAGTTTGTAAAGTGATTCAACACACACATACACACACACACACAAATATATATATATAAATGGTGATACGCGTTTGGAAAAACCTCGGCTAGCTCAACTTGCAGTAGAACAAATCGGTACCCAAGGAAAAATGGGGAAATAAGAGAAAGAACCAAGAACATTAAACCAAGGCGAAAACAATCGTCCAGTGTTCAAGCTCCAAGTCCAAAGAAAAAAAAACCCAAATGCGTAAAAAGACAATTACGTAAAGTGCTCAATACACTAAGTAGAGCGATAATCTAAGATAATCCTAAGGAGCTAGGCAAACCTACCTAGGTTTTACCTAAACGGATCTTAGGTAGATTTGCCTGGCTCCTTGGGATTATCTTATATATATATATATATATATATATATATATATATATATATTATATATATATATATATATATATATATATATATATATATATATATATATATATATATATATATATATATATATATATATATATATATATGCTGCGTGTAATGTTAGTTTATGTTAGTTTAACATTTGATGCGTTATATCATGGAAATGATTAAAGATATTTTACTGGAATTTTCCGAGCGTTTTTATATCCCTATTGGTCGCCACTTTGAGCAAAAGAACGTATAATTAATCTCCAACAAAAAAATCGTGATGAAATCGATCATAAACGATAATGACCTATTCATCATTAATTAATCATGGCTAAGGATCGGAAGCTCATGAAGGATTGAAATAAAGTTCTAATATATATATTTATGCATATCTTATTCCAGGATCATTTTCCAAATTATTAAAGATGATCTTCGCCCTCTCTAACTTTCTAACTTTCTGTCCTGAAGTAACAAGTTGCCTAACTGGTTTCACATATGATTTCATGTTCAAGTATTTTTTTCGCTGCTCTTTGGACTGTCATTGCTGAAACCTCTCTCTCACGTGCCAAATGTTTTATGATGATCACTGTTGTGACCCTAACCATAACCCTCCTGATCTAGTTTTTCTCTCTGCTGTTCCCTCTTTTTTTTTTTTAATTATTCACCGTTCTCTTGGAGGTGTAAGCTAGAGTATCAAAATATCGCTTGTCCGGTATCTTTTCAGAGCAGATGTCGGAGAATTGACAACGACCATTACGAATTTGTTTTTTGTTTTTTTTTTTCGAATCGAAAATACAATAGCAAAATTTGAAAGAAATGACAAAATTTGGAAACTTAAGATGGAAGAGTACATTTAATTCCGAGACATCAGTTTGTTAAGTGAATCAATATATACATACAAACATGCAAGTATATATATATATATATATATATATATATATATATATATATATATATATATATATATATATATATATATATACAAAGGGCATGGGTCATCCCAAGTTTTACATGTTCTAGCCTTGTTTATCATGTAAAACTTGGGATGACCCACGCCCTTAGTGCCTCCATGAGAAACTGCACATTATTAAGTTTCTAAATAATAATAATCTATTAAACAATAGACATGAGTTAACGGTTTATTGTCGACATCATCAAATTCATGGTTTGAATAATTAGCTAGAAACGAGCATACAATATAATAACTTTTATAATCTATATCCCAAATAAATAGTTTAAATACCCTACAAAAAAATAACTCTTTAGGAAGTCGTCAAAAAACAAATGTTACGACAGTTTTTTAAAATCTCCATAGACACGTAAACCAGACTAGGCTAAAACATCTTCCGTTTCAAATTTAGACACCCCCACCTTTCCCTGACTTGACATCTATGAAAGTAACTCTATACTGATACTTATTATTAACACCCAACACACGCTAACCCAATTTAAACAATTCGCCCTAGCTGTTACCATGAAAATTTTGATTTCAATTATTAAAACACCTAAATTTCAGAAATACGTTATTCCCAAAAGAATTTTCGCTTGAAGATGGAACAGAGCTTACTTTAACTCAATTTAATTCAAATAATTATATTGAAGTTTTCGGCTCTTGTTTTGAAACATGAGACCTCTTATGTCGCGAGTTGGAATCATATTTTTAAATAAATAATTATATTTTTGCTCTACTTTTGTATCGAGCACTATTTTTTAAAAATAATAACAAAAATACTAAGGAACTTTGGATTATTTACTTAACCAGTTCTTTCCTATTTTCTATATATTTTCACACACATCCATATATATATATATATATATATATATATATATATATATAAAGGGGTGTACAAATGTAATGAGAATGAAAAGATTATAAATTAAAACGTCAGGCATGGAAATTATTTTGTTTTTAGTAAATCCAAGTAGTATCAGAGACGAAAGATTAAATGCGAATCGAAATATGTTTTATTCAAAAAAAATCAACCTTAGCGTTGCGACTACGCGCTCCAAATGTTATTATCTTTTAACAATAACACATTTCTAAAAATGCAACTTTTAAATTTTGTTTGCCAACAGATTTCGCCATTTTATATCATTAACGTTACTAATCTACATTTTGTATGAATAATTATATATATATTATATATATATATATATATATATAAATATATATATATATATATATATATATATATATATATATATATATATATATATATAAAAGACATTATATCTTAGCTTTGGAGTGGGTAGAATGGAGATCAACGTGTTTTAGTCGACTCAGCAATTTTCAATCTGCTTGTCTGAATTATCTTCAAGAAGCGAGAGCAAGATCTAAAAGGTCAGCCAATCTAACAGTGATCTGATCCCCACAATCCTCACGTTTGCTTCATATGTGGCCTCCTTTGTAAATCACTAGCGTGTCTTAAATGCCACTTAAGATTATCGCACAAAATTTCATAACTGAATCAACTAAGCTGTCAGATCCTCATACGTCGAAACCAACGGGAGAGTCCATTCTATAAAGACAAGAGGGGAAACTATTCTTAACACTTACTCGCTATCTTTTGTCGTACTAAAACTTGTATTATGGCACTTCTACAGTTTATGATTGACCATTCAACCTTCTGATGAATATCCATGAACGTTCGCTAATTTAACAGCATTGATATGCCAATGACATCCTTGCACTTGTAAATAAACACATGCAACAAAATTGCCTTGATAAAGTCGCTGGAAGGACGAAATGCGCCGGTTAATTATAGTATTATTTTAAGACAGTTTTTATGTTTATACGTTCTTTATAGATATAAACATAAAAATGTCTTAAAATAATTGTCGAACTTTGTCCATTTCATAATGTGTGAGGTCACTTGTTTACATTTGGATACGCATTGAGCAGATATGAATGTACGTGAGAAAGTCATGGAAAATTATAGTTTATCAAAAAACAGAATGTTCCTAGCAACTGAATTTTCAGTTAAAAATATGAAAATAGCGTTTCTCTACATCCCAGTTGCTAGGAACATTCTGTTTTTTATTAGTTACCTTGTTCAATTATTTTCACTTCGTATTTTGCTTTGATAAAGTCCACATTGGAGGAAACGCGTCAGCAATTACTAGTTTTCCTATTGTCATTTTTATTCATATATATATATATATATATATATATATATATATATATATATATATATATATATATATCCTATGTGAAACGGAAATATGCAGAGGTAATAGACTGAAATAGTGGCATAATGCTAGTCAAAATTGAAGCAAGAACACACATCCAGTTTTTGGTAAAAGATTATTGGTGATTTTGGAAACATTTTTAGAGCTAATTCCTCGAAAGAAAAAGCTGCATTTTACAAATGGATAACTTTTGCCAAAGAACGAAACGCAATTGAATATAACGAAAGGAACGGCTGACTGTCCACTGTTAACCTTGGAAGGTAATTATACATTGCACAAAGTAGAGTCCAGTTGTGTTATAAAAACCTCGAAGAATTCCAGTAATATCTCTTTAATCATTTCTAAGTTACCACGGTTCAGAGATTCATCTAACAAACGGACATTTTTGTTTTTACATGATTTGGACAATTGAGACGCAATTGAATATAACGAAAGGGACGGCCGACTGTCCACATTGGTTTCTGGATGGAAAGAATCGATGCCCTTTGATGCTTAATTAATGAAGACTGACGATCCACAGGAGAAGATAAAAAGCTCACACCGTAAACAACCCAGGAATGTTGAGGAACACCTTTTTTTGTTTCCTTTTGATGAATAGGTCAAGACTTTTTACGGCGAATCGTAACTAAATATAAAACCAGACTATATTTGTTCAGTTCTGAAGTCATTTGAAGCAATGGGTCGCCCGAAATTAAAAATGGTTCTATCTTTAATATAGATATATTTAATTAAGCAGGATCTGTCTATATTTCTGAGATGAAGTATTGTAATTATTTACATTATTCGGACTGTTATCTTCATCTTTATTGCCATATTAACGACGTTTCGGTCGCTGTACGCTCCGGCTTTCTTCAGGAACTATCTATATTTTTAAGATGAGGTATTGTAATTATTTAAGCTATTTACAAATTCCGAACTTTTGTCCGCATCTTCATTGCCATATTCATGGCGTTTCAGCTGTTGTACGCTCCGGCATTCTTCAGGAACTGTCTATATATTTGAGATGATGTATTGTAATTATTTAAGCTATTTACATTGTTCGGCCCACTGTCCTCATTTTCGTTGCCATATTCACGAGATTTTGGCCGTTCTACGCTCCAACCCTCTTTAGGAAGTGTATATCTGAGATGATGCATTGTAACTATTTATATTGTTCGGACTGTTGTTATCATCTTCGTTGCCATATTCACGGTATAAAGTCGCAATTTACACATACGGTGTCTAATCAAAAATATCGAAACTCATGCTATAAAAAGAAAACTACAACATACATCAATTCGGTATTTAATCTCCTTCGATATAATCCCCGTTTGAAGGCATGTACCTTATCCAGCGCCGTTTCCATTAATGGAAGCATTCTTGGAGTTCTGCCTTGTCGCATTCATTTCGAATACCTCAATATCATGAAATCGTTTTCCTTTTACTTAGGGTTTTTTGGAAAGAAGAAAAAGTCACAAGGGCCTGCATCTGGGGAATATGATGGTTGTCGGACGTGGGGAATGTTGCTCTTTGCCAAAAACTGCTACAAAAGCAGCTTCATTGATGGAAACTCTGTCGTGTGGTGAGACGACCACACTCTGCACACTTTCCTTCCAACCACACCTATAAATAATGAAAGTGTGTGGAAACGTTATAACAGTGTGCATGGGTGACGGTGTTCAAGGTCAATCTGTGCCAAGGGGCATGGCATAGGTCCCGATAGTTGTTTTCAGCAGACATCGTATATGAGAACGTGTTTGCTTGTGTATCTGTATACTCTCTCTATATATAAAACAGAGAATGTATGTGTGTCTGTCTCTCTCTCTGTCTGTGTGATACCTTTTCACGGGAGATCCATCCAACCGATTTTGACCAAACTTGGCATATAGATTGTACAATGTAAGAGATAAGTTTTTAGCGTAAAAAATCTATAATTTTAAAAATATCAATAATCGATGAAGCCGATCAAAATCGATAAATTCAATGTTTTTTCTCCGATTTCGTTCAAATTTGGTATGTAGGTTACTTACATCATGACGAGCTCAACGATACCTCATTATTTCTATGACACTGCGTTTAGCGAACAACTGCGAAAAACAAACGGGATTTCAACACAGATCGATTTCAATAAATTTAAATAAAAAAACTCCCTAATTTTTTAGTAATCTACTACAAACTTCATTCAATTGTCGGCAACAATAAGTTGATTAACAGTCATTTAACTTGATAATGAGTCCACCCATATAGTGAGAACCTGTGTAAATTGCGGAAAATACCGGTTTTAACTGGTTTCTTTCTTAATTGTCGTTGATCTTTCAACCAATTTTCATCAAACTTAACAATGGCTTTATAAATGTACCCGCTTTTACATCCCGGGTAGCACATTGAAAAATTTAATTTCAAAGACTCCAAAATAATTGTAGTCTGAAGTCAGTTTTCATGTTGCCTGTTTTACCCCTTCATGTCCTCGGCTAACTTCAATTGAATAAATACAGACTACTTCTGTTATATCAGTAACTGCATTAATTCAAAATGTTTTTAATGAAATTACTTTAAAGTAATTGAAGATAGGTTCTGTTATATGATGCTGTTTTTGCTCCATTCTAATTGAACGCTTTTTCTGATCGACCAGCTGGGTAGGGCTGCTAGTTGTATATAAGATCACTGTTCATACATATGAGTATGTGTCTGCGTACACTTGTGGTGTATACGTGTACTCTATTATCTAATATAATGGAGAATCTTCTAAATCCATTTGCTCAAATGTCAACGAATCTCAGGCGTTATTAAAAAGCAAGGAGAAACTGTTCGAACCTATTCGTTCTGTTGAATTATTATTTTAGATTTTTCTTGAAGAAAGGAAAATTCAGATCCAAGATTTTGTAACATGTTTTCGTTTTTTTTTATGCTGACATGACGCCATTTTTTATGCCGACATGACGCCATTTTTTATGTCGACATGACGCACTTCGTTGTCTCTTTACCTTTTTTCTTTGCACGTCATTTCTTACTCTTACTATTAGGCTTCCCGCCAAGAAAAAAAGAAATCCGTCAGGCAAGGCCGATTGCTTGCCTTGAAAATGAGGAATTGAGAGCGGTGTCAGTATTTAGAGGCGTCTTTTTTTTTCTTTTCTTTTTTTTTACGATTTCTTTTCATTTCAAATATACTTTTTGGTTTTGGATAATAATTTTTGGCTTGTGATCCTGTCAAAAACTGATTTCCAATCTATTTTCCCTTCCAGGGTAGGCAGATCCATTATAGACATTTGTTTTTCGAGAAATCATCATCATCTTCTCCTCCTCCTCCTCCTCCTCCTTCTCCTCCTCCTCCTTCTCCTCCTCCTTCTTCTTCTCACTCTCATCTGAGTTCGTTCGTTTGCCTTTTTTAATTTTAATTTCTTTCTTCCTATCTTCTCAAGAAAAACCTTTTCGATACAGCCCCTATTCTGCCAACTTTACCATAATGAAAATTATTCTTTCTTCCTTTCTTTCTTTCTGGCTTTCTTTCTTTCTTTCTTTCACTCTCATCTGCGTTCGTTCCTGCCCCCTTTTCATGTTAATTTCTTCCTATCTTCTCGAGAAAGACATTTTCGATACAGCCTCCATTCTGCCAACTTTATCTTAATGAAAATTATTCTTTCTTTCTTTCTTTCTTTCTTTCTTTCTTTCTTTCACTTTCATCTGAGTTCGTTCGTTTGCCTTTTTAAATTTCTTTCTTCCTATATTCTCGAGAAAGACCTTTTCGATACATCTCCCTTTCTGCCAAATTTACCAGTATGAAAATATTTTATGGCTGCTGCTAATCTCCAGGAAACTGACTCCTAGCGCCTTCTCAGATTAACATTCGCTTTTGACATGAAGTGAAAAGTTATTATTGCTGGGATTTGCTGCTGAGAAAGCTGCCTCACTGTGTTGCTTGAATTTATCTTAAAAGTATAACATTTGGCCATGTTTTGAATATTGCTGCCATATCCAGTCTGGTGCTCCTGTTTTATATTAAGATATTCTTGATACAATCTAAATAAGAACCAGCAATATTATTGATGCAGACCTGGCATCTCGGCTTCAGTCCCTCCCCCACTGCCGTAATATAGCGTCCCTGCGACGTTTCTATAAATACTTTCATAGTAATTATTCTGATGAACATTCAGCTATGGTTCAAATTTTACAAATGTGTACAAGCAAGGTCTTCATAGAGACTTGGATGTATTATGGTGGCTGTAGTAAGAATGGTAAGTAAGAATTGGTTGTTTTTGTATAAGAAAGACTGTAGTCTGTTTGGATCAGTAATTGTGGCTAGCTAAGTTTAAGATAAGACAGATTGAAGACCAGCCTTCCCTTATCCCTCGTTTTTGGCCTTGTGTCACATTTTTGTATTATATCAAAATAAATATTGCTTTCTTCTTTGGGAACTAGTAAGGTCTTCATAGAGACTTGAATGTATTATGGTGGCTGTAGTAAGAATGGTAAGTAAGAATTGGTTGTTTTGGTGTAAGGAATACTGTGGTATGTTTGGATCAGTAATCGTAGTTGGCTAATTTTAAGTATAAGACAGCCTTTCCCCCTCCTTTTGGCCTTTTGCCACATTCTTGTATTTTACAAAATAAATATTACTTTCCGCTATGATATCTACACGTTAGGAATTTAAAATCAGTTCTAAATTGGCGGTAAGTTCTCATCATTTTGCAGTTGAATTGGGTAGATACAACCGCAAGTTCTATGCCAACAGTTTCTTCTCTTGCACTCTTACGGTTTCAGGTCTCACCATCTTAATTTGATCTTCAAGAATTTTAAAGAAATGGCAGTTGTTGTCTACTGTCTTCTTGATTCATCTTCTTTATTTTCTCGCTGCTTAATAACGTCTCTCTTTCGCTTTCACGCTCCGAAAGTGGCTTTATTGCCTTGCTTGCGCGAATTGATAAAAGAAATATCAAAAAAAGTATGAATCTAAAATTTTCCCCCAACTATAGGTTAAATAGTAAAACTTATAGTAGCGATTTTTTTAAGTAGCAGCGTAGGCAGCGTAGATATCGCCGTGGTTGGCAATAAAGAAGGAAGTCAAATTTGAATTCAAACTGGATGTGACCATGCCACCAAATTACTGGTTGCCCTAACAAATTATCTAAAAATTATCTAACAAACTTTATTCATTGAGAAGCCATTTTTGTAATCATTTACAACTTTTTAGACAGTTTTGCTTACTGAATGCAGTAAAAAAGAATTTTGTTTGCTCGGTTTTCGTCCTCTTAACGAGACAAACACAGACATTTTAGTCAGATTAGAATTGATAGCGCCCATTTATTTAGATTTCTTGAGGTTTCTCCTATGTGTTTTTTGTGACTATTATTACAGGCAATTGATTAAATTCTTTCTTCAGGTTTTAGCTTATTATTTTGTTTAGTATTGACTAATTTAAAAAAAATTTTTTTTTTAGATTGTACATATAAGTGTATATATTAGATATTGCGTTCATTGTCTCAATATGACATCCGAGTGTATATATTGGATATTATTATTATTATTGTTTTTGTTGTTTTCTCAATTTAACATTAAAATTTAAAATTTAAAGCTCCTTGTATTTTCAATATTAATTTTTTTTTTATATACGAGACTTTTATTTATCAGCTTGGGATTTTGTACACTGTTGGAATATGAGGTTCGAATTTTGTTTGCTGGCTTTTTGTCCTCTTACGGAGCTAAACAAAAACATTGTAGTCAAATTAGAATTGATCGTACCCATTTATTTAGATTCCTTGAAGTTTCACCTGTGCATTGTACTCACAGTTATTACATGAAGTTGAAATTCCTCCTTTTGATTTTAGCTTATGGTTTTGTTGAGTATTGACTAAGTTTTTTTTATTTCTTTAAAAGGTACATATAAGTGTATATATAAGATATAATTATTATAGTCATAATTTAACATTAAAATTTCAATTGAAAGTTGTTGGTATATTCGATGTTAAACTAGTTTCTTTTTATATAAGAGACTTTTATTTTTGAGATTAGGATTTTGTCTACTTTTGGAATAAGAGACCGTTGCTCGCTGGTTTTTTGTCATCTTATCGAGAAATACACAGACACTTTAGTCAGAATAGAATTTATAGTCTCCATTTATTTAAATTCCTTGAGGTTTCTCCAATGTATTTTTGCGACAATTATTACAGGCAATTGAATAAATTCCTCCTTGTTTTGTTTAGTATTGACTAAGTTTTTATTGTTTTAGATGTATTAGTAAGAAATTTTATGGTGTGTTTAGATAATATTTTCAATTGTATTTTGTGATGGAGTTGGCTGTAAAGGCAAATATATATTTTGGATTCATTGCTTTTATCAGTTTTTCTATGTCGGAATATTTATTCAGTACTGATTTGTTAACACCCAAAATTAGATAAAATATTTATTTGCAAATACAGAAGGCAGTAAAAAAATAAATGCATGTATTTCTTGTGGTTATTCATTGTCAGAATTCTGGTTTGAATATAATTTCCATTCAATGTATCTCATGCATATGATATTAACTTCACTTGGATTTATTCTTGAAATAGTAAAATTGTCAAGTCCGTTTTAAGCAAAAACCTTCGGAAATTCGAAATTTCTCTGCATTTTTTCAGACGATATTTAAAACTAAATGCTCAAAAATTGGTAAAAGCTACTAATTTTTGTTATCAGTACTTCTTACATCAAACCCCAGTTTTCACGATGAGTACAATGTTGATTTTCTAAAAATAAATGAAAGATCAACCTGCCTTCCACATTATGAGGGTGGACATTTGAAATAGTCTAACATGACGTCATATATACCTACTGTCAGAAACGAGATATTATAGAAAAAAATGAGATTAATTTATTTTATATATTATTTATACATAGACGTCAAGATATCATCTGCTGTGATGAATGATATCGTATTTAAGATGGACTGTTTCGTTCGTACAATAATATCTTCTGGATTTTTTAGTCTTTGCTTATAGGGTATTTTCGTGTTGTCAATTATTATTTGTTTTATGTTGATAGTTACAATCTTAATTTATATTAAGATAACATAGCCTCATCTAAGGGTGTAGACAACTTCCTGCAGCGTGTTGCAGCAGGTATTCCAAGGGATCATTTCATAATTATGGAGCATAAATTTGTGAGCATGAAATAAGTGTATATATTGGATATGGTGTTTATCATCTCAATTTGTCATTGGCGTATATATTATAGATATCTCTATCTATAAAAGGCGGGATGTGTGTATGTGTGTGTAACGAATGCACGGCCGCAATTTTCGACAGATTTGCACCAAAATTTACATGCACATGCTCCAAGTTAGCGGAAAGGCCAAGACCGACTTTGCATTTCTCAACTCCCATCGATAGTGGAAATAATCTACGGCAGTTTTCATGTAGTTTGCGGCCTATTTTCTACTGGCCACTGTGAGAACCTATAGCTGGCTGCCACGAATAGGCAGAAAGATTCTACTGGCCAGCGTGAGAGCCAACAGCTGACTGACACGAATGTTAACTAGCATGCTACCATGCAAAAAAAAATCGACAGCTGCATTCGTCACAAGTGGGAAAAATTTAAATCTGCATGGCACTTTACTCCAATTGGCTCCTTCGCTTGCTTAAACTCAACGTTGATTCTGATTCCGCAGAACTGGGTTGGGTGTGAAAAAGTATTTGTTGTTAACATTCTTTTTTCATTCGGCTGGAAGTTACGAGTCCTTTTTTAAAGCTGGTCACTTTGTGTTCATTTTGTTTAGTTCTTTTTTCGTAACAGATATAATGTTCAGTATAGAGCTTAGAAAAAATTCGCAGTGTGAGATAGGCAAGAAGTAAAGCATGTAGCAACATCAGCGCGGCAAAGGGCACTCCTACAATCATAAAAAATTTAATTGCAACGTCAATCGCCATCTATCTTGAATCCCGTTCATCTTTTTCCTTTGCTCAATCCTTTCTACAGTCAGTCTTTTATCCCACTTTCACTCTTGTACCCACCCGCCCCCAATGTACTAGTGGCATTCCTGCCTTGTTTGGGGTGAAATGATTATATATATATATATATATATATATATATATATATATTTTTTTCCTTCCATTCGTTATATTTTGATAAGGCTGGGACGAAACCGATTGTTCTTTTTACCTTTTTTTAAAAATGCAATATAAATTTTGCTTATTCCGAGCGATCGTTAAATTTTGTACCATAAAAACTTATTTATATATATATATATATATATATATATATATATATATATATATAGAGAGAGAGAGAGAGAGAGAGAGAGAGAGATAGATAGAGAGAGAGAGATAAAGATAGAGAGAGAGAGGAGGGATACAGGATATAGCAAAATACTTTTAAAACTTTGAGGGCACGCTCCTCACATCAAAACAAGGAAAAAGACGATATAAACATATAACTGCAAATCCTTCGCTTTTGAGTAACTAAGTTTAAAGAAATTTTACGATAGACTAGGTTACATTTGTTGTTCGTGTAAATTTGTGGCTAGTCTGTCTTCAACATTTAAAGAAGTGTCTCATTTCACAATGGTAGGATATTCATATCATGAGCAGGCAGATATAATTTTTATCTAGGACCGCGCGAATGGTTACGGACGCGAGGCTATACGGCTGTATCAGATTGCGTTTCCGGACCGAAGGCAGCCGAGTCATCCAAACTTTGCTGCTGTTTTATCAGGATCCGTGGCATCAAAGAAAGACTGAGATCCGCTCGTACGCATGACCACGAAGAACATATTTTACAGGCTGAAACGATCCATGTATCTGCACATATCAAGTGGGACTAGCATGTCGTACATCTCATAGTACCTCATGGAGGGGTACTTTCAAGAGCAGCTCCTGTATCCGTATCATTTGCAACGTGTGCAGGGTCTTTCGACCTCTGGTCACTCACCAAGGGAAAACATTTATCGATGGTTTATTGCAGAAACTCCCGAAACGTTGTTTGCCACTTCAGTCTTGTTCATGAATGCGGCAACATTTGAAAGAAATGAAGTAACAAATTTGCACAACCAACATTTGGAGGCGGATCGGAATCCGAATTGTACAGTACAGAATTGTAGGTGACTTTCTGAAAGGTCCATATGTTATCTCAGCATATCTTACAGCACTTGTCTAGAGGGAGTTTATTTCGAACACACTTCCAGACCTGCTAGAGGATGTACTCCTGCTAAGACGACGGTACAAATGCTTAATGCATGATGATACTCCAGCATATTTTAGTCACATTGCTATCACGTCAGTGTGTGTTGTGCGTCCATACATTTATCAGTGAATGCTTAGTAAAAATTTCATAGTTATTATTTAGCATCTTTTAAAATTTTATAAGGCCACTTAAAACTAATTACCATTCAACTTTAAATTAATTTTATTCGGTTATTTTTATTATTATTTCTATAGGTGTTTTTCTTTCTTTTCTTTCGTTGTCTGTGTACAAATTGTCTTGAATCAAAATAAAAAAGAACCGTTCATATCTCCACTTTTATTAAAAATTTCTTCTGCTTTGAATCTTTTTTTTACTCCACTAACGCCCTCCCCTCCCCGCAGGAAAACAACAACAAAAAAAACCCTAACATATCAAAGAAACTCACTTGAGTGCTTTAATAGGCAACATAATCAGACGACAGTCACGGATGTTAGTGAAACAGGCACTCGTGCATCCAGACAGGACACACACAATCATTATATTTCAAAGTGGTCAATGATCGTAACGAATATAATGACATTTTTTGTTCTTTTTTTTCCATTTTTATTTTTTATTTTTTCTATCAATTAATCGTTAATTATTAACGTTGAATAGGATTTTTTCTGAAGAGGAAGTCAAATATTGCGCATGCGCATCAGTTTTCAAAATAAATTCCACACATTTCATCAACAATAGGGCAATCTTTCCAAACGGGTCGTTTCAATATTATCAGTTTGAAACTTGAAAATAATTAAATATTGCCTTTTTGCAGATGTACGTGCTCAAGGGCATTTAAATTGCTTCACGAGTTGGTTGATAGGCCTGCATGAATTTTCCAGCATATGCACAGTGCTATAGCCCAGTGAATACATTTGTTTTACAATAATGTTCACTCTGTACAAGGCCCAAGAAACACTCGTGGTAGAGTTTAAGAGGCACAATTGACGGGACTATATGGAAAAGATAACCTTAGACTTGAACAAGTTTTATAGGAGACTAGGAAGCATCCTCTTGGGAGTCCGTTCCATAGAGTAGCGATTCGTAGGAAGAAGCTGCTTGAGTGAAAGGGTATACGAAGGGAATGAGGGTGGTTTGCTACAATGGGCGTGGCATGGTGGGTCCTTACCGTGAAGGTGAGAAATGTTGAAACTAAGGAGTGTAGTTCGTCTGGACACTTTTCGTGGAAATACCGACAGAGCAGCGAGAGGTTTGCGACAGGTTTTTGAAGTGTTTGGCGAAGCATTAGCTTTCGAGTTGGCTCCACAGAAGTCAAGGCCCAGCGACGAGAGTCTGTTTCATGCTTAAACGCTATCGGCAGGTCATATGCGTTGTGATTTGGCGAAACTAGTTATATATATATTGGTAAGGGATGTATTATTATACTATTCTGTTATTCTAACGGTCATTTGGGTGGGGGCTAATGGCTATTTTTCGAATTATTCTAGGGGCTACTGAGTGGAAATGATTGTAGATCCAGGCGCAGATTTGTGACTATTTTATAGTATATATATATATATATATATATATATATATATATATATATATTGTCACGTAGAAACGATTTCATTAACCATATAGGCGTTAGGCTAAAGTAAAATCTTAAATAAAGAAAACTAGTTAGATATAAAAGAAAGATAAATAAATAGATAAAAACAGAAATTTAATCCAATGCTTCCGATTCGCGAGCGAATATATTCTATGATCAGCCATACACCCCCCTCTTCTCTTCACAAATTCTTTCTCTCCTTATCCTCTCTTCCACCCGCCAGCCAAGGGCCCGTGAACTTAGAAGTGACCCGACGCGAGGATGACCTGGTTCTAAGATTTCGCGTTTGACCATGAGTAAACTCCAGACACCATCAGGGTCTCATGCTGCGATTCACTTGATCGGGACGTACGGAGCATGCGTTGAACTTTTGGCCATCACACATGCACTGCGTGATTTGCGCCCTATTCTCCTGCGTACCCGGTCAAGGACGAAGGGAACCCACGTGACTGTCTTTGGGGACAGCGAAAACCAAAGAAGGATTTTTTTAGTTTCCCTCTAACCAGCGGCAGTTGAACGTCGCTGGGCAAAAATCGTCAGACCGCCCACTGAGATGAGGAAGACCACGAAGTCTATCGACTAGTGATGGAAGGGCTGCTATGGACTGATCAACCCAACCAAATGCCTGTATGAAATGCTGGGGACCCACGAACACACGCGAAAAGAAGAAGAATCCAGGAACATTGTCGGCCGGCCAAGACACTGTTTTATCATCAGAACTCTCGCTTCGGCGAATCAAAACTTTATGTGAAGATACCAGCCCGACTGCAAGATAAGTTGGTTCTTTTGGCTCGATCTGTTTTCATATATGTATGTATTCGCTCGCGCCTTCTATTCTTTAATGATGTCCTCCCCCTTTGTTAAATGAATGTTCTTTTTTTTTCTTTCTTTGTTTCGTTATATATATATTTATAAATAAATGTTTAATTTTGAAATCCATCGTCTTGTGTCTGTTCTTCGTTGATTCCCTTGTGTCGCTTCCATTTCTGAGTGAAGACCGAGAAAAGAAACCACGTTTTCTTTTTTTAGAACCCGTGGTTCATCTATATGCTACAAGTTCGTAACAATATATATATATATATATATATATATATATATATATATATATATATATATATATATATAACTAAATGTTCTCTTCTCCGATGAAACGAAAGCTGAGCTAAATTCAAAGCATAAGCGAGCTAAAATCCGAAGAAGAAGCTTTGAAAGCTCTTTGAATTTAGCAGTAAGTACTGTCAAGCATCCGTTCAGTATAATGTTCTGGGGATGCTTTTCTTTTCATGGAACTGGTTTCTTAAAACCTATTGAAAAGACCCTCAGGAGCGAGCAGTAAAAGAGAATTTTAGAGTCTTATCTGCTCCCTTCTGCTGAAAAAGTGCAAATCGACCCCACCATGTTCATTTTTGTGCAGTATAATGCTCCCTGTCACAAATCAAAATTGATGAAGGAATACTTTGATGAAAAGCAGGTGAGTGTTATGACATGGCCGCCCCAATCTCCTGACCTCAACCCCATAGAAAACTTATAGAGAATTATAAAGTACAGGCTCGCGAGAAAGCAGTTGAGCAACAAAGAGGATTTGATTGTGAATTTCATATCCGAATGGAATTCAATGCTTGGAGATGAGATTTGCCAGAACCTAATCAAGTCAATGCCAAAAAGGGTTGAAAAGGTTATTCAAAATAAAGGAGGACCCATAGATTATTAAATATTTCGAACTATTTTACCTATTATAAATAAATGATACATCTATTATTCTTTATTTAAAGCTGTTCGGTTATGTTTCTATTGATTACTAGTTGAAGGAAATAAGTGAGTCACTTTTTTTGTTTTTCCCTAAATCTCATTTATATCCAAAATTATAATTATCAATAGAATACCTTAGTGTGAGTAATTTTTTTTCCTAGGTGGTCAGGAAGGGTCTTTATATTAGTAAGATTGAAAAGTTTGACCTCAAAAACAATAGGCGAAAAAATTTTTAAATAAAATAATCAGGTGAGTCACTTTTATCGAACAGCACTGTATATATATATATATATATATATATATATATATATATATATATTATTATTATTATTATTATTATTAAAATACTAATGTTACCATCTAATGTTTGTTTGTTTTTGTTTTTTTGTTTCTTTTATTAAGGATGGCTCATGAGCCGAAGGATCAGGACCAACAATGAAAAAAAATCTAATGTTGGACATTTTTTTTTATTTTCCCGAGAACCCGACATAATAGACATTCATTGTCTGTTATATTTAATAATATATGTTTAAATAAACATCTGCTGCCCCAATTCACTAAATACCGGGTGTAACAGCAAAATTGTCAAATTGTTAGATTAAGATTTGAACCGTTGTATCTTAGAAATGATTAAAGATATATTACTGGAATACTCCGAGGTTTTTTGACACTATATTTATGACTAATTTAAACAATAAAATTGTATTTAGCTCTAAGGTGAAATGACGATCCCTCTTGCAATTGTGGCCACTTGACTCAGCTCTCCTCCCTACTGTTCCCTCTTTTTTAAACGTATTCATCGTTCTCTTAATGGTTCTTGAATGGATTTGAAGATGGAAGTCAGGCACTATTACTGAAGCCCTGAATGATCTTTGTCGTTCCACCATTTCTCAGTTGGGCTGACAGAAAACAATTTTAGCCTGTTCTCTCTCAAGCCGAATAATTCAAAGGGTTTTTCAAAGGGTCTCTGATATATATATATATATATATATATATATATATATATATATATATATATATATATATATAGTGTGTGCGATGGATAAATTCTCATCTAAATGACACAAAAATGAAAATGATACTGACATCTCATTTTACCAGATATATTTACCAAAATTCCCCAAAAATGTCATGAAATCCTCAAGAGTAAAAAAACCTAACCCTAACTCTAACCTTAACCCTGATACAAAACGATTTTAACCTGTTCTCACTCAAGCTAATATAATTCAAATGGTTTTTCAAAGGGTCTCTGATATATATATATATATATATATATATATCAGAGACCCTTTGAAAAACCAGTAAATAACCTTAACCCAAACCCTAGCTTTCGCCTTAGCCCTAACCCTAACCCTAGCCTTTACCCTAATAACCCTAACCCTAACCCTGCCATTGGCTTCAACCACAGCCTTTAGACGACTTCGGAATCTCCTACAATTCTTCTGGACGGTCTCTTTGTTTAAGATGCTGAATGTTGCCATAATCCTTGACTTCAGTTCAACTTTGGTGTTATATGGTGTTTTGTTGGTCTCTCCCTTAAGTTCGCCCCCCACATAATAATTAAGGGGGTTTCAGTCTGGGGAGGTAGATGAACAGATGTAAGGGGTGATGTGGTCGCAGAAATTTTCCAACAGCCATGACTCGGTTCTCCTGCTTGTGTGGCATGGTGCAAAGTCCTGTTCTTAGACATAGGCTCTTCGGGCAGTCACACTCTTTACCCAGGGTAACCTCCTCAAGGCACTTGATGTAGGACCCCATGTTTAATATGACACCCTGAGAAAAAAATGAGTGGAGGTATAACGTCGCCAGCTCTGGCAACAGGACTCTGCATAATCGATTATTTCCTCTGCGTTTTTGTTAAGATCGAAGGACTTATTTATCGATACATCCTCGGAATTTCGAAAAGAAAAAAATTTACTTCAATTTGGTGTTTTATAATTCGATCTGGCCTGAAACCTTCTTTTTAGGATCGGGGGCCTTACTTTCCTTTTTATTATGTTATGCAGTGTAAAAAAACATTATGTTTTATTGTGTTATCCAGTGTAAAAAACATTATGTTTTTGTTGTGTTATCCAGTGTAAAAAACATTATGTTTTATTGTTTTATCCAGTGTAAAAACATTATGTTTTTGTTTTATTGTTATATCAGTGTAAAAAACATTATGTTTTTTGTGTTATCCAGTGTAAAAAATTATGTTATGTTTTATTGTTTTATCCAGTGTAAAAACATTATGTTTTTGTGTTATCCAGTGTAAAAAAACATTATGTCTTTTGTGTTTTATCCAGTGTAAAAAACATTATGTTTTATTGTGTTATCCAGTGTAAAAAACATTATGTTTTTTGTGTTATCCAGTGTAAAAAACATTATGTTTTATTGTTTTATCCAGTGTAAAAAACATTATGTTTTTTGTGTTATCCAGTGTAAAAAACATTATGTCTTTTGTGTTATCCAGTGTAAAAAACATTATGTTTTATTGTGTTATCCAGTGTAAAAAACATTATGTTTTATTGCGTTATGCAGTGTAAAAAACATTATGTTTTATTGTGTTATCCAGTGTAAAAAACATTATGTTTTTTGTGTTATCCAGTGTAAAAAACATTATGTTTTATTGTGTTATCCAGTGTAAAAAACATTATGTTTTATTGTGTTATCCAGTGTAAAAAACATTATGTTTTTTGTGTTATCCAGTGTAAAAAAATTGTTTTATTGTGCTACCCAGTGTAAAAACATATTTTATTTTGCTATCCAGTGTAAAAACATGTTTTATTATGCTATTTTGGTTTAGTTTGGGTTGATTTGTTTTACGGTATATCAACCTCAATGGGCCATTTAATACACACAAGATTTTTATTGCTGGTAATATTTTTTCTTCAAAAATATATTGATTCTAATATTTTTTTTCCCAAGATTGTATTTCTGATAATTTTTTCTTCAAAAATTTAATGCGGTAATAATTTTCTACAAAAATGTATTACTGGTATTAAAACCTATTTTTACACTTTTATACTGTTTTGACCCCAGTTTGGAGAATAACTATTTACCCATAGCTGGGACCCTAACAGGTACTACCACCGTGGGTCAGGGTCGTTCTGGGAACACTAGCAATTAATAGGTTTTCCCACGCTCTTAAAAACCTCCTGATCAGAGGCCTTATTGTTTGATGTAGCTTATCGTTTACTCAGGACGTATATGTAGTTTATCATCTTACCCAGGACACCTCATTTTGAGGTGGGTCTTAGGCCTCTGCAGAGGTAAGTCGGCATATTCTTAGAACCCCAGCCGATAAGGCTTAAACATATTTTATCGATCAACCATTTTAACACCCGCATCATTATATTCTGTCAAACTTGTGATATGGCATTGGAGACTAATTTTCTTTCAAACCTTGTATTTTTAAAAGATATTTACTTCATTTTGAAACCCGTTTAATTATCTTCCTTAATATGATTTTTTTTTATTTAATAAGAAACTTTTGCGTATCTATGAATCTTCGTAATTTTAGAAATAAATAAATTGCGTATCTTATTATCTAATAAAAATATTTTCTATTTATGCCCCTGACGATAAGTCTTGTACTTAAATACAAAATATTTTTTTAAAGAAATATATTTTGAAGGATGTTCTTAAAATAGACCGGAAATGATCGATGATTGAATTATCGTTATCACGAAAAAAATATCGATCTTTGAATAATTTAAAATCGCAAAAGATCGAAGATTGAATTATAATGAAAAAAAGGTATATCGATATTGCAGAAAATTTTACGTGGACATGCCGTTTCAAACAGCAAGTATGCTTCAACGCAAATGTTTCAAGTAATGCGAGAATGTACGGATTATTATTATTATTATTATTATTATTATTATTATTATTATTTCCTTTGATTTCTGGTGTGTACATATTTCTTTCCGGGTCCCGCCGGAAGACCTAAGATTAGAAATAGCATCATGACATGTTCCACTGACTAAATAAAAAAAAATAGATAAAGCCCTTCGTCAGGTGTTGTCTTTACTCGTGAGAACATTTTTTTTTTGTATTTCTTTAAGGCATGGGCTACCAGGAATCCCTTCAATTAGTCTATTGGAATCTTTTCCAATCAATCCGAGGGCTCCAACTACAACATAGATTGTTGATGTTCCCATGTGCCACATTTTTTAGATTTCTATTTCAAAGTTCTTGTATTTTGATAGCTTTTTGAAAATCTTCAAAGATACATTGCAGTCTGCAGGGACTGCCATGTCAATAAGGAGTCAATATTTTTGTTTGCGGTCTCTAATAAAGATGACTGGTCGATTAGCTTTCATTGTTCTGTCTGTGGGTATTGTAAAGTCCCATAAAATTGTTACAGTTCCTAAAGAGCTCGATTTAAGAAAAGAAAAGAATATGTTTGACAATATTTCGAAATATTGTTGAATATTTTCAAACACTGTCTTCTTTTTCTTATCTTAAGCCACGCTCTTTAATACTGAAAGATTTATTTCAATCATCTAAGATTAGTTTTTTCTCAACTATTATGAATGGATTAAGTCTGTGTAAGTTAAAGATTTCCTTTGTATAGTCTTGAATACAGATTGAGTAACCTTTATCCGATATTCCCAAATCCGAAAAACTCCCAAATAAGAGAGAGTATTTTATATGCTTATTTGATCTATCAACCAATTTGATCAACGATAGTCAATACAGATTGACTGTATTATGTTATCAATAAGTAGGCACTTTTTTCTTTGTAGACACTAATGACAATGTCTAGGCGGTTAGTTTTAATTTATTATTATTATTATTATTATTATTATTATTATTATTATTATTATTTCCTTTGGTTTCTGTTTTATACATTTCATTTAGGGTCTGTCTATATTTCTGAGATGAAGTATTATGTACATTATTTTCATCATTCGGACTATTGTCCTCATCTTTGTCGCCATATTTATCACAACGTTTCGGCCGTTGTACGCTCCGGCCTTCTTCAGGTGGTTGGAATTTCGAACTGAACCCTTTATTTCGCTCACTGGGATAAACTGTTCTAGTTCCACGTGCCATGTTTGATGGATGTCAGTTATCAGTTATCTCCTGTTAATTCCCCTCCACTGCCTTAACCGGGTATTGAACTTACACTCTTTGGGTCCTGTCACTGGATCTAACCAACGCCTTTATCCACTGTGCTATGTGTCTTTGACAACATCTGGGTAAAAAGAGAGTGAGTTCAATACCCGGTTAAGGTAGTTGAGAACTTTGAAGATGAAAATCGAACCGGACGTCCAGTTGAGTTTGATGAAAAGCTTCTTGAAGCAGACCTTGAATAAAATCCTGCTTTATCAGTTGAGGAATTGTCAATGGTTCTCGGTTCAAACCATACAACTGTTCATCGTCATCTTCAACAACTTGGAAAAGTTCCTAAACTTGGAAAATGGATGCCTATGAATTGTTTGAAAACAACCTCAAATCCCGAGTTGACATCTGCTCTTCTCTCCATACTCGCCAACTTGTTTCCCCTTTTGTGTATAGACTTGTGACTGGCGACGAAAAATGGATCCTTTATCGAAATGTTAAGCGTCGTAGACAGTGGCTTGGTAAAGGGGAAGGACCCCAGCCACAGCCGAGAAGGGAACTTCATGGGCAAAAGGTCCTTCTTTCAATCTGGTGGGATCGCCAAGGAATAATCCACTTTGAATTCTTACAACCTAATGCAACAATTAATGCTCAAATATACTGTCAGAAATTAGAGCGTTTGAACCAAACTTTGAGGAAAAAAAGACCTGCTCTAGTGAATCGAAAAGAGGTGATATTTCATCAGGACAATTCGCGATCCCACACAGCAAGAATCAGTCACAAAAGATCGAAGAACTTGGTTGGGAGAAAATTCCTCATCCACCTTATTCTCCCGATCTTGCTCCTTCAGACTACCATTTGTTTCGTAGCTTACTGAATCATTTGGAAGAAACAGCTTTTGTAACACAGGAAGAAGTTAAAACTGACATTTGTGAGTTCTTCGAATTAAAGCCAAAAGAATTTTACAGTAATGGAATTAGTAAGCTTGTTCATAGATGGAAGGAAGTCATAGATAATCAGGGAAAATACATTGTTGATTGAATCTGTAATTAAATGTAATATTTGGTCACTTGCTTTCTTTATTCAAAATTCGGACAGAACTTATGGGATGACCTGATAGTTTAGAGAGAACTGGAGCCAGCAGGAGCACATTTATTTATCCTGTCATCACCATTTGCTTTATGCGAGTCTAATTTAAAGATGGTGCCTAAACCATCTACGGCGTTATGTTCATCTCACTCAATAGAGACTCAGTTCTCGGGGGAAAATTACTTGTGGGTACTCCGGATGAGTCGGGTGTTGAGTTAGATGAGAATTTCCGAGCAAAGCATTCAGCCTTATCAGCTGAGGAAGTTAGGAATTCGGACTGATTGAATAGATAAGGGATTGTGGATTTGCTGTTGTTCAGCATACTCTTGTAGAGCCGCCAATAATCTTTTAAACCAAACTTGCGAGATACAATACTTCGTTTTATTCTATCAGCAAATAGTAACTTTACTTCATTGAGGACAGGCTTGCACTCATGTTGAGACAAAGAGATATCTGTTGCAATCAGACGTGTCGCTTCGGTACAGGCAGAAGTGATTCCTATGGGTAATAGCAGCTGAGCAAGCAGCCGAGAACCAAGGAGATGAGCACGATTTGACTTTATATTTTCTTGCTGGGATGAAAGCGTCGATGCCAGCTTTTACCCAGGAGGAGGAGACCTCAGATGCACATTTTCGAACGGAGTGAGTAAAAACCATATTCCAGAAGGAAACCACGAAATGAGTCCCAGTCTGTGTGTTGATAACAGAAAGATATTCTGTTAGTAAGTGGTCCTTGACTGGAGGAGTGGAAGGAGATGTTGATAGACACTGTGACCGAATCAGAGTTGCCAAAAGGGCATAACTGCGATGCTCGACAAGAATAAGGGATTGAGATAATACAGAGATCAAGAAGGAAGCGTTACCATAAGGGTTACTGGGGAAACGTATAGGAAAGTCAACCACTTGTGTTAGGGATTGAATGATTGAAAAGTTAATGGTTTGAATGCCAGCGAGGTCAGTTACAGAGTGTTTAAGCCACATGATTATGGTGGACGTTAAAATCACCGGACACACATATGTGCGCAAACGGATATAGAGAGATGGCCTTGTCTATATTATCGGAAAGGCTATTGAGTACACCACAGTCTTCAGAGGAAAAGGGAACGATAGAGAGATTGCTTACTGAATTGACGAGAGATAGACGGAGACAGATATACGAACGGTCTGGAGATTCAAGAGGGCGTTCCCTACCCAGCGGAAAATGATCGCGGATATAAACACCCACGTTATGCATGTGGATTTTAAAGTCCCTTTTAAGTAGAGGAAGCTATCCAGGAATCGAGAAATCAGAAGAGGTGATTGACGAGTTAAGGTTAGTCTCGCAGACAGTATATCAGGAGATTATTATTATTATTATTATTATTTTCTTTGATTTCTGGTGTATACAGATTTCTTTCCGGATCTCAACCTGGAATCTAAGATCAGAAATGGCGTCATGACTTTTTCAACTCTTAATTCTTTTTTGTTAATTCTATTATCACACATATTTTTACATTGATAAAGCCCTTCGTAATGCTTGAACTGTATTTCTGAGTACAGTTTTTTTTTTGCATTTAATGCATCGACTACCAGGAATCTATTCAATGAGTCTATCGGAACTATTTCCAATCAATCCATGTACTACAACTGAAATTATCGATGTCCTCATGTGACACATTTTTGAGATTTTCAATTCAATATCCCTGTATTCGGATAATAGTGGAAGAACTTCAAATTACAATCTACTTTATTTATCTTATTATTTTTATTATTATTTCTATTACTATAATTATTATTCCAGACGCCATCTTGAAAAATTGGATATCTTTCAATGAGAAAAAATACAAAAAATAATTTTTTAATCGGAAGCCATATTTGTTATTAAATATTATTGATTTATAGCTTGATAAACAAATGAAAATCAACAGCCAATACAGATTTGAAATCAGATATTGGATTAGCCCAATCAATCCGTATTTTTTTTCTAATCCATTTTATCGTTAACGAATTTATTCTTTTCAGATGTTTTATAATCTAATGTGCTGAAAATAAATGTTTCTCATAAATAGAAAAGGCCTTTAAAATCAACTTTTAAAAAACTAGTATATATATATATATATATATATATATATATATATATATATATATATAATTATTTATTTAAAAATATGATTCCATCGCTACATAAGCGTTCTCATGTTTCAAAACAAGAGCCGAAAACTTCAATATAATTATTTGAATTAAATTGAATTAAAGTAACAAGCTCTGTTCCATCTTCAAGCGAAATTTTTTTTTTTTGCATAATTAATTCCTGAAATTTACGCGTTTTATAAGCATATTCATTATTAAAATTAAAATTACTATGGTAACGGCTAGAGTAATTATTTAAAGAAAAGGGGCGTAAGGGTTAATAATTTGTATCAATATCTCAGTTACATTCAAAGAGGTCAAGTCAGGGTAAGGCTGGGGTGTCTAAATTTAAAGCGGAAGATGACATCGTCTAGTCTGGTTAAGTGTCTATGGAGATTTATTTATTTTTTATTTTTTTCTGAAATGTGTATATAATTCGCTAACATTTGTTTTTTTGACGACTTCATAAAGGTTTTTTTTATTGGGTAGGGCATTTAAACTTTTTATTTAGACTATGGAGTTTAAAATTTGTATTTATTATTTTATTGTTTGTTTGTTTTTTATGCTAATTATTCAATGCGAAAATTTGATGATGTCGGAAAAAAACCGTTAACTCATGTCTATTGTTTAATAGATTTTTATTATTTATAAACTTAATAATGTGTAGCTTTTCATGTAGGCATAAAGGGCATGGGTCATCCCAAGTTTTACAAGTTCTAGTTTTGTTTATAATTTTCCATTTTACTTTTGGTGTTTTATTCATTTCCTTCAAATGCTAAAAATATTTAGATAGAGATGTCTGATTTCTTTTATTAATATTGTTGAAGGAGCACTTATGCTGCCTCTATATGGTTTTAAATTCATTCTTCGTAGACCCAATGTATATCATATTAGTATTAGGACTCTCAGTGGATGAGATAGTACATTGGTATACCACAGATTTAACGCAGTATTTATTTTACAATGGGCAGTCTTTTGGGTTTCTACAATCACATAAATTTTCTTTCTAGATTTTCAGTGCAACTGTAACTTAATTTTAGGGTGTTTTTAATAAATATTTTACCGAGACTACTATTAGTAGGAAAGTGTTTTTAAATTAAAGCTAGAAATTATATTTAGGCTCAACTCTTGTATTATCGAGCACTGTTTTTTAAAAATAATAACAAAAATACTAAAAAAAACTTTGGATTATTTAACTAACGAGTTCTTTCCTTTTTTCTATATATTTTACACACACACGCACACATACACACACACACACACATATATATATATTTCAGTAATGAAAACCTTGGTAATCCGTATGGATAATCCCAAGGAGGATGAAATCCGAAGAGCTCAATATTAAAACAGAGCGATTAATTTAATTTAATGAAAACAGACAACATAAGGGTCCATGGTTATAATTTATTTCCCCAGGGAGTTTCTTTTTCCCTGGATCATCAGACCTCACTTCCAAGGATGTAAGATGAATTTAAATTTACATACATATATATATATATATAAAATAGCTGGTCAGTTTACTAAGACGTCTAGCCAATCATTAATTCAGACGCTTGCTCAGGCATATTTCTGTTTGTTCAAGACCCACAGAGCCCACCTGTGGTTTATACTGCAACTATGCTGAGCAGACCTTAGTTACAGTTTCTGGCAGAGAAGCGCGTTATCTAGTATGATCAACAATCTGAACACTATTAGCACATTTAAACCCTCGGTCACGATTACGTGTGACTTCATGCTAGTTCAGCAGTTATGGACAGTCCCTCAAGTGTTCCGTCTACCCAATTTCAATCACAAGGCTTGGGTCAACCCGTGGTATGGTGTTCAAGCAGTTTCCAAAGATAACGAAGGCTGGGATCGCTGCTACCCTCCAGAACGGTAACATCAGCAAGTCTCCTTCCTGACAAATCGACCATGGTGTGATTCGAACCCGGGTCTCCTGATCAGAAAGCAAACGTTCTAATCCCTTTGCTTAATTATTTTATTGTATTTTTACCAATTTTCGGATAAGGTGATGAGTGTTCAGGTGATTGGAATATTAAACTGAACCCTTTATTTCGCTCATTGGGGTAAAGTGTTCTAATACTAATGGATGTCAGTTATCAGTTATCTCCTGCTTAATACCCCTGACTTCTATTAGACATGGCACGTGGAACTAGAACAGTCTACCCCAGTGAGTGAAATAAAGGGTCCAGTTCGACATTCCAACCACCTGAAGAAGGCCGAAGCGTCCAACGGCCAAAATGTTGTAATAAATATGGCAACAAAAATGTAGACAATAGTCCGAATTATGTAAATAGTGTGCATAATACCTCATCTCAGAAATATAGACAGATACTGAAGGGCCGAAACGTTGTAATAAATATGGCGACAAAGATGAGGACAATAGTCCGAATAATGTAAATAGTGTACATAATACCTCATCTCAGAAATATAGACAGATACTGAAAGGCCGAAACGTTGTAATAAATATGGCAACAAAGATAAGGACAATAGTCCACATAATGTAAATAGTGTACATAATACCTCATCTCAGAAATATAGACAGATATTGAAAGGCCGAAACGTTGTAATAAATATTGTGACAAAGATGAGGACAATAGTCCTAATAATGTAAATAATGTACATAATACCTCATCTCAGAAATATAGACAGATACTGAAAGGCCGAAACTTTGGAATAAATATGGCGACAAAGATGAAGACAATAGTCTGAATAATGTAAATAGTGTACATAATACCTCATCTCAGAAATATAGACAGATACTGAAGGGCCGAAACGTTGTAATAAATATGGCGACAAAGATGAAGACAATAGTCCGAATAATGTAAATAGTGTACATAATACCTCATCTCAGAAATATAGACAGACACTGAAAGGCCGAAACGTTGGAATAAATATGGCGACAAAGATGAGGACAATAGTCTGAATAATGTAAATAGTGTGCATAATACCTCATCTCAGATATATAAACAGATATCACTCCTTACTTGACATCTTGATTGTACTAATTTTCTCACAACAGTAACGTTGCTTCCCTCTGTCTTTTCTATAAATACTTTCTTGGTAATTATTCTGATGACCTTTCTTCTATGATAACTATACTTTATGAATTTAAACGCAGTACTAGATTGGCGGTAAGGTCTCATCCCTTTACAGTTGAGATGGCCAGATGTAACCGTAAGTTCTATGTTAAGAGTTTCTTCTATCACACTTAAACTCTCTTCTGGCTTCTTGATTCCTTTGCAACCCACAATAACAATTGTTACTCTTATCTTCTTTTCTTCTTAATAGTATATTTTTGTTGTTAATATAATGTTTTCTCATATTCATTAAAAACCTTCTAACCCCTTGCGTCATAGTGGCTTTATTGCCTTACTTGGGGTGGAATGATTAAAATAAATGTGTAAATAAAGGACTAAATCAATCGGCTAAGCTTCTCACTTCACACGGCCTTCTTTCTGACATAGATATGAATTGACTTTGTAGATAGATAGATAGATAGATAGATAGATAGATAGATAGATAGATATGAACAGTGAGATAGATAGATAGATAGATAGATAGATAGATAGATAGATAGATAGGAAACGACTGTGATAGATAGATAGATAGATAGATAGATAGATAGATAGATAGATATGAACAGTGAGATAGACAAATATAAACAGATAGATAGATAGATAGATAGATAGATAGATAGATAGATAGATATGACACCACTGACATAGATATGAATTGACTTTGTAGATAGATAGATAGATAGATAGATAGATAGATAGATAGATAGATAGATATGAACAGTAAGATAAATAGATAGATAGATATATAGGAAACGACTGTGATAGATAGATAGATAGATAGATAGATAGATAGATAGATAGATAGATAGATATGAACAGTGAGATAGACAAATATAAACAGATAGATAGATAGATAGATAGATAGATAGATGACAGGTTATTCTGACACAGAAAGCCTGATTTCGTAGCATCCCTGCATTAATTCTATTTCCCTGTTTCGACGCCCCTCGTCAGCCATACACACATGCGCTCTTCAAACACACATGGCTGACATTCGTTTCTTCGGCCAATGATTGAGATGAGAAAACAACAGCCGCTTTACATTTTGGCCCGATTTGCTGGAATCCATTCAGATTTTCGCCTGCATCTTGTAGCCGTAAATAAAAGTCTATGTTCACCGGGCCGTGGTCCACTAAACAAACAAGACTAGAGGCTCGCGACTGTGTAACCCACTTTGGCGCGGACGAAGTGAGACAGGTGTCATTTTTAGGGGTATAAGAAAATGAATTCAGTGCTGAGAGACGATGCTTGCCAAAGCTGTTAGGCTTTTCTTTTACTTATTTTGGTTGGTTTATTTCTTTTCTTAATGACAGGTGTGGAATAAAATGATTTGTATCCGCATTTGGGCGGACGATCAAAGGGCTGATAGGATGGTATCAGACTATTAAATATATAAATGGCTCTATTATAGATAGCTAAGAATAAATATATATATATATATATATATATATATATATATATATATAAAGATAAAAGTTTTATTAAATTCAAGCAACATTTTTTCCTATGGTGAGGTATTGTAATTATTTATATGGTTCGGACTGTTGTCCTCATCTTTACTGCCGACGTTTCGACCGTCGTACGCTCCGGTCTTCTTCAGGGTCTGTCTATATTTCTGAGATGAGGTATTGTAATTATTTTCACTATTTACATTATTCGAACTATTGTCTTCATCGTTATTTTCATATTTTCAACGTTTCGACCGTTGTACGCTCCGGCCTTCTTCAGGGTCTGTCTATATTTCTGAGATGAGGTACTGTAATTATTTTCACTATTTACATTATTCGAACTGTTGTCTTCAACGTTATTTTCATATTTTCAACGTTTCGACCGTTGTACGCTCCGGCCTTCTTCAGGATCTGCCTATATTTCTGACATGAGGTATTGTAATTATTTGCATCATTTACATTGTTCGGACTGTGGTCCTCATCTTCGTTGCCATATTCACGACGTTTCGGCCGTTGTACTCTCCGGGCTTCTTCAGTATCTGTCTATATTTCTCAGATAAGGTATTGTAAATATTTACACTATTGAAATTCTTCGAACTATTCTACTGATGTTTATTTCCATATTCACGACGTTTTGGCCGTTGTACGCTCCGGCCTTCTTCAGGTGATTGGAATTTCGAAATGAACCCTTTATTTCGACCACAGGAGTAAATTGTTCTAGTTCCACGTGCCATGCCTCAGTTATCTCCTTTTAACTCAACTCTCCAAGTTTTTGTCCACCGCTACAGTGGCCAGGTATTGAACTCACAACTCTTTGGGTCAAGTCACTGGTTCCAAACATCGCTTTTATCCACTCGGCCACTTGGATTAGATTTCTGAAGTTTATTTTCTGTTTTAGCTCGACTGCACTTTACCAGCTCCAGCATTATTAAGCATATATATTGCAACAAATAAAACGTCGTTAATATTATTATTAGTATTGTTATTTTGGGATTTTGTTGTATACATTACTTTCAGGGTCCCAACCGGAGACCTCAGGCAGTAAATAGTAGCATGGCATTTTTCACTGATCCATTTTTGTAAAAAAAAATAAAAAAACACACATTTTACATAGATAAATCTCTTCGTTGTGAGAACGTTCATGAATATTCATCATAAATATATATAAATGTTAGCGACTTATGACAGTTTTTTATTATATACGCAAAACCCTTTCAGAAAAAAATAAAAAATAAATAAATCTCCATAGACACTTAACCAGACTAGACGATGTCATCTTCCGCTTTAAATTTAGACACCCCAACCTTACCCTGACTTGACATCTGTGAATGTAACTGAGATATTGATACAAATTATTAACATCTTACGCCCCTTTTCTTTAAACAATCGCTCTAGCCGTTACCATAGAAATTTTTGATTTCAATAATGAATATGCTTATAAAACACGAAAATTTCAGAAATAAGTTATTCCAAACAAAATTTCGCTTGAAGATGGAACAGAGCTTGGTACTTTAATTCAATTTAATTCAAATAATTATATTGAAGTTTTCGGCTCTTGTTTTGAAACATGAGAACTCTTATGTAGCGTTGGAATCATATTTTTAAATAAATAATTATATATATATATATATATATATATATATATATATATATATCGATTTAAAGAAAATTAATTTCTTTTTTATGACCATTTTTTTTTTTTTTTTTTTTGTTAGACCTAGGTACCTTTCGGCCAACCTTCATCAGGGTCTTTCGTTGGCAAATGATTTTAAACAAACAATGAAAATGAGAAGAACGCCAAAATGGTATCAATCTTACGAAGATATATATACGTAAAATTAAAATAAAGATTTAGACGTGTTCCAACCATACCATTTTGGCGTTTTCTCATTTTCATTGTTTGTTTAAAATCATTTGCCAACGAAAGACCCTGATGAAGCGTTGGCCGAAAGGTATTAGGTCCTTCAAAAAAAAAAAAAATGGTCATAAAAAGAAATTCATTTTCTTTAAATCGTTATATTTGTTTTGTGGTATCAAAACATTATTCCAATATATATATATATATATATATATATATATATATATATATATTATTATATATATATTATTATATTATATATATATATATATATATATATATATATATATATGAAGGGTAATACTTATTTTTTGCTAACATATTTTCCATTTTATTATCTTTTTCAGGTGAGTGAAATTTCTTATTATTTCAACTTTCTGGGAATAACGAAATCCATTTCAAAGGTAAAAATTTCTCTCTTACATTTGTTGGTTCTTGAAAACTTTGATTCGTGACGGTACACATGAATTTGAATACATATACATATATGTATACATATATGTATACATATTTGAAGATTACCGGCGACCATGGAATTTTGCTTGAGGATATCTTCTTTTTCAAAATTTACCACATACTAGAGATCCTGTGTTATCATACAGATGAGGCGATGATGGAATGTCGTCTTGGGATATTATGGACATTCACTTAGAAAGGGAAGGGCTGGGTTTCCCTTTATCTTAAGTGTCTCTATTCGATAGACCAGCGAATCATTTCTTTTGAAATTCGGGTTTATAAGATGCATCCACTTTAGCCGAAGAGGAATGCGAAGTAAAAGGATCTTTGGAGATCAAGTGCAAATAAAAGGCAGATACAGAGAGAAAATTCCATCTCCTGGGAACAAAAAAAAACTATTAGTTTCTGCGGAAAAAGAATTGGAAGTTTTGTGGGAGACCAGGAACCTCTTCTTGCCATTGTCAAACGGAGAAAAATGGCGTGGTTTGAACACATTACAAGGCACGACAGCCTCTTCAAGACCATCATGCAAGGCGCCGTTGAAAGTGGAAGTTGGAGAGGACATCAACGGAAAAACTAGTGAATGTCAAAAAAAATGGACAGGTATGATTGTACTAGAATTGCAGATGGCTGCCGTTGATAGACCGTTGTGGAAAAGACTTAGTGTGGCTTATTCATTCGGATCCCTCCTAGCATTACAAAATTCATGGGGATGATGATGATATATATCTATCTATCTATCTATCTATCTATCTATCTATCTATCATTACAAGGCACGACAGTCTGTGCAAGAGCATCATGCAAGGCACCATTGAAGGTGGACGTAGAAGAGGAGGCCAACGCAAAAACTGGTTGGACAATGTCAAACAATGGGCAGGTATGACTCTACCAGAATTGCTGATGGCGGCCGTTGATAGACCGTTGTGGGAAAGAGTTAGTGTGGCTTCTGCATTCGGGTACAACCACCACGCTCACAAAGGTCAAGGAGATGATAAGGATGATGATGATGATTCCCCAATCTTTCTCTAGTAGTTTAGTCATCAAATTCCAGCAATAGTTTAGCTACCAGCCGTACCAACCGCTATATATATATATATATATATATATATATATATATATATATATAAATATGTATAAAATAAAAAGAAAGAACAGTAAGATTTTTTTTTTTTTTAAAATTCAGACGACATCCATTCAACTGATGTCAGGTTTCATTGTAAAATACATCCCTACCCCTTACCAAATTGTAGCTAATAACTGATACAATGATACTGACATAAGGAAAATCTAGACACCTTGTTCAATTCAAGTGTAATATTCTGTAACCATGGAAACGTGATTTTAGCTGTGTCTTTAAAACCCGGTAATTTTAAAAGTTACTCCAGAATTCGCTTGAAGATGAAATTGAACTAATGATTTTAATTTAATTGCAAAAATTAAATTCGGGGTTTTAAGCTTCTATTTTGAAACATGGTTGGAACTGTGTAGCAAATAAACCATATTTTAAATCAATTAATTTATAATATATATATATATATATATATATATATATATATATATATAATATATTATATTCATACAAAAAACAAATGCAAAGGTTAATGATTTAATTGGCGAGAAATCCATCGTCGCAAACAATTCAAATAATATACAAAAACCTCCGAATCCTGTTATGAATGAAAAGATTCTTGTTTCTATAAATTTCTGCCGCATTAGTTCTTATTTTTACTACAAGCTTTCGTCTGTTCCTACAGATATCTTCAGGTATGGAATAGATGTTGTTCTTGTTTTTTCTCTTAGTAATAAGAGGACAACGAAAATATATGTATTGTTGTATCCGAAAAATGCTATTGGAAATGAGTTATTGTTTTTTGTATATTTAAAACAGCATAATTGCATATTAGGACTTTTGTTTGTTTTTTCCGTATGTTTTTCTTCATAGATAGATAGATAATTGATAATATTAACGGTTAATATACACATACATATGCAATCATATATCTAAACTATATATATATATATATGTTAGAATCCAGGTAGAACTCAATGTCCAGGACAGAGTATATAATAAAAAGGCTTAAAGACTAATATTCCATGGTCAATATTAGTGGTTTATATACACCATGATATGACCATGGAATATTAGTGTTTAAGCTTTTTTATTGTATATATATATATATATATATATATATATATATATATATATATATATATATATATGGTGGAGATTTGCATATATGAATACAACAGGTAGCATTCCTTTTTATCTTTTCCTTCAATTTTTAGTCTTATATGTCATTTCCGTATTAGATATCTCAGTATTAATAAGCCTCTTCTTGTGGGTTCCTGATGGAGACGATGATGTCTAGCACTATATTACTAGATTTAAGAAATATTCCGTTTTACACGTTGTCATGGCACACCTATTCAGGCCAAATTCCATTCTGATATCATCACTATAATCGTTTGCTATCTCCAGTTCTGTCAGCGGTTTTCTGACACTTTTGTCCGTTTGGGTAGAACCACTTAGTTCTGCTAGAGCTGCCAGTACACGAATGGCGTTCTTGAAAAGGCGCCAAAAAACAATGGAAATATACCAGTTGGTGTACGTGAATAAACATCACAAAATATGAATTGCATGTAGGTAAGAATATTATCTATTCTTATTCATATTCTCTGTAAAGTCTTCTAAGTATCTCATTCTCTCTCCTTCCCTTGATTAATTGTGAGGAAGAGCACATCGCAATCAACCAACATACAACTGATATTTTAATATATATATATATATATATATATATATATATAGAAAAAACAAACAAAAATCTTAATATGCAATTATGCTGAATTAATGTTAATATAATGTCAACGTCGGACGTTTCGGTCTATTTTAGACCATCATCAGGACATATTCATTAAACATAATTAATTATGTTTTATGAATATGTCCTGATGATGCCCTATTAATTGCATATTAAGATTTTTGTTTGTTTTTTCTGTATATTTTTCTTCATACTGTCGCATCTATATCCATATATTTGCTTACATATATATATATATATATATATATATATATATATATATATAAGTGAGAGAGAATAATCAGCTTCCTTTCTTGAATGTACTGGTGAAGAGAACACTTGTAGGTTTTCTTGCCAGTGTTTATCGTAAAGCCACTTTTTCTGGGATTTTACTTAACTTGGGATTCTTTTGCACCCAGAAAATTAATCTTATTAGTACCCTTACTAATTGTGAATTGATGTTGTGCTCTGAATGTAGACTCCACGCCGAGCTAAAGGAAATTAAACAGCTTTTATTAATGAATGGTTACCCTGAATGTGTTTTGACATCTACCATTTAACAAAAGATCATTAAGTTTAATGAGTCTAAGAGATATGGTCCCCCTAAGTGTCGTGTTTATGTGAAACTCCAGTGAATCAGTCCCGGAAGTCAAACATATTTAAACAGAATTGCTAATTCTATTAAAGGGTGTTTTATTACCGTCATGGTCTGGAGTATTTTTACTACCAAAATGGCTTCCATGCCCCTCTTGTCGTAAGGATGTCTTGCTTACCAGTCAACAAAGTCTAGTAATATATCAATATAGATGCGAGATCGACTACGTCGGCCAGACCATCCAACGGTTGGGAGTAAGGATCGCCCAGCATGTTCTCAGTAAGCTACGAAGACACGAGCCAATTACATCCGGGTGTTCGCATATTCATGAATCTGCAATTAGTGAGCACCTATTAAATTCTGTCGTTTGCAGGACGAACTATTCACCTGACTTCTTTTCTGTCATACACAGGGCTCGGACGAAACTCCATTTAGACATCTTGGAGTCTATTATTATTAACATGCAACGTCCTGCCCTGTGTTGACAACAGGAGATGAAATATAGGTTGGCCCTATTCAGGGAAACTACTGCCTAACTGGGAACATATTTAGTCATTTTTTCTTTCCCCCCTTACATGCATAATGGGTAATTGATTTCTTAATATATATTAAGTGCTTGTTCTAAATTTATTTTCAAAGTCAGTCTTCGTCTAGTTGGTGTCTTGTTAATGAGAGTGTGTTTGTGTTAGTGATTGGTGGAGGCTTAAGGTATCTTATCCCGGGGCAAGCGGTCTGGGTTTGGAGTTTATTTATGGCCAGGATTTTTGCTTGTAGTTTTATATAAGTTCGTACCATATGGTGTTTCTTATAAAGGCCTCGGAGTGTGTTTTTTTCTGTGATTTACAGTGAATAGTTTTCGTACTACTAAGCAATGGGGGTTTTAAACTTATGCCCGCTAAGATTAATGTAAATTAGTTAAGATTGTAGGTAATATCAGAGCACCCAACGGAATAACTTTCCAACACTCTGATATGCATATATATATATATATATATATATATATATATATATATATATATATATATTTTATTTATTTAAAAATTATAACATAAATATGTTATAAAATCACTACAAAATGGCCACTTTGTTTCAACACCTCCAGTGTCTTATCAAGTAATAATGTTGAATGTAAAATAATTTTATTTTTATTTATTATTTATTTTACATTCAATATCATCTCCTGATAAGACACCAGATGTGTTGAAACAAAATGGCTATTTTTGTAGTGATTTTTTAACATATTTATGTTATAATTTTTAAATAAATAATTATATTTGCTCTACTCTGTATTGAGCACTCTTTTAAGAGTAGTAATTGTTGGTTATTGGAATTTATTCCGTATACACAATCATATATATATATATATATATATATATATATATATATATATATATATATATATACATTTTAATGTTTAACATTCTTTTTATAGATACAAGTATTTTAAGTAAATGCTCTGTTTATAATAAACAGTATTATTAAATAATATTTACCGGCCTGAATCTCCGAGAAATTTAATTTTCATAGAAAATATTCGTCCTTTCACAGGATTCGAACCTGCATCCTATACGGAACCGAACGCTCCTTTGTGGCCGAGTCAGTTAAGGCACGTCAGCGTAAATGACGGTTCTTAATATATATTCTCACCCCCAGCTATTCATAAATAGCATAACAGACTGGGTCCTATAGCCTTGAGTGCCAACCGATCTACGAGAAGGACAATTCTGGATTCAAAACCCTGTGGCACACAATATGCACCAGTTCCCTGCATTTGGTTCTACCAAAATGTAGGCTCGGTTCTGCATAGGTCTCTTAAGTATTTCTAAGAAATTCTATGTAGAATTTATGCTATACTTCAGAGGTAAGTATCATTGATAATTTTTGCTAAATATCGATTGGTAAATTATGCAGGATTTTAGATAACATTTTTGGATAATTTTGTTAAATCTATTCCTAAATTGTACAAGATATTAGATAACAATTTTAGATAAATTTTGTTAAATCTATTCGTAAATTGTGCAGAATGTTAGATAACATTTTTGGATAATTTTTGTTAAATCTATTCGTAAATTGTACAAGATAATAGATAACAATTTTAGATAAATTTTGTTAAAACTATTCGTAAAATGTGCAGGATTTTAGATCGCATTTTTGAATAATTTTTATTAAATCTATTCGTAAATTAATGCAGGATTTTTTATATATTTTTTGTGTAAATTTTGTTCAATATATTCGTAAATTAGTGCAGGATATTTGATTATTTTTTCAGGTAATTTTTGTAAAATATATTGGTAAATTGTTGAAGGATTTTTTATATTTTTTAAATAATTTTTTCTTAAATAAATTCCTAAATTAGCGCAGCATTTTTGGTATTTTTTTAGATCATTTTTGTTAAATATATTCGTAAATTGTTGCCGGATTTGTTGACATTATTGCTCTTAACGAAGCTTCACTCCATCAATAGGCGGAGTAAAGAGTGGGTGACGAGTGAAACAAAAAAGTTTTTTTGTTTTTTGTTTTTTGCTTTCCGATGACGACATTCGCTGACATCCACCCACGTCGGGTTTTATACACGTCAATCGTGGCCATTTTGTCCACTAACAGAGAAAAGGCAGGAAGAGAAGCAGAAGAACAAAAAGTTGCAAAACAACCTTTAATACCAGCTTTTCTTAAATGATAGAGTTGTAAATAATGTACTCTCCCTGCAGACGTTCATTTTATTTATCAATGTTCTTTTTATTTTGTATTTTTTAAGTTTGTTCACTTCTTTCAAGTCAGACATAAAAAAAGGTTCACTTACATTAGAAGCATCGGAAATGGTGTAAACCAGAATTTGTTGCTCATCTACAGGTGATTTTTTTATGCTTCTGGGCTATTCTTGATTTTACAAGCATTTTCATTGATATTATTAAACAAATGTTCATATCTCGACTGAATTGACTGGCTTCAACTAGGAAACCTTAAAACAAACTGTCTCAGTTGAATCTATTAAATCTATTGTATATTTTACTTACCTAGGAAGAGAGATATATTCTACAGAAAAATTCACATAGCTAAAGACTTGAATAAAATGGATGTAATATGAAAATCTAATCTACCAGACAACCTCAAGCGGAGGTTCTTTCGAGCCACTGTTGAGGAGGTATTAAATTGTAGTAGTATTTATCGACATTATTGCTCTTAACGAAGCTTCAGTCAATTAGTAAGCGGGTAAACTGTGGGTGGCTAATATTTTTTTTTTTTTTTTTTTGGAATTCTGATGTTGACATTCGCTGTTTTATACATGCCAATCGTGGCCATTTTGTCCACTAACAGAGAAAAAGCAGCAAAACAAGCAATAGAAGAAAGAACTCGCAAAGCAACATTTAATACCAGCTTTTCTTAAATGATAGAGTTGTAAATAATAAATAATCGAGATAAATTCTACCGAAAAGGATGTAAAAAATTCGCATAGAAAAAGACATAGAAAAGACAGAGATTCATTATGCTTCTGGACCTCCTTGGATAAAATGAATGTAATCTGGAAATTAAAACCCTACAGTTTAAGCCTGATGGAACTACAGTAGGATGCTGAGAGCTATACTTAATATTTGTTGGAGATAAAGTTGTAAATAATTCTCTCTCCCTGCAAATGTTCATTCGTTTTGGTTTTTTTATTTGGTATTTTTTTAAGTTTGTTCGTATCTTTCAAGCCAGACATAAGAAAGATTCACTTAGATTAGAAGCATCTCAAATGGTGTAAAAATAGAATTAGTTCTTCATCTACAGGGGATTTTCATTATGCTTCTAGGCTATTCTAGATTTTACAAGCATTTTTATTAATATTATTAAACAAGTATTTATATCTCAACTGAATTCATAGGCTTCAACCAGCAAGCTTCAAAACAAACTGTCTCAGGTGAATCAATAAAATATATTGAATGTTTTGCATAACTAGAAAGCAAAATAAAATCTACTGAAAATTCGCATCGGCAAATCCTCGGCCTCCTTGAATAAAAAATGGATGTAATCTGGAAATCTGATCTACCAAACAGCTTCAAGCGGGGGATCTTTCGAGGAGGTATTAAATTGTAGCAGGATTTGTTGACATTATTGCTCTTAACGAAACTTCAGTCAGTCGGTAAGCGGGTAAAGTGTGGGTGACGAATATTTTTTGTTTTTTTGGGGGAATTCTGATGTTGACATTCGCTGTTTTATACATGCCAATCGTGGCCATTTTGTCCACTAACAGAGAAAAAGCAGCAACAGAAGCAATAGAAGAAAAAAGTTGCCAAAAAATAGATCGCTGGACCGTACAACGGCCGAAACGTCGTGAATATGACAATGAAGGTGACGACAACAGTCCAAACAATGTAAATAGTGTAAATAATTACAAAACCTCATCTCAGAAATATATACAGATCCTGAAGAAGACCGGCGCGTACAACAACCGAAACGTCGTGAATACGGCAACGAAGATGAGGACAACAGTCCGAACAATATAAATGATGTAAATAATTACAATACCTCATCTCATAAATATAGGCAGATCCTGAAGAAGGCCGGAGCGTATAACAACCGAAACGTCGTGAATATGACAATAAGGAGAGGACAACAGTCCGAACTATGTAAATAGTGTAAATAATTACAATACCTCATCTCATAAATATAGACAGATCCTGAAGAAGGCCAGCGCGTACAACGACCGAAACGTCGTGAATATAGCAACGAAGATGAGGACAACAGTTAGAACAATGTAAATAGTGTAAATAATTACAATAGCCTATCACAGAAATATAGACAGATCCTGAAGAAGGTCGGCGCGTACAACGACCGAAACGTCGTGAATATGGCAACGAAAATGAGGACAACAGTTTGAACAATGTAAATAGCGTAAATAATTACAATACCTCATCTCAGAAATATAGACAGATCCTGAAGAAGGCCAGCGCGTACAACGACCAAAACGTCGTGAATATAGCAACGAAAATGAGGACAACAGTTAGAACAATGTAAATAGTGTAAATAATTACAATAGCCTATCACAGAAATATAGACAGATCCTGACGAAGGCCGACGCGTACAGCGATCGAAACGTCGTGAATATAGCAACGAAGATGAGGACAACAGTTTGAACAATGTAAATAGTGTAAATAATTACAATACCTCATTTCAGAAATATAGACAGATACCGAATCCTTTGGAAAAACCTAGATCTGAATCTGCTCAAGTTTTTCTTTCAGGCTTTGCAATAGTTCAACTACTTTTCCGTGGCCTTGCAGGTGATGAATTAGTTTCCTCTCTAGAACCACCTCAGCACAGAAAGCCTCTGGCCATTGTATCACTATTGAAATAGAAAGCATTCTTATAAATTACATTTCCTAGGTCATTGATCATGCAGATGACCTAACCATTCCTGCAGGCGCCATTAGCAATGTCACAGTTCTTGTACACCATCTAGAAAATTCTGGCAATGATGTTACACTTTATGTCAATGCTTCTGAAACTGAATTCACGAACTCAAGGCTCGATACAAATGAATGAATAAAATCTGTCGAATCTTTTACATAACTAGAAAGCGAGATAAATTCTACTAAAAAGGATGCAACCTTGAATAAAAATGGATGTAATCTGGAATCTAGCAGACAACCTCAAACGGAGATGCTTTTGAGCCACTGTAGAGGAAGTTTTAATGTATGGTGCCACTGTTTGGGCATTAACTAAAACTCTAGAGTCTAAGCTTGATAGAACCTACAGTCAGATACTGAGGACTATATTTAACTTTTCTTGGAGACAACATCTAACTAAACATCTCTATGCACCCATGATATTTCTACAATCTTACACGAAAACAGAATGAGCTTTATAGGACAAATGGTGAGCAAAACAAGAACTTGTGAGTAATCTACTGCTCTGGACACGTAGCCATGAAGCAAGAGGGATTAGTTGCCTAACGATCACCTACATTGAGCAGCTATGTTTATTCATAGAATGTAATACTAATTACCTTCTGATCTTGATGTAAGACCGTGATGGTTGGCGTTGCAGATTCGTGAATGTCTGAGCTATAGCTCGACTGAATAATAAATATTAAAAGCATTTATTGTATTAACATCACACGCCTTATTCATTATAACCATTTTGACAGAAACAATCTACCTATATTGGGTGAACTTTAGTGTAAATCATCTTTGCTGGCAATAAATATAAAAGACTAATTTATTGGTGACATATCTTCCAACTCCGTCTACATTGATTATAATTTGCTCGATTTTGATTAAATATTCGAACGAATAAATATTCTTGTCGACGCCGTGTCTTTTTGTCGTTTTCCTATCTTCCTCGAGCTGAAACCGCCTAACTTGGCTAAGTTCAAAAGCGTTTTCGCGGCCTTGTGGGTGATGAATTATTTTCCATCCGACAATTCCTTTCTTACATCCCAAGCCTCTGTCACTATTTCCATAGAAAATGTACTGACGGACTACATTCCTGAGTTCTATCAGTTCAGACCTTTACATCTACAAACCGTCGTGACACATCCACAGGAGCGAACCATCCTTCTTTCTCTTCCTGTTCCATTGGTAACGAAGTTCCATACGGAAGGTGGGCGGACAATTGCGTGCTGGAAGTTTGCTGCCCAAGCAATTGCGTACCAGAAAATTGCGTCTCTGGACATTTGCGTCCCTAGAGAAATATGTCCGTGAATAATTGCGTACCTTTGATAATTTTTTATGCTTTTAAATTCAATTATAAAAAACAAAAACTCGCGATTAATCTGCTCTGGAAAAGTAGCCATGAAGCAAGACGGGTTGCTACATTGAGCAGCTCGTTTCTTCACAGAATGCCATCCTAATCACCTGATCTTGGTGCAGGACTGTGATGGCTGGTGTGATAGATTCACGAATAATACAATATTAACTTTATTTTCATCGTAAATGTTTATGGCAACTTTACACTCAAATTAACAATTTGACGTAGTGAAAATTGAGGTTACGTCAAAATTACCAATTTTCACTTTTCTAGTCGTCAATCAATGCCATTTTCAGACACCTGTCGTCAAGCAAAAAGAATCTTATTTAAACATTTTTTAAATTAAAATAAAAATGTCTACGTCTCGTTAAAACAGAAACTGTTAATTTGATGAACTGTAAACAAGATTAAACCAAAGTTACTTTTTTTTCTTAAAAAGCAGTGAAAAACAACTTTTTTTTTTTTTGCGAAGAAGTTACATTTTCTTACGCAGCCGTTGAAGTAGCAAGTAGCATGTTATTGATGGTTGTTGACAGACAAACAGCAAGTGACGAAATATTATGGTAGGCCGTATATGACAAAATACTTGCGACTGCATGCCCTGAATCCAAGTCACCCTTCGTCACTGCTGGACATAATTTCACCGCGTTTTTTGTTCTAAAGAAACTATTTGGTTTCGTTTATTTTGTTTTACGGTATATCAACCTCAATGGGTTACTTAATGGTGACATGATTTTTAGGATAGTTTCATATAAATAGAATATGTATTCTGTGTAAGAAATCAGTTTGTAGATCAAGTTTCATTGAAGTATTTTTGTAAAGTGTTTTTGTCGAGAGTCAAATGTATTGCTGGTGATATTTTTTAAGATAATAATGATTTATCAATACAAACATTACTGATTAATCCATAGCTGAAGGGAGAAGATGTGGATTCATACATTTCATCAGGGTATTTGTACAGTCACTTATCCTAGATACTGACAAGGCTTCACATTGCTTAACTTCGGTGATTGTACAGGAATGTTCACTGTGAAGTAACTGTTGTGGAGAGCCATGATATGCCACATTAGGAAGGAATACAAAACATGACAGTTTGATTTGGTTTTGTTGCATATCAACACCTCAGTGGGTAATTTAGTGCCGACAAGATTTTTAGGAAAGATACATACGAATAGATTATGTATTCTTTGTAAAGAATCAGTTTGTAGATTAGGTTTCAGTGACGTACTTTTGTAAAGAGGGTTTTTAATCGAGAGTCTGGCTTCATTGATGTCAGATATACAGTTTATAAAGAAATTGGTTTAATTGACATTCTAACTTGCGTTTATATTTTTGGTAGAGACCTACTTTATCAACAAATAATATTATGTCATCCACTTTTGCTTTCTTGAAGAACTCCTACATGTTATTTATAGCATTTTTTTCTTGAGAGAGCAAGGTTTGAACACTTGCTTAATATATGTTTAATCGTGTATGTCCTTTCACATGCTTAGCATAATGGCTGATCTTCGTTGTATTGCAATTACGAGTGGGTTATTCTCGTGTTGTCAATGTTTAAGCGGGCCATTACTACTTCTTCCTTTCCAAATTTTCTGAAAGCCGACTTCCGTTCTTCTAGTTTTGGCTGAATTGCAACGATTGCAACTGGGTAGGTTATCCTCCCAACACCGCTGGTATTCCTTTTGAATATACTTCTTAATTACCTCCTTAAAATCGGTGTACGGGTTTTGGGTCGTACAGCAATATCTAATGCAGATTATAGCTGATAATATTTTGGTCACGTGATCGAAAATTGAGCTTGATTGTTTTGGGTTTATTTTGTTTTACGGTAATCAACATCTCAATGGGTTATTTTAATGGGTTAATGACAAGATTTTTTAGGATCTTTGGAATAGAATATGTATTCTTTGTAAGAAATCAGTTTGTAGGAGATCAGGTTTAATTGATGTATTTTTATAAAGCAGGTTTGTAAAGTGTTTCGTTTCATTGATGTATTCTTTTCAGATATACAGTTTATAAAGAAAATGGTTTTTATTGACATTCTAATTTCGTTTATATTTTTGGTAGAGGCGCACTGTTTTAAGAAATCATATGTCATCTACATTTGCTTTTTCAAAGGACTCATACATTCTGTTCATATTATAGTATTTTTATCATGAGCGAGCAAGATCTGAATATTCGGTTTAATGGTGCATATCATTTTATATACCTGGCATACTGGTTTGGTTTATTGGTTTATTTTTTTACGGTATATCAACACATCAATGTGTTATTCCGATTTATTTAAGACTTTTAAGATAGGCTCGTAAGAATAGAATATGTAATATTTGTAAGAAATTAGTTTGCAGATCAGGTTTAATTGACGTTTTTTTTTCTAAAGAAGTTTTTTTTCGAGAATCAAATGTATTTCTGGTTATTATAAAAGAATTACCTATTGACATCCAAAGGTTTATTGTCAGCATCTATTTACACAGTTCCAATAAAAGCGGATTAATTCATTTTTATCAAATGTTATTTAAAGCTAGAAAATATTTTTAGATTCCATAGCTGGGGAGAGAAGAGGTGGATTCATAACTTTCCCAAGGGTATTTGAGCATTCACCTATCCTAGGTACTGACAAGGCTTGACATTCCTTAACATTGATGATTATACAGGAACCTGTGTTTCAACATGATCTGGATGTTGTGGTGAGCCATGATCACCCACATTCTGAAGGGATACAACACATGAAAGTTTGATTTGGTTTATTTTGTTTTACAGCTTATCAATCACAGTGGGTTATTTAATGTCGACAAGATAAATTCGTATGAATAGAATATGTATTCTTTGTAAGAAATCAGTTTGTAGGAGATCAGGTTTAATTGATTTATTTTTATAAAGCAGGTTTGTAAAGAGTTTCATTGATGTATTCTTTTCAGATATAATTGACATTCTTATTTGGTTTATATTTTTTGGTAGAGACTGTTTTAAGAAATGATATGATGTCATCTACTTTTGCTTTCTTGAAGAGCTCATACATGTTTATATTATAGTATTTTTGTCTTGAGAAAGCAAGGCCAGAACATTCGGTAAAAATATGCTTAATAGTGCATGTCGTTTAACATGCTTTAACCTACTGGTTGGGTTTATTTCGTTTTACGGCATATCAACACATCAATGGGTCATTTAACTCCGACAAGTTTTTAGGATGGGTTCGTTTGAATATAATATGTATTCTTTGTAAGAAATTAGTTTCTAGATCAGGTTCCATTGTCGTATATTCTCAAAGAGGCTTTTTACCGAGAGTCAAATATATTAATGGTATTTTTACAATAAAAATCTATTTTTATGTTTTCATAAAGTTTTCATCCCAGTTTGGCGATTAACTGTTATGGAGTACTCCCCTTTTTCATATAAGTGGACTCGACCAGTGTTACTTGGACTGCTGTCGTTAAATACTCAGTGTCAGTCAGAATATAGAGAGATTGAGAGAGTGAGCAGAGATTGTGATTGAGTTGGTGGTAGAGTAATAGTGTGAGGTAACCGCTTGTAGAAGTCACAGTTACAAGCACGTAGACTCTAAGGAAGTCCTACTTCGAGACTGTATATATATATATATATATATATATATATATATATATATATATATATATATATATATATAATAGTAAATAAAACAAGAACTTGCAAAACATGGGATGACCCGTGTCTTTTATGCTTACACGAAAAACTACACATTATTAAGTTTATAAATAATGAAAAATTATTAAACAATAGGCAGGAGTTAACGGTTTTTTGCAGACATCAACAAATTTTCGCATTAAATAATTAGCATAAAAAAAATCCCATAGTTTAATAAAAGTCTTAATAGCTTAGCCAAATCATTAAATAGGAAAAACCCTTTCTGTAGTCGTCAAAAAGCAAATTGTATACAAAACAACCACTTGAATAAACAAATAAATAAATAGATTATCAGATAAACAATAATAAAAAACAATCCTCCCGACACATAACGACTTGTAGACGCGCCATAGAAATACCCACCACTGGGAACTAACTAGAGAATGACCACCAACATTGGCCGTGAAATAGACACCCTGCCCAACCTTAGCAAAACCTCTCAGAAGATGGTTACTCTATTGATAAGAATTAACTCTCTGACCACTTAACGAAGAAAACAAACCTAGCCACTCCCACAATAATGAATTTCACAACGGACCATGCCTAAAAACACCACGTAAACCAAAAGATAGCATATTCCTAAAATTTCGCTTGAAGATGAAACGGGACTCAACACCTAAATTCAACTTAATTTTAGTAATTATTTGGATGATTTCGGCTCTCGTTTTTGAAACATGAGAACTCTTATGTAGCGAAGGAATCATATTTTTAAACAAAAATATTATATATATATATTATTGCTAGTCACGGCGTTCCTAGATTTACTAACAGTATTACCCATTGTATTATTGTGTAAATACATTTAATTTCTTATATTTAATTCTTGCGTTTGTCATTCATTGGAGACCGAATTTCATCTCGGAATCCACAATATTAACTATTTGCTGGGACCCTAACAGGTGCTTCCACCCCAGGTTAGGGTCGACCTGGAAACAACAGCAATTAAGAGGTGGCTCCACGCTCCTCAAAATCTATTGTTCAGAGGCCTCGCTGCCGGATATAGTTTATCGTCATACCCAGGATTCTAAAGAAACTATATTTGTCAGTAAATGACTTCTGCGAGGATGTATAGGTCGTCAGATTATGCATCTTTGTCTTCCGTAATGCAGTTGTCTGGTTGGTTTCATTAATTCTCAGAAATTCAGTTACTCCGTACTGTTTGGTAGGCTTTCCGGGGTTGCTCCTGCGTTGTTATAACGTTACAAGAAAGCCATGTAAGATGATAAGGATAAACTTATCAAATACTTCATCATAGACCTTTCGAAAAAAAAATAAGTTCGCCCCCTGACTCACGTATATGACAGCTTTAACTAATGGCGTCGTTTTCAAAGTTTGTATTTCTTTTATGATTCTTCTGTCGACATAAAACTCATGATTAACCGATTCGCGTCGTAAATTAGAGCTGTTCAATTGCTTCGATTTATCCGTAGCGCTCAACCCTGTCGTAAATTGCATCGGCCGGCCCAGTCATTCGAATTCAAACGAATGTTTATATCTTTCCTTTCGTTTGTCCGTCTATTTGCTTCCCAGGCGAGACGGATGGGCACTTAAGCGGTTATCGGCACTTTCACAATAAAACTTAAGCCCTAATAACACACTTACATTGCACTTTATAATTCAGCCAAAAAAAGTAATTTGAAAATGATTTATGCTATTCACTTAGGAACAAACTATGGACTTATTTTACATCTATTTTTCTTGGAACTAATATAGGTTCATGCCCCAAGAATGGTCACTGATAGTCACCATTAATGTATTTAGTTTGATATAAGGCCAAATTTGTACAGGAAATACAATGTTACGTTAACGCTACAGTTTCAGAATGGATATATATATATATATATATATATATATATATATATATATATATATTCAAAAAAAAAAAAAATTGATGATGGAACAGAGCTTACTTTAACTGAATTTAATTCAAATAATTATATTGAATTTTTCGGCCCTTGTTTTGAAACATGACACCTCTTATGTCGCGAGTTGGAATCATATTTTAAATAAATAATTGCTTCCCAGGCGAGACGGATGGGCACTATTATCAGCATTTATAAAACTTAAGCCCTAATAACACACTTACATTCAAAAAAAAAAAGTAATTTGAAAATGATTTATGCTATTCACTTAGGAACAAACTATGGACTTATTTTACATCTATTTTTCTTGGAACTAATATAGGTTCATGCCCCAAGAATGGTCACTTAGTCACCATTAATGTATTTAGTTTGATATAAGGCCAAATTTGTACAGGAAATACAATGTTACGTTAACGCTACATTTCAGAATGGATATATATATATATATATATATATATATGATTCAAAAAAAATTTTGATGATGGAACAGAGCTTACTTTAACTGAATTTAATTCAAATAATTATATTGAATTTTTCGGCCCTTTGTTTTGAAACATGACACCTCTTATGTCGCGAGTTGGAATCATATTTTAAATAAATATAATTATATATATATATATATATATATATATATATATATATATATATATATAACTGCTTGGCCTCATATTGTCTGCTGACCTGAGATAAAACGAATACAATGAATCAATAGCTTCGTCCACCGCAAGGAAAATTGACTCCCTGTGAATTTTTTCTCGCCGGAGCCGATCCTTCAAATCTACAAATCAACCATTCGCCCTTTGCATGGAGTATTGCTGCCATATATGGTCTGGAGACCATTCTGTCTGTCTTAAGGTCCTTGATAAAATCCAAAGACGGATATGCAATGTAATTGGCATTGATCTGGCATCTCATCTGCAGTCGCTCTCTCACAGACGTGCCGTCGCCTCCCTCTGTCTTTCACGGTAACTGCTCCGATGAGCTGCTTTCGCTGGTTCCCAGACTTGATGAATTTAAGCGTTCAACTAGGCTGGCATCTCGCTCTCATCCTTTCACTGTCGAAACTGTTAAATGTAGTCGTCTCTTCTACTCCAATAGCTTCCTGTCTCGCACTTCTCGCCCGTGGAACTTCCTTCCTTTTTCCTGTTTCCCGGACAGCTATAATTTCCAACTATTCAAATGTAATGTCAATCGACGTCTCCAGATGCCGTGATCTATCCCCTATCCTTCGCTTCATCCTTTCCTCTATCACACCTCTTTGCTCTCGCTCCAACTCTCTGTAACCCCTTGCGTGCTAGTGGCTTCCCGCCTTGCCTGGGGTGGAATACTTTATATATATATATATATATATATATATATATATATATATATATATATATATATATATATATATCTAAGCTCACGGAAATAAATTAATTCGGTCGATTATTGTGAGAAAAAAAAAAGCGTATTTGTAAGAAGTGACTATTGTTGTTAATAATGCAAGACTCTCCCAACATATTGAGTCGTCTATGCCACTGGCGTGTTTATGAAAAAAAAAAACGCAAAGTTCGCCTTTCTTTTTGCCGAGCGTCGATAGCCTAGGGATTAGCATTTCCAACTGAAACCAAATCGGCCGGCTTTCGGTTCCGGCTTGAAGCCATTCTACTTTGGATCTTATAAAGGAGCTCAAGTTAAACAGCAAGGAGACCGCACCATATGTGGCAGAAATATTATAAGCGTGGACGAATAGCAGACTTATAGATAATTATGATAGATTCTGGAGAGAAAACCTGTCTCACCCGACATAGTGAACCTAATTTCTTAGCAGCTGACCTCGCAATGGATTCAATATAGACTTCATATCAGCAAAGAACCTTAGCCAGAGAAGGCGCAACGAGTCATTTTCAAATATTTAACGATGCAATAGGGGAATTTCTACGGATATTTTATTGTCGTAGAACTCACCATCAGCTTATTCAATCATTAACTGAAGAATTAATATTCATCAGAAATTTGAAATACGAAAACCGTGAAATTATTACGGGTCTTTCTAGTTTTGTTAAGGTTGTGAAGCTCAAATATTTAACGATGCGATAAGGGAATTTCTACGGATGTTTTATTGTCGTAGAACTCGCCATCAGCTTATTCAATCATTAACTGAAGAATTAAGATTCATCAGGAATTTGAAATAGGAAAACCGTGAAATTATTACGGGTCTTTCTAGTTTTGTTAAGGTTGTTAATTTCAAATATTTAACCATGCGATAGATTTCTACGGATATTTTATTGTCGTAGAACTCGTCATCAGCTTATTCAATCATTAACTGAAGAATTTCATTTCTTTAATTAGATTTTGTACCTTTAAAAATATTTTCATATATATATATATATATATATATATATATATATATATATATATATATATATATATATATATGTGTGTGTGTGTGTGTGTGTGTGTGTGTGTGTGTGTGTGTGTGTGTGTATATATATATATAATGTACTAGCAGCCTTCGCCGGCTCGCTATCGTTTGGCAATGTAACATATATTCGCTACTTGAAATCTTTGAAACAAAAATTTTAAATGAATATTTCATTCATAAATTGGCTTGTTATAGTTAAGGGAAGTTAGATGTTGAAGGCCAAGTACAATGCAAATTTAACACACTTTTCCTCACTATATAAGACGATACTCAAAGACACATGGCACAGATGATAAAGGCGTTGGTTAGATCCAGTGACAAGACCCAACGAGTGTGAGTTCAATACCCGGTTAAGGCAGTGGAGAACATGGAGTGGGCAATTAACAGCAGATAACTAATAACTGACATCCATTAAATATGGCACGTGGAACTAGAACAGTCTACCCCAGTGAGCGAAATAAAGAGTTCAGCTCGACTTTCCAACTACCTGAAGAAGGCCGGAGCGTACAATGGCCGAAACGTTGTGATAAATATGGCGACAAAGATGAGAGCAATAGTCTGAATAATGTAAATATTAGACCATACCCTGAACAGAACTATTTTTTTTATATGAAAAGCAAAACAATCCTTGAATAAAAGAACAGTAAGGATGGACAGATAATGTTTATTTGTTTTAAATCAAGATGCAAATTAGCTAAAGCTGTGAGTGATATTGCCTAGAAGTAGATAATATATAATAAAGATATGGCGCGTTTTGCGTGTAAGTTATTTTAAGGTAGAACTGGGACATTTTAATCCCAGAATTCCTGAGAGAATTGAACTCCATTATCGCATTTATTCATATAGTTTCCATAATGTTTTACTTCATTAGCTGTCATGTTTCTCTAACTCTTCAAATGTTGAATGTATAACTAATTCTAATTTCTGTTTTCCCATCTTTACACTATATTAATTTTATCTTATAAATTGTCCTCAATTCTGTCACCCATGAAATAAAAATGATTGTTTGTACGGAAAGTAAGGACCTACGTACATCAAATCGTCTTTAAATTAAATGGCAGCAGAAGAATTATCATTGAACTTTTAAAAAGCTTAAAAATTAATTCGATATTTAAATGCAGCGATCAATTCTCATGTATCATGATTACTTGCATTATTTACATTATTCAGACTGTTATCCTCATCTTCATTGCCATATTCACAATGTTTCTGCCTCTATATCTCTGAGATGACGTATCATGATTACTTGCATTATTTACATTATTCAGACTGTTATCCTCATCTTCATTGCCATATTCACAATGTTTCTGCCTCTATATCTCTGAGATGACGTATTATGATTACTTGCATTATTTAGATTCAGACTGTTATCCTCATCTTCATTGCCATATTCACAATATTTCTGCCTCTATATCTCTGAGATGACGTATTATGATTACTTGCATTATTTACATTATTCAGACTGTTATCCTCATCTTCATTGCCATATTCACAATGTTTCTGCCTCTATATCTCTGAGATGACGTATCATGATTACTTGCATTATTTACATTATTCAGACTGTTATCCTCATCTTCATTGCCATATTCACAATGTTTCTGCCTTATATCTCTGAGATGACGTATCATTACTTGCATTATTTACATTATTCAGACTGTTATCCTCATCTTCATTGCCATATTCATATGTTTCTGCCTCTATATCTCAGAGATGACGTATTATGATTACTTGCATTATTTACATTATTCAGACTGTTATCCTCATCTTCATTGCCATATTCACAATGTTTCTGCCTCTATATCTCTGAGATGACGTATCATGATTACTGATTATTTACATTATTCCGACTGTTATCCACATCTTCATTGCCATATTCACAATGTTTCTGCCTCTATATCTCTGAGATGACGTATCATGATTACTTGCATTATTTACATTATTCCGACTGTTATCCACATCTTCATTGCCATATTCACAATGTTTCTGCCTCTATATCTCTGAGATGACGTATTATGATTACTTGCATTATTTACATTATTCAGACTGTTATCCTCATCTTCATTGCCATATTCACAACGTTTCGGCCTCTATATCTCTGAGATGAGGTATTATGATTACTTGCATTATTAACATTATTCGGACTGTTATCCTCATCTTCATTGCCATATTCACAATGTTTCTGCCTCTATATCTCTGAGATGACGTATAATGATTACTTGCATTATTTACATTATTCGGACTGTTATCCTCATCTTCATTGTCATATTCACAACGTTTCGGCCTCTATATCTCTGAAATGAGGTATTATGATTACTTGCATTATTTACCGGACTGTTATCCTCATCTTCATTGCCATATTCACAACGTGATATCTCTGAGATTAGGTAAATTTTAACATTATTCGGACTGCTAAAAATCATCTTCATTTCTCCACAACGTTTCGGCGGCTGTACGCTCCGGCCTTCTTCAGGTGATTGAAATTTCAAACCAAACCCTTTATTTCTCCCACCGGGATAGATTATTCGGCGCTATTATACTTTCGTCCCCTCCCCCCGAATGTAATTTTAAAAAAATAACCAAGAATAAGATAAGGTTAACGAGCGAAGAGTGTAGTTAAGGTAAGGTAAATGAAATTATAAAAAAATTCTGTGCACCCTAATTAAAATGAAAGCGGAAGATGCGAAAGTGTAATCGTGCCGATTGTTCTAGTTCCACGTGCTAAGCCTCTCCCGGATCAGTTATTTTCATTTCAATTAAAGGTGCAATTATAATTTACAATTTATATTTATCATTCATACAAAAAACAAATATAGAGGTTAATGATTTAATTGAAATGAATATATATATATATATATATATATATATATATATATATATGGTCATGTATAAACCAGATTTTCCTCTCCGAACTTTCTTTTTGTTTCTACGATATTTCTCGGACATTCAGGCCGATATATGTAATCAATACTGTTTATTATGAACAGAGCATTTACTTAAATATTTGTATCCATAAAAATAACGTATGAACAGAAAATATATCAAAATAATTTTCTGACTTACTCCATTTCATAATTTATTATATAATTATTTTACGTTAAGATACGCTTCGAGCAGATGTGAGCGTTCGAGAAAAATCATGGAAAATTTGTTGTTTAAAAACAGTAATTCGTATTTGCTAACAAGGCACTTCCTCTGTATCTAAATAGTATAGCACGTCAGGCTATATGAAGGTTCTGTGTAGGATACAATTTGGTTCCTGTCGGAGGACACATATTTTCTTTTAGATTTCTCGGACATTCAGGCCAGTAAATGTTTTTTTTAATATTGTTTATTATAAACAGAGCATTTACTTAAATATTTGTATGTATAAATTAAGCCAGTCATTTTATATTTATCAAAAATAAAATAATGTGATTTGTTTCATTTTGTTTTATCAACGTTTTTGTTAATTTTTAATACTAATATATGTGAGAACCTGAATTATATAACATGCACGTCAAGATACCATCTCCTGTTGTCTTATCTTTGAGACGCGTTGCTAGCTTTCATGATCTATCTACGTACATCTACCTATGCAGTGAATTCAACTAAATCAGGAGAGGATTGAGACAATCATTTGAGTAGTAGAAAGGGACATTTGGAAATTTTCTGAAGATTACACAGATCGACAGTCATCTGATGAAGACCAGTTTATACAGCTAGCAGAAACGTTGTGATGATTAAATTTAAGATGAGGACAATAGGATGCATGCAAATAATGTAAATAAACAATTTCTGTGATGGGGGGGGTTATCAGGATTTATACAGTTTATATCCTGAGGAAGGCCAGGAGGTACAATAACCGAAACGTTGTGACAATAACAACAAAAATGAGGACAGTAGTCCGAATATAAACAGTGTAAATAATAATAGTCCTTATGTAAGAATTGCTTTGTTTCAGCATCAGGCTACTGACATATTGATTCACCAACAAACGCACAAAAAAAAAAAAAGAAAACAAAGCTTTCTGACTCCCGTTGATTTATTTCCATAAAAATAGCAGTCTTTCTATATCCCTGAGATGAGGTATTATGATTACATGCCTTATTTACATTATTCGGAGTGTTGTCCTTATCTTCATTGCCATATTTACAACGTTTCTGCCTCTATATCTCTGAGATGAGTTATTATGATAACTTGCATTATTTACATTATTCGGATTGTTATCTTCATCTTCATTGTCATATTCACAACATTCCGGCCTCTATATCCCTGAGATGAGGTATTATGATTACATGCCTTATTTACATTATTCGGAGTGTTATCCTCATCTTCATTGCCATATTCACAACATTCCGGCCTCTATATCTCTGAGATGAGGTATTATGATTACTACCATTATTTACATTATTCGGACAGTTATCCTTATCTTCATTGCCATATTCACAACGTTTTCGGCCTTCTTCAGGAACTCTCTAATATTTCTAAACTGATAATATCAAGAATTCACGTCCTTGACAAATCTCCAGCGGCGAGATTCGAACCCGTGTCGCATGGTCAGATGTCAAACTTCTAACACTTCGATCATGAGTATAATATGGATGAAAATAAACCGCATCAGTATCATATAAATAATAATAAATATAGTCGTATAAATAAACAGGGCTTCTACTCAAAAATGAGTATCCACTAAAAATAACGATTAAGTATTAAAACATGTTGATATCTGTCTATATCTCTGAGGTGGTGTATTATGATTACTTGCCTTATTTATACAATTCAGGCTGTTATCCTCATCTTCATTGCCATATTCAAAACGTTTCGGTCGTTGTATGCTCCGGCCTTCTTCATGTGATTGGAATTTCGACTCGAACCCTTTATTTCAAGAATAGCGGATTAACTTTCTTTTTTATATAGGTTTTCATGCAGGCAGGTATATATTTACACATACGAGGCTAATTCAGAAGATTATAAAGGAATTTTGATCAGCAAGTTACCATGAGGGAAGGAAGTGAATGAGAACCATTCACAATGTCCGGAAATTATTTTTTATCAATTTAAAACTGAATATGTCTATATCTCTGAGATGAAGCATTATGATTACTTGCCTTATTTACATTATTCAGACTGTTGTCCTCATTTTCATTGCTATATTCACAATGTTTCGGCCGTTGTAAGCTCCGGCCTTCTTCATGTTCTTAAAATAAAGGGTTCGATTCGAAATTCCAATTATCTGAATAATGTAAATAAGAAAAGTAATAAAAATTGCGTTAAAAAAAAAAAATGAACATTGTTTATCGTTGCATATTATTGTTTTTCATTTGTGTCGTTCTAAACAAACCAATCAGATTCTGTTAGAGATTTGTCTGCATCTGATTGGTTTATATTTCCGTGCGCGACAATCATAGGTCGGTTTGGTGCAAGGTTAATTTATAAAAATCGATCGTTTGTTTGAAACAAGAAAATGCTTATAATAAAACCAGATGCACTTTCTTACCCGCCTGATCAGAAATCAATCATATTCCTTTGATGTCTACTTTGGCACACTGATTCATTATATATATATATATATATATATATATATATATATATATATATATATATATATATATATATGAATCATTATGTATTTAATGTTTGGGCAAAAATAATGTTCACCAAAGAAACGCCAAATTAAAACAGGCAAAATACCATTTTCGTATAACGAAAGTCTAATTTCAGAAACACTGGCCTACTTGCAACCACATGTTTCTACCGAACGAAAATAGAGGGCAAGTCAAACAAAACGAACAATTGCACACACATACACACCACACACAAAAACATATATATATATATATATATATATATATATATATATATATATATAAAACAGACGATGTCTGTCTGCCTGTTGTGAAGAGTTGACCAAACTTGGCTCATACATTGTACAATGGATGAGGTAGGTTCTTAGCGTAATCGATAATTTTAAAAAAAAATCAATAATCGATTTAGTCGATCAAAAATCGACAAATTCAACTTTTTTCTCCCTATTTTGTTCAAACTCGGTATGTAGGTTACTTACATGATGACCAGCTCAACGTTACCTCATTTTTATTTCTACGCCACTGTGTTTGGCGAAAAACCAAAAATCGATTTCAACACAAATCGATTTCAACAAAAATTCTAAGCTAAAACCTCCCTCAATTTTCAAACCGTCTAATACAAACGTCACTCATTTGTAGCCAACAATAAGTTGACTGCTTAACAATCATTTACCTTCATAACTGAGTCCACCCAAATAGTGAAAAATGGCGATTTTTCTGGTTTCTTTCTTATTTTTCATTGATCTTTCAACCAATTTTCATCAAAATTAACAATTGATTTATAAATGTCTACACTTTTACGTCCCTGGTAGAACACTGACAAACTGAATTTCCAAACCTCCAAAATAATTGTGGTCTGAAATGGGTCTTCATGTTGCCTGTTTTACATGATGCTGTTTTTGCTCCATTCTAATTGAACGCTTTTTCTGATCGACCAGCTGGGTAGGGCTGCTAGCACACGCACACACACACACACATACATATCCACACACACATATATCCACACACATATATATATATATATATATATATATATATATTATTTCTTCTTTCACACTTCCTGCTTGTGGAACTCTCTTCCAGCTTCTTGGTTTCTAGTCAACTTTGTTCTTTAAAAATTGAAATGCAATGTCAATCGTTATCTTCTGTCGTCTTAATACTTGTTCTTTTATTGTCCTCTCTCCTTAATAGTAATTTTTCTCATATTCTCTAACATTCAGTAACTCCTTGCATCTTAGAGGCTTTATTGCCTTTGATCTTCAAAAATGCAAATGCAATGACAATCGTTATCTTCTGTCTTCTTAATAATTGTTCTTTTATTGTCCTCTCTCCTTAATAGTGATTTTTTTCTCATATTCTCTAACATTCAGTAACTCCTTGCATCTTAGAGGCTTTATTGCCTTTGATCTTCAAAAATGCAAATGCAATGTCAATCGTTATCTTCTGTCTTCTTAATACTTGTTCTTTTATTGTCCACTTTCCTTAATAGTAATTTTTTCTCATATTCTCTAACACTAAGTAACCCCTTTTATCCTAGTGGCTTTATTGCCTTTGATCTTCAGATATTTATATGTTAATTCAATCGTTATCTTCTGTCTTCTTAATTCTTGTTCTATTATAATCCTCTCTCCTCAATAACGTTTTCTTTTCATCATATTCTCTCACGCACAGTAACCCCATGCGTCTTAGTGGCTTTATTGTCTTGCTTCCGGTGAAATGATTTAAAAAAGTAAAAAATATGGGTTATTGGTTGCAAATTTTAACCATTGCTGTCAACATTGGTCTGAGGTATTACTTTCGATACTTTATTTATTACACAAATTATTCGTTAAAATCTTTTTTAACAATAAATCACTCTCTTGAGTGGCTTTCAAGCCTTTATTGAGGCAACTTTAGTATAAAAATATTCCAATGAATTCAAGTAAAATTCCTCCGCTAAAATCGCACCATATGTCGTTTTCCGATTTTGTACTTGTAAAATCCGTGATATTCACATTGAATTCAGTACGAGCCATTAACGGAATATTGACCATTTTTTTTCCGTAAGTAATCGGTTCGTGAAGTTGTCAATATTTCAATTGTAGTGTCGGCGTCAAGTCCGTCTTGCCTCGAAGTCACCATTTCTCCAAGTGATTTATTTGTTAAAAATGCTTTTAGCAGACCAAAACAAGATCTCTTCGAAAAAAAAATTCCTCCCATTTACCGATAGGTTGCTAAGCAACGAGGAGAATATTACACACAGAGCGTGTGTCATCTCTAGGAAGTTTTCAGATTCTTGTATTCAGACATGCTTTTATTTATCGACGCTAGTGCGATAATTGGAACCAAGTGAATCGAGGCTCGTTCATGGTTTTTAGTCATTCGCTTTCCGTCTCATTTATTTTACATCAACCTGGACGTCTATTTGCCTTAAATACACTTTACGTCTTTCTCATCACTTTGAACCAGTATTTCACCTTCTTCAGTTCATATTGGTCTTCCAATCTGTTGAAGTTTGTTCCTTTCTTTCTCTTGATCAATCTCGATCTGTGCAAATTGAAAGATAAAACAATTTTTATACAACTCCAGTCTCTCTGTCTCCAACCATAACTATTTGCTCTGTCGACGGGGTTTAGGATACGCCAACCTAGTGCTTGCAGGGGTCTAAGACACTCCAACAACGAACTGAACCACCTTACTCTTATATATTCAGAGAATACCTATGTCTACCATTTTGTTTCGCGTGTCAACCAGATCTATCAGAGTCTGTCTATATTTCTGAGATTGGGTATTATGTACATTATTTGCATTATTCGGACTCAACCTTGTCGCCATATTTATCACAACGTTTCGGCCGTTGTACGCTCCGGTCTTCTTCAGGTGGTTGGAATTTCGAACTGAACCCTTTATTTTGCTCACTGGGGTAAACTGTTCTAGTTCCACGTGCCATATTTAATGGGTGTCACTTATCAGTTATCTCCTGCTAATTTCCCTCTGAAAGTTCTCCACTGCCTTAACCGGGTATTGAACTCACACTCTTTGGGGCCTGTCACTGGATCTAACCAACGACTTGAGGACATCTGGGTATGAATTTCTGGGTATTATAAACCTAATGTCTTCAGCAACCATTTTTACCAGTGCTCATATTGCAATTTTGCTGTTATCATTGCATGTTTTTACCAGAGCTCATATTGCAACTTTGTTGTTATCATGGCTTTTCTCTGGCACTCCTTATTACTGGTTCCCATATTGTATTTATTTCTATGCTTGGTCGGCTCAGGAGATTTTTGTAGCCTAGCATATATGCTGATTCCTTAAGTTTACGAATTTTCCAATGATGTTCCTTGTCTATGATCTCAACCTGATCCCACAGAGGGCGGTGATCTCCCTTCTCTCTCCATATGTGGTCAGCCACGCCTGATTTTTCTACTTCCTGTCGTGTTACAGCTTTCTGGTGTTCTTGAAGCCTTACCTTGAGGGGACGGCTTGTCTCCCCTTTATATTTCTTTACGCAGCTGCACGGGATAGTGTACACACAGTCCTTAGTCATGTACTCCTCTATGGGGGGGTCTCACTCGTGAGAGATACCTGCGAAGTGTTGTCACGCTTTTGAAGGTTGTCCTGACCGCAGATCCTTTGTATTTTCTCTGATAACCCCTTCACATAAGGCAGGCAGACTGTTTTCTGAGTGTTGTTGTCCTCCTCCTCTTGTACCCGACTATCCCAGTTTGGGAGTGGGGCTGTTGCCATGTACCTTGGGTTAGATCCAGTGACAGGGCCCAAAGAGTGTGAGTTCAATACCCGGTTAAGGCAGTGGAGAACTTTCAGAGGGAAATTAACAGGAGATAACTGATAACTGACATCCATCAAACGTGGCACATGGAACTAGAACAGTCTACCCCAGTGAGCGAAATAAAGGGTTCAGTTCGACATTCCAGCCACATGAAGAAGGCCGGGGCGCACAACGGCCGAAACGTTGTGATAAATATGGCGACAAAGATGAAGACAATAGTCCGAATAATGTTAATACTGTACATAATACCTCATCTCAGAAATATAGACAGAAATCACTATAATTCTGCACCCCAAAGTTTCTGGAAGTATTTTTGATACTCCCTTTACAATTTATATATATATATATATGTGTGTGTGTGTGTGTGTGTGTGTGTATATATATATATATATATATATATATATATATATATATATATATATATATATATATATATATATATATATATGTGTGTGTGTGTGTGTGTAAAGAAGGCCGAGCGCACAACGGCCGAAACGTTGTGATAAATATGGCGACAAAGTTGAGGACAATAGTCCGAATAATGCAAATAATGAACCAGATCTATATCTAAATTTTTTTACTTCAGTGCAATGTAAGCTATGTCTCTGCCGACAGAACTTAGGATACGCCGACCTAGCCCTTGCAGGGGACTAAGACACTCCAACAACGAACTGGACCACCTTCCTGTTATATATTAAGAGATAAAGCCGACCTATGTCTACGATTTTGATTCGCGTGTCAACAGGATCTAGCTCTATATGTTTCACTTTAGTGTAAACGTAAGCCCTGTCTTTGCCGACGGGGCCTAGTATGCGCTGATGTATCCCTTGCAGATGACTAAGGCACCCCAAATGGGACCACATTCCTGGTGGATACTTGCATATTTAGGGATAAAACCGACTTGTCTATACATTTTCGATTCGCCTTTAAACCGGACCTATGCTTATTTTTACTCTAGTGCAAACATAACCTGTGTCTCTGTCGACGGAGGCTAGAATACGCCGATGTACTAAGACACCCCACTCTAAATGGGATCAATTTCCTGGTGGATACTTTCATATTCAGGGATAAAGCCGACCTATGTCGAACTTTTTGATTTGCTTGTACGCCGGACTATGTCTAAATAAGGGACTCTCGTGCAAACGTAATCTTATTCAACTATTTCTTTTTATTAATAAAGGGTGTTTCATTAAGACGGATCAAAGTCAGCAGTAAATAAATCAGTGTTATTGGTGAAAATTTATTTATTTCTCTATTGGATCACGTTATTTAAGTCATGGCAATTATGTGTGAAAAATAATATCACCCAAATGTCCGCCAAGGCTTCGATGGCACACCTCCACTCGATGGTCAAAATTTTTGATGACGTCTCTGCACAGTTAGTCCTTGATCTCACCAATATGCCTTATTATCTCATCCTTCAGCTGTTGAATTATTGTTGGCTTGTTGGCATAGACATTACTTTTGAGATGAGCCCAAAAGAGGAAATCTAAAGCCGTCAAGCCACACGATCGTGGTGGTCAATTGACTTCGCTATTTTGAGAGCTGATACAACCTGGGAACTTCTCATTGCGTTTCTGTTTGAACGTCCATTTTCGTAATAGGCTTTTTAACACGTTGTTTGATTGTTAATCTTTCCACGGTTGAAATTGCCAAAGTTGTTAAATCTGAAAGAAAAGAAAAAAATCATTAGACACTTAAATTTAATTCACATTTAAAATCGCTCAAAGTTATTGAAACCCCCTGTATTATTTAGAAATCCAGGGTTTAACCGATGCAGAGGCAGGTGGCGTTATAGTTAACGGCGCAGGTCGAGGAATTGGAGAACGGAGTTCGTATTACGGCTTAGTTCATTACATTCACTGACATACTAATAGACTTGGGAAAGGTATGAATCTACCTCTTTCTCTTCTCCCAAAGGCCGTGTTGATATTATTGAATGCTCGCATTATCTCTTTTATTATTAATGCTTCCATTATTTCAGTCATTTTTGTATATAGATGAGGCTATTATAGACGGAGTTTGGTAGGTTTCGGTGTGTGTTCAAATGGATCCTATGGTCAAGCTATGATCCTTAAGGGCCTTGGACATTCATTAGCAATGTTTCTCTGCAGTTTGGATCTTGTAGGTAAGTTGTTGTTGACGAGGCGATTTTGGCTGTTTTAAATGTCTTAATTTTTTTTTGTCCGCTCGACTGGGATGAAGTTTTTGTTTATTTTTAATTTAAGCAATTCAGCCCAAGCAAGGAGGAGGTGCCACTATTAACTCAAGGGGCTGCAGAGAATGAAACTAAGGGAAACAACTAGGCTCAGTGTGGGGGTTAGGATAGAAATAAAATGAAGAACGTAGAAGGATAAAAAGAAAAACGGCGTGCAAGTGATCCGAAGATGTCGATTGACATTACATTTAAATTTTTGAAGATTATAGTTATCAGGGAAGCAAGTAAGAGGAATGGAGTTACACTGTTGGGAAGTGCGAGAGAAAAAGCTATTGAAGTAGAAGAGGCGGCTATCTTTAAGTGTTCCGACAGTAAAAGGGTTGGACCGAGATGCCAATCTAGTAGCTCGCTTAAATTCATGCAGTCGGGGTACCAGTGAAAATAGCTCAACAGAGCCGATGCCATGAAAATATTTGTAGAAAAGACAGAGGGAAGCCACATCACGTTGATGAGAAAGTGACTGTAGTCGTGATGCCAGGTCAGGACCTATCTCATTGCATATCCGTTTTTTGATTTTGTTGAGAAACTCGAGATATTTCAAAGATGGAGACAGCATGGTTGGTAGTGAGATGAAAGACGTCACGGTTCTCAGCTAGCATTGGCAATGTTTGATGTGACAGGCATGAAAGGATTTTTTCATGCAATCTTTGAAGCGCTTCCTTGGAACCAATGGGGAGCTCGCCGTACAATAAAATTTTAGGCAGGCAGTGATTCTCTAACCTGGAAACTTGTCCAGCCCAGCGTATCTGGACTTCAGCTGCATGGCCTCAATGCTGACGATCTTTGCTTTTTCAAGGACATCAATATTGGAGACGAACTCTCATACCACTGTATGTTAAGGATCGTGGGGAGGCAGTGCTGGTGGAACCTCAGGTGATGTTGGTCAGTGACCCATGACTCTGAGCTGTATAGGAGACTGGCAAGGACGATAGCTGTATGCAATCTGATCTTAGCACACTTCTTCAGGTGTCTGTTGTACCACGCACGTTTGTACAGTCTGCCAAATGCAATGTCCGCCCTTGCCAGTTTTCAAATAGCGAACGAGAAGAAACATCTTTGATAATGGCTAAATAACTGAAAGAACTCGGGTATATAGAACATTTTTACATCCTTTATGCCAGAAAGAAAACACGTGTCTAGTTATCTTCCCCTAATTTTCGAAACCGCTACTAGGGGACGCTTTCAGGGCTATAAATACTACGCGATATTTATATCACCTTCTGCTTCTTACTTTTCCACTTATACGTCAACATGTAAATCTCTCGCGGAAAAACGCGTTCCCTTTTCGGAAACGCATGAATAATACATACATACATGAAACGCATGAATAATACATACATATAGTTGTATATATATATATAAATGCCGTAAGAATTTTTGCCGTTAACAATAAAAAAATTTAAAAATCCAGACGACACGATTTTAACGGATGTTAGATTTCATTGAAAAATACATCCCTACCCACTACCAAAACGTAGCAATAATTGATACATTAAAATATAGACATATTGAACACCCAGACACCCCTAGTCTAGTAAACTAGATTTATCTGTAACCTTGGAAACATGAATTATGTTTTTAGCTGTGTATTTAAAAACCAGTAATTTTAAAAGTTACTCCAAAATTCGCTTGAGGATGAAATGGAACTAATGTCTTTATTTTAATTACAAAATTAAATTCGGGGCTTTTAGCTTCCATTTTTGAAACATGGTTATAACTGTGTAGCGGAAAAACATATTTTAAAATAATTAATTTATAATATATATATATATATATATATATATATATATATATATATTAAATCATGTTTCATTAAATAATATAGACAAATTGTGTCTACTTATTTTAAGTAAATTCCTTTCATAATGTCTGATAAGCTTAATAACATTATCATTAAAAGACGAAAGACAATCACGATATTTATAGATATTTTTTTCGGCTTACATAAGCCATTATCAAAGATGACAATTACATTTCAATATATTAAACAATACACGGACAAAACAATAAAGATTGCTAAGCAGCGACAAACTCATATATACGAGACGCGGAAGCGAAAATCGCACCACAGCTCGTAACGTCAAACATGACCACGTGAAAGTTGAAAACGAGAAGTATTAAGTATGGGAATCCGTTGGTATAAACCAATGACTTGTGTTATCAATTATAGGCATTTAAGAATATTTGTGGAGATTTCGTCGTTTATTTTGTTCATATATATATTTTATTTATTGTTAATAAATTTTTCTCAAGACAGTGGTTTTAAATTTTCCTTCTATGTTTTGATCGACAATATTCGTTTAAATATTTCCTATAAGTTTCAGTGAAATTGATCTGTTATTTTTGAGATATGTAAGAAAAACCAATGTTAAATACTTTTGCTACCCACTGTATATATATATATATATATATATATATATATATATATATATATATATATATATATATATATATATAATTATAATTAAGACACCATTAGTTAACCTTGGTTAACTCATGGTGTCTTAATTCCAATTGTATGAAATATTTTGCACTGTTTAGAAAATAAACATTAAACGCTTTTTGATAATTCAGTTTTAACCTTTAATATTCAATCTTTAAAATTTCATATTGTGTTAATGTTTCACTTAGATTATACCAACGGATTAATATATATATATATATATATATATATATATATATATATATATATATATATATATATATATATATATATATTTTTGATGGCATATAAGGCGAATTTTTTTGCTAAAAATTTTTTTGTAATTCCCTTGCGTTTTTTGACGTATTTTTTAACGTCAAAAAACGGTATTATTATGTCATTATTTTTGCACTAACCTAATATGTAAAACGGAAGTTTAAAATTCGCGCTAGTCGGCCGAAATTAACTACTTGTATTAGCTTAAACTTTAGACTAATTTTCATATACCTATTGTCATTATTTAAAAGGCTATTATTCAGATTAAAAGTTTTATCATTGATAACATTCATTATATTAATTTCATCACATTTAATATTAGTACTTTGTTTCACTAAAATTATATGCAATAAATTCAAATTATATATTTGCAAAATATTTTTCTTGCGAAAACTTCCGGTTGCATTAGTATAAATACAATCTGAATTTTCATATTCTAATTATTTCAATAAGACGATTACAAGACGCCAGTTTTACAGATCATATAAAGGATATAATAAAGTTTTTATAGACTTGTGTTCTTTTTCTTATTTTTCGTTTAATTGGAATCATGGCTTGTTTAACCAAAATATTACTTCATAAATATAGTCTAGGCTGTACGATTTACTAATAATTTTACTAATTTTTTCTTGACTTGCCCTGCTGCGTCTTATACACCTGTGCACCTTATATATATATATATATATATATATATATATATATATATATATATATATATTTCTTCATCAAGCACCATCACTTGATAAAACTCTAGAAGTATTGAAACAAAATACCTATTTTGTAGTGATTTTATAACATATTTCTGTCATAATTCTGGAATAAATAATATATATATATATATATATATATATATATATATATATATATATATATATTGTTATGGGATCTTAACTAATAATAATAATGGACTATTCAATACTTAATAAATACTGCGCCTCAGGAGTAAGCAAGAAGTCAGTCGTTCACTTTCTGAGCGACTGCACGGTTAAACTCTCTTCCTACGGGCAGGAGGAACCCGAAGGAGGCTACGCCGAAGGGCGGAGTCTCCTTCGGGAGGTAAATCGGCCCAGAACCCGTTTATACGGGTTCAAATGGGCTATTTTTTGGCCGAGCCTAATGGCTCGGGAATGCCCACGTTAAAAGGCCTTGTGCCACATGACACCCTCGTGGGGGTGACTGAATATTGTCAGTCGTTCAACTCTGAACTAACTGCACTGTTAAACTCTCTTCCTACGGGCGGGAGGAACCCGAAGGAGGCTACGCCGAAGGGTGGAGTCTCCTTCGGGAGGTAAAATGGCCCAGAACCCGTTTATACGGGTTCAAATGGGTTATTTTTTGGCCGAGCCTAATGGCTCGGGAATGCCCACATTAAAAGGCCTTGTGCCACATGACACCCTCGTGGGGGGGTGACTGAATATTGTCAGTCGCTCAGCTCTTGAACGACAGATCGGTTGAACTATCTGCCTTCGGGCGGGAGGAACCCGAAGCAGGCTGCGCTGAAGGGCGAATTCTCTTTCGGGGAGGTAAACCGACCCTGAACCCGTTTATACGGGTTCAATGGGCATATTTTCGGCCGAGCCCACGGGCTCGGAGATCCCACGTTAAAAAGGCCTTGTGCCACATGACGCCCTCGTGGGGTAGGGGTGACTGATTATCGTCAGTAGTTCAACTCGGGTCAGTAGTTCAAGTCAGTCAATAGTTCAAGTCGAGTCAAGAGTCGAGTCAGAGGCAGTCCGAAACAGAGTCGTGTTCAGACAATTACTACAAGACATTGGAATAGTGATACTGGTCGAGACTACATTGTTCTCTCTACTAAACCTGATTGTTCATACTAACACTTCTACTTCTCTGTATATATTCCTGTTTGTAATATATCTGTGTTATTCCATACCTGTGTTCGCGTTCTTCTTTATTGGTTCTACCTTGGACCATCACCGTGGTACAAGGAACCGGACCATAACATATATATATATATGAAAGTGAAATGATTTTTGTAACATGAAATTCAAAAATTAGAAAAAATAAACGCTCCTGTGTAAGCCTCTTTGTAGATATTAGTTCTTTTTTTTCTTTTCCTTTTTTCTTTTTCTTTTTTTTTCTTTTTGATTTTCGTGTGACTACACATTTTGTTTTTGCTAATCATCCCTTGCTTTTGTAAAGTCTAATGAAGAAACTCGTCGACAGGGGCTAAGTACTATTTTTCAATTGTCTGTTTTATTCAGTTTGTCTTCTCTACAGATTTAGTCTGAGAAATTTAGCACTCACATATACACACGGGCGCGCGCGCGCACACACACACACACACGCACACGCACACACACACATATATATATATATATAAAACACTTTTTAATAATCTGTAATATATTATATATTGTCCTATATTAATTATAATTGTATTAATCAGGATTAATAATATTATTAGCTACTAGCAGTAGAGCCGGGCGTTGCCCGGGGATGTAACAGTAAGAGATAGATCAAGTATCGACCATCATAAAGACTGAAAAATAAAATTGACAAAGATTATTGTTTAAGGTTGACGGACACGCATGTCTTAATTAGTTTTTTTTTGTTTTTTTTTTACGAATTGGTCAAACCCAAACTCAAACAAAAACATTGTTTTCAATCGTGATGAGTCTACCGATTGAATAGAATTTTATTATAAACAATTGTCTTGTAAATGGAATTTTTAAAGCATTCTGAATGTAAAAATAAAGAAAAAAGTGTGCAAGACAATAAGAAAGACTACCTGCCAAAAAAAAGTGAAGTTTTGTTGAAATTGGTTGAAAAATGTAGGAAATCCGATCCCATATATAAACGAACACACACACAAACAACCTGGATTTTATAATAAGTATAACTCGTTATGAGTTGTCCCCATTCTCGTGATGCCTCTTAATCGTGTTTTCAAATTGATTTCGTGCAAAAACAATTGTGTTTTTCCAATTTTTGGCACTGTCAGAACCACCGCAAGGTAATTTTACGTAGTCCTGTGAAGTTTTGTTGAAATCGGTTGAAAAATGTAGGAAATTCGATCCAATATATAAGCGTACAGACACACACACACACAACCTGGGTTTTATAATAAGTATGATATTTTAATATATCTTATTTTATTTTATTCCTACTTTGTTGGTAAGTTTTAATAGATTTAATAAATTATATTGATGCGTGTTTCCAAGTGATACCGTGATATCCCTACATATGATAACGCACTCTTTCGTCTTCCTACCCACTACACCGTTTAATTCTTTCTTTCTTCTTACTTTTGTCCCCCGTCCCCTGCTTTACAATTTTTCTTCTTTTTTTCTTCTTTTATCTTCCTGCCTAAGCATTATTCAACAGGTCAAATTGTCTGGCCTCTTAAGTGGGTACACTTGAACCTACTTAGATTATTAAAGATGGTTTAAAAACAATCTTATCCCTGCTTTTCATTTCCAATAGAGATCATTCTATAATCCTCCCCCCTCCTACCACCACTGTCGCCTTATATCAATCTAAAACTATCCCTCAAAAACTTGTATTAAAAATAAAAGAAACCAAATTTCTTTGTAACTAGAGAAGTGACCTGATGAACCTGGAAAAATATATTTTCTGAGGAAATAAATTATAGTCATGGAACCTTATGTCTGTCTTAATTATTTAATTTAGATATATTTATATATATATATATATATATATATATATATATATATATATATGTATGTATGTATATGTGCGTGTGTGTGAAATGGATTAAGTCCGAAAATTATTCAATATATTTTCTGTTTATATGTTATTTTTATACATACAATTTATTAAATAATTGCTCAGTTTTTTTTTTATAATTAAACAATATTACTTACATTTACCCGCCTGAATCTTCGACAAATATCGTATGAAATATGCGTTCTCCGACAGGAATCGAAACTGCATTCCTATTTGGAAAAACGTCATTTGATCTGACGTGCTATAACATTCAGCTAAAGAGAAGCGTCTGGTTAGCAATATCTAAATTACTGTTTACAAATACACAATCTTCGACGATTTTTCTCGATCGATCTTTTCTGCTCAGGAAACGTATCTTAACGTAAACAATGACAGCATATTATGAAATGAATTAAGTCCGACAATTATTTAATATATTTTTTGTTTATACGTTATTTTAAGAGGTACAATTTATTTATGTATATTTAATCAAACAGAATTAATTATATTTACTGTAATATTGAAGAAATTTCGTAGAAAATATACGCGGGAGGCAAAGCCCAGGTATTTGTATACGGGAAACGTCATTACGGGCTACAGAGACGCCACACGTCTGGTTGGCAAAGCCCGAATTACTGTTTATAAATAGGAATGAAGGTTCGATTCCTGTCAGAAAACACATATTTTCTAACGAAATTTCTCGAATATTCATCTCGCTAAATGTAATAGATAGATAGATAGATAGATAGATATGAATAAAATAAGATAGATAGATAGATAGATATGAACAAACTGGGATAGATAGATAGATAGATAGATAGTAGATGGATAGATATGAATAAAATGAGATAGATAGATAGATAGATATGAATAAAATGAGATAGATAGATAGATAGATAGATAGATAGATATGAATAAACTGTGATAGATAGATAGATATATAGATAGATAGATGTGAATAAATTGGTTTATGGCATATCGACCCCTCTATAAAGGGAATAGTTGGGTAACAGGTTATTTTAAGTGTTGGAATAGTAATTTCTGAACGCATAGCAAAGATTTCTCTCTCTCTCTCTCTCTCTCTCTCTTTCTCTCTCCTTTCCTCATTTTCTTTTTCCCTTCTCTCCCCCCTTATTTTTCTCTCTCTTTCTGCTTATTCCCTTTCTTTTTGCTTTTTCTCACATTGTCTTTTTGTCGTGTCTTTTCACTTCTTCCCATTGGTCTGTAACACATGGGTTTTTTTTTATAGGCAAATGAAAATTTTTACGATGTTATTTTATTGTGACAAGATGTTATGCGAGTGGTCAGAAAAAAATGTCTTTCGGATATGAGGTAAACATTGATTATCCTTTGTGATGTCCACCGAAGTTGACTGAAGTAAAGGGTGGGATAATATTGGACGGAAATCGGAGATAGATAGATAGATAGATAGATAGATAGATAGATAGATAGATATGAAGGCATATAGATAGATAGATAGATAGATAGATAGATAGATAGATAGATAGATAGATAGATACATACATACATATGAAGGCATATATATTAGGTTGATGCAAAAATAATGACGTAATAATGTCGTTTTTGACGTATTTTTTAACGTAAAAAACGACATTATTACGTCATTATTTTTGCACCAACCTAATATAAAGAGATAGATAGATATGAAGGCATATAGATAGATAGATAGATAGATAGATAGATAGATAGATAGATAGATAGATAGATATTGGTCAGTTAGTACGACTTCTATCACTAAATCACTATTATCTCCAAAATCAGTAAAAAAAATTCTTGCAATCTGACTATATTGTCTGGCCTACAAATGGTTGATAAACCGTAGAAAATGAATCAATCAATGAAATCCTGATTAGCTAAACAGGCATGTCTTTTGGATTTAATTACATTCTCTAGAATATCTCTATCTATAAAAGGCAGTATGTGTGTGTGTGTGTGTGTGTGTGTGTGTGTGTGTGTGTGTGTAACGAATGCACGGCCGCAATTTTCGACGGATGTGCACCAAAATTTGCATGCAGATGCTCCGAGTTAGCGGAAAGGCCAATACCGACTTTGCAGTTCCCAACTGGAAATAATCGATTTTTTCATGCTTCTACGCCAGTTTTCATGTAGTTTGCGGCCATTTTTTACTGGCCAGAGTGGGAGCCTATAGCTGGCTGCCACAAATAGGCAGGAAGATTCTACTGGCCAGCGTGAGAGCCAACAGCTGACTGATACGAATGTTAACTAGCATGCTAGCATGCAAAAAAAATCGATAGCTGCATTCGTCACAAGTAGGAAAAATTTAAATCTGCATGTCACTTTACTCCAATTGGCTCATTCGCTTGCTTAAACTCAACATTGATTCTGATTCCGCAGAACTGGTTCGGGTGTGAAAAAGTATTTGTTGTTAACATTCTTTTTTCATTCGGTTTTTCCAGTTACGAGTCCTTTTTTACATCTGATCGTTTTGTGTTCATTTTGTTTAGTTCTTTTTTCGTAACAGATTTAATGTTTAGTATAGAGCTTCGAAAAAAATTCGCAGTGTGAGATAGGCAAGAAGTAAGGCATGTAGCAACATCAGCCCGGCAAAGGGCACTCCTTTAAAGGCAAGGAAAGGCAAAAAATATAGTGATAGCGATTGCTGTATGAGTCGTACGATTTTTGAATCAAGCACGGGCAACGCCGGGCCATGATGCTAGTAAATGTATAGAAATTAATGTGACCAAAATGTGAGGGGTCAGTTTATATATTGATTATAACAACTGAAACATTGTGAATATGGCACTGAAGATGAGGATAACAGTCCTAATAATTTACGTAAAATTACAAGTAATTCATTTTCGTAGTGAAATTAACAACAATACCTTTAAAAATACCGTATAAACTCGCGTACCATACATTTGAAGGCCTAATTTTGAAGCTAATTTTAAGAAGGTCGTATCATACACGAGATATAAAATTAGCATATGTACTGCTGGCCCTGGCTACACCGTTGACCAAAATATAGCTCCATGTACTGTCGTCAAATTAGCTTCGAAATTAGATCTTCAAAGGTCGCATGAAATAGACGGTATATATTTTATAACCTACAAACTATATACCTAAAAATATACCTTTACACTAAAGATATAAAATTATCTACAAAATATATGCAGTTAAAAGCATAAAATTCCGTACAAAATACTTAGATTGTAGCATTAAATAACCCATGGAGGTGTTTATATGCCTTTAAACAAAAACAATCAATCCAAAACACAGAAGGAGATAGCCATTAGAAAATTATTTGAAAAGACTTATTCCGTTCACAAAAAGCTTTACCTTAAAGAAATCGGTATATCTCCAAAACATAAAACATCTACAATAGATCATATACAAACGATATATCTATAAAAAATACGACTGCTCCGAAAGTATAAAATGATGTACAAAATATCTGTAGTTGAAGCCATAAAATTGCGCAGAAAATATTTAGATTTTGGTATTAATTAACCCATAGATGTGTTGATAGGCCGCTAAACAAAATCAACCAACCAAGCCAACCAAGCCATATTGGAGGACTGACGTTACGTACCCGTGACACACTCTTACCTTTGTTTCCATCGCTGTTTTCATGTTTCATTCTTTGTTTAGTTTTAAAAAGACATTTTACATTCTCCCAATGCGCTTTTCGATTTTGGCATCACATTTTCTGTCATCTGTTAAAACTCTCCTCCTTAAGCGTGTATGGGTGTGTGAGTGTGGCGTGGGGGTGGTGTGTTATGTTTTATTTCATTTTAGTTTTCATGATATACACAGTATCTTTTTTTCTCCACCAAATTTTCTTTCCATTTTTTTCCAAAGATTATTAAATGCACAAAGCAACAACAACAAAAAAAACAAAAAAACTTTTAGTCTTGTGTTCGTGTAGCAAGAAGAGGGGAGGAGAGGAATTCATATTTTTAAAAGTTTTTAAATAATTGCAGACAGTTAATTGTTCAAAATTTTGAATTATTGTTTCCATGTCACTTTCAACATCTGTTTCCATTTGATAGTCTTTCTTTCTTTTTCTACTTCTTTCTTTCTTTTTCTACTTCTTTCTTTCTTTCTTTCTTTCTTTTTTCTAGACTCTTATTCATCATCCGTCCATATTTCCTTTCTTTTTCTACTTCTTTCTTTCTTTCTTTTACTACTTCTTTCTTTCTTTCTTTCTTTCTTTCTTTCTAGATTCTCATTCATAATCTGGCCATATTCTCTTTCTTTCTTTCTTTTTCTACTTCTTTCTTTCTTTTTCTACTTCTTTCTTTCTTTCTTTCTTTCTTTCTTTCTTTCTTTCTTTCTTTCTTTCTAGTCTCTTATTCATCATCCGTCCATATTTCCTTTCTTTTTCTACTTCTTTCTTTCTTTCTTTTACTACTTCTTTCTTTCTTTCTTTCTTTCTTTCTTTCTTTCTTTCTTTCTTTCTAGATTCTCATTCATAATCTGGCCATATTCCTTTCTTTCTTTTTTTTTTTCTTTTTTTTTCTTTCTTTCTTTCTTTCTTTTTCTTTCTTTCTAGATTCTCATTCATCATCTGTCCATATTCCCTTTCTTTCTTTCTTTTTCTACTTCTTTCTTTCTTTCTTTCTATCTTTCTTTCTTTCTTTCTTTCTTTCTAGATTCTCATTCATCATCTGTCCATATTCCCTTTCTTTATTTTTTTTTCTATTTCTTTTTTCTTTCTTTTTCTACTTCTTTCTTTCTTTCTTTCTTTCTTTTTCTACTTCTTTCTTTCTTTTTCTACTTCTTTCTTTCTTACTTACTTTCTAGACTCTCATTCATCTTCTGGCCATATTCCCTTTCTCTCTTGTTTTTTTCTACTTCTTTTTTTCTTTTTCTACTTCTTTCTTTCTTTTTCTACTTCTTTCATTCTTTCTAGACTCTCATTCATCATCTGGCTACATTCCCTTTCTTTCTTTCTTTCTTTCTAGTTAACTTACTTTCACTTTCACTTTCACATTCATTATTTTTCTCTATCATGCCATTACTCTCTCTCTCTCTCTCTTTCATTTTCTTTCTTTTTCTTCTTCAATCCTTTCTCTGTGTTTAAATTACTTTCACTTGCACTCTTTTTCTCTATTGTACTTTTTTATTTTCTCCTTCTCTATCTTTTAAATTTTTTTCTATCTTTTTCTTCTCCATTTCTCGCTATTTAACCTACTTTCACTTTCACTATTTTTCTTTTTTTACGCTTTTTCTCTCTTTCTTATTTGTCTTTTTATACTCTTTCTTTATTTCTTGCTTTCTATCTTTTTTCTTTTACTCTTTTCTGTATCTCTCTCTTTCTTGCATTCTTTTTCTTTTTCGCTCTTTCTCTCTCTTTTTTTCTATCATTCTTTTTCTTCTTTTTTTCCGTTTATCTTTTTCCACTCGTTTTTTTTCCTTTTTCTTTTTTTTTCTATCCTTTCCCTCCCTTCCGTTTTCTCTTACTCTTTCTTTCTCCATTTTAGTTCTTCCCTTTTTCTTTCTTTTTTTTTCTCTCTCTCTTTAAATCTTTCTTTCGCTATATTTTTCTCTTTTTCCTTTTTTTTCTATTTCTTTTTTGGTATGTCTTCCTTTTGATTCTCTCTCTCTCTCTCTCTCTCTCTCTCTCTCTCTCTTTTCCTTACGGTTCCCCTCTTTATTTTTCCTTGTATCTCTTTTCTTCTTCTTTCTTTTCTTTCTCTGTCTTTTATTAATTCCTTAACGTTTCTACATAATTCTACCGACACACTCATCCCCCTTGTGTATATGCAGTCGCCTCCTCCTCGTTAACACATAACCACAAGCATTCTCTCTCTCTCTCTCTCTCTCTCTCTCTCTCTCTCTCTCTTTCACACACATATATGCACACTCACGTACAGACATATACAAACAGACACCCTCTCTCATTCCTGAGCTGATTGGCTATCTTCCTCCATTGCTCGATAATATAGGTCAAGCACCAGCACTTTTATTACCAAACGTATTTCAATTTCCCAGAGCATGCTAACAGCGAAGTTATTTTAATTAGACAAGCGAAATACTAATTAGACAAGTCACGTGATAGAATTTTAATTTTTAAATCAGTATATTTTGAAATGACATTTTTTTTCTTTCAAATATACGTGTGTGAGTGTGGATGATTGCATGTTCATATCTATCTGTCGAGATGTCTAGCACACCATTTCCTATCTATTGATATCTGTATATATATATATATATATATATATATATATATATATATATATATATATGTGTATATCTACACACTTACACTTATAGATATGAAAAGACTTAGATAGATATAGATAGACAGATAGATAGATAGATACATACATACATCCATACATACATAATGAAAAGACTTAGATAGATAGATAGATAGATATGAAACGACTGAGATAGATAGATAGATAGATAGATAGATAGATAGATAGATAGATAGATAGATAGATAGATAGATAGATATGAAAAGACTTAGATAAATAGATAGATAGATAGATAGATACATACATACATGCATACATACATATATATGAAAAGACATAGATAAATAGATAGATAGATATGAAAAGACACAGGCATATATGAAAAGACTCAGATAGATAGATAGATAGATAGATAGATAGATAGATAGATAGATAGATAGATAGATATGAAACGACTGAGATAGATAGATAGATAGATAGATAGATAGATAGATAGATAGATAGATTTGAAACGACTGAGATAGATAGATAGATATGAAAAGACTGCGATAGATTGATGTAGATAGATAGATAGATAGATAGATAGATAGATAGATAGATAGATATGAAATAACTGAGGTAGAGATAAATAAATGTTTGTTCATCGCTCTTTGACATCGATTCTTGCTATCGACTGGATATTCCACTCGCCAAACACAGTGGTTCGCTTAACGGCTAATGTAATCAACATCTTAGCGGCCATTATCGTGAAAGACTGACGCAGGGCCGTTCATTCCATTTCCCTTTGACGAGAGCAGAATACCTATACAAAGCCTCTAAGGTGGTTTGCTCTACGACCGTCGACTTCATCGAAAATCAAGGAAGCGATTCAAAATGCCTCGCAGCCTGCGATAAAGAAGTGCCTAAGTGGGAAACAGATGCTTGTGATCGAAAAAAATTGGAGCCATACAAAATTCCAAGAGCGTGTAACGAGTTTGGGCAAATGTGCCGAATCGGCCAAAATATCACTCCCTCTCTCTCTATCTCTCTCTCTGGCCTCTTTAGCCACAAGAGGCGTCATATTGGTTGACAAATTACGATCTGTGTTACGCGGTGAATAAATAAACATGCGAAGTGCTTGTGAAAATCAGCAGAAACCGATCCTTTCTCTCATTAAACCTCATAGCAAACGGGACAGAAATTACAAAATATGCCAGGCCCTGTACAAAACAGCTTAGTTTGAACCGTTGCAACTACTAGCGAATTTTAAGAGGCATTTTCTCTCACGAGAATGAAAACCGTTGTCAGCGATAGTCATACTCTTTCAACTAATCAACGATATATTAAGCATAGTTTAGATATGGCACAACGCCTAAAGTATGGAGCACACAGTAAGGATCGAACTTACAACTCAGTCGTAATTGATACAACAAGACAAGCTTTACATCATATCGAGGTACCCATCATATATATATATATATATATATATATATATAAAGATGTGTTTGGCAATCCATATGGATAATTCCAAGGAGGATATAAAGTTTGATTTTACAAATGCCAACCTAATTAAAAAAGGGGATAATTCTTTACTTCGAAAGTACTTGTTTGGCTGAAGTCGAATGGTGGCATATCAACACCTCTATGGGTTATTTAAAGTCGAAATCTAAACATTTTGAACCCAATTTTATGGCTTTGACTACAGATATTTTGAACGCAATTGTAGGCCTTCAACTACAGACAAAATGTATTGCTCAATGGTGTAGACTGTTCTAGTTCCACGTACCATGCCTAATGGATGTCAGTTATCAGTTATCTCCTGTTAATTCACCTCTCCAAGTACTCCACTGCCTTAACCAGGTATTGAACTCACAACTCTTCGTGTCCTGTCACTGGATCTAACCAACGCCTTTATCCACTGTGTCATGTGTCCTTAAGTGGATAATTACATTATTCGGACAATAGTCCGAATAATATAAATAGTGTACATAGTGCTCATCTCAGAAATATAGACAGATACCTTGGAACGCAGGTTCCTCACAGAAAACAAGGATAAAATCCATATAAACATGTCTGCAAATTCTTCGTTTTTTAGTTAAGTTCAAAGGAAGTTTATAGCAGATGACGCTGTGTTGCCATGTAGATTGAGTTTCATTTGTCATTCGTGTACATTTTTACTTGTCTGTCTTCATCGTTTAACATGTGTAGTGTGAAGTGTTCCACTTGACAATGGCAGGCTATTCATATCGGGAGCAGGCAGATATGATTTTTACACAAGACCACGCGAACTGTAATGGACGCGAGGCTGTACGGCTGTTTCAGTTTGCTTTCCCAGGCCGAAGGCAGCCGAGTTATCCAACCTCTGCTGCTGTTTATTGTCGCGTTTCTGTGATGGAATCCGTGCTACCAGAATTTATGGATCGAGGAAGACCGACATTCTCTCGGACGCATGACCATGAAGAACACATTCTACAGGCTGTCTGAGACGATCCAGGTATCAGCAAACGTCAAGCTTGTTGTACATCTCATAGTACTGCATGGAGGGTACTTCAAGTGCAGCTCCTGTATCCGTATCATTTGCAACGTGTACAGGGTCTTTTGCCGATGTTTTATTGCATAAACTTCCGGCCAGTTGTTTCTCTCTTCAGTCTGGTTTACGGGTGACGCAACATTTGGCAAAGATGAAGTAAAAAATTTACACAACAAAAATTTGTACGCGGATCGAAATCTCCATGGTACAATGTAGTCATCTGTTTACGATTAATGTGTGAGCGCAAATTGTAGGTGACTGTCTGGTAGGACCATATGTTCTCCCAGCACGTCTAACAGGAGTTGACTACAAGGAATTCGAACACACTTCTAGACCTGCTAGAGGATGTACATGTGCTAATACGAAATGATTCATGCATGCTGGGGCTCCAGCATATTTTAGTCACACTGTTCGCGATGCATTAGCTGACATATACCATGAAAGGTAGATACGTAGGTAAGGACCGGTCACATGACCCTCACATTACCCCTAGTGAAATCCCTTGGATTTTTATCTGGGGGTGCCGCCTAGAACAATTGGTTTATGCAGTAGACAATAATAATGCAGGGATGCTTCAACCTGTCCTGATGGCTTGCGATTACTCACCATGGGAGAACTTTTGCCGAGGATTTATTGCACAAATTGCAGATCCGTTGCTTACGAGGCAACATTTGGAAGAACTGGAATAACAAATTTACACATCCAACATCCATCGTACAATACAGGTTAGACAACAGTATTAGTTTACGAGTCAAGCAGACAGTCACCTACAAGTCCATGTAGGTAACTGTCTGGTAGGTCCATATGTTCTCCCTGCACGTGTGTAGCAGTGAGGAGTGTTCCGTTTAACAGTGGCAGTAAATTCATATCGTGAACAGGCAGATATGATTTTTACCTTTGATGCTGCTTATCGTCGGGATTCTGTGACAGGATCCATGGCATCAAAAACTATGTATCAAGGAAGACCATAAGCCTCTAGTACGCATGACCATGAAGAACACATTCTACAGGCTGATACAGGTATCAGCACACGTCAAGTTGCCCTAGCATATTGTACATCTCATAGTACCTCGTGGAGGGTATGTTGTTCATGATGACGGTCGTCTTCGAGTATAGAATTCAGAGGTTAGCAGTGAATATTTCGAAGACAGTAGGAAAGCGTTGGTCAGGTTAGCAGTGGATATTTTGGTAAAAGTAGCAGAGCGTAGTTATTCCTTCTGTTCCTCTTCGCCTGACAAGCTGGCACTGGACATTCGGATAGAGTAAACAAAATGGACGCCTTTATACACCACGGATTGAATATTCTACGTCTTCTGATTGGTTAACCTACTATTGGTGGACTATAAAGTGAGTCAAGTCATTTGGGCTAGCTCGCTAGTAGATATATACACAAAAAACTGCAACAGGGTACTGTATCCGTATCATTTGCAACGTGTGCAGGGTCTTTCATCCTCTAATGTGTTATATATATATATATATATATATATATATATATATATATATATATATCGGAGATTCTTGACAAAAAATCCAAAGAAGGATCTGCAATGAAACAGTTCCTGATTTGTCACTTCCACTTCAGTCAACGTGACGTGGCTTTCCTGTTGTTCATAATGACGGTCGTCTTTGAATCCAGAGGTTAGCAGTGAATATTTCGAAAACAGTAGGGAAGCGAAAAACTGCAACAGGGTACTATATCCGTATCATTTGCAACGTGTACTGGGTCTTTCATCCTCAAATCACCCACCATGGGAGAACTTTTACCGATGGTTTATTGCCCAAACTGCCGATCCGTTGTTTGCCTCTTCAGTCTATTTTACGGATGAGGCAATATTTGGCAGAGATAGAGTAACAAATTTACACAACAAAAATTTGTGGGTGGATTGGAATCCCGATGCTGCAATAGAGGCTACACACCACAATCAGTTTAAGATGAATGTGTGGGCTGGAATTGTAAGTGACTGTCTGGTAGGTCCATATATTCTCCCAGTATGGGTTACAGGAGTTATCTACAGGGACTTTATTTCGAACACACTTCCAGACAGGCTAGAGGGTGTACCCCTGATAATACAAAGAGGCTGGTAGTTTAAGAATGACGGGGATCCAGCATATTGTACTCTCATTGTTCGCAATGCACTTGCTGGCATCCACCATGAAAGATGGACATATAGGTGGGGGCGGTTCTATGGCCTGCATGTTCCACCGACCTCAGTCCGTTGGATTTTTATCTACGGAACCACCTAAAACAACAGACAATAATGTAGAGACGAATCATTAACGTGTCATGAGGGTCTGCGAAACTATTTGACACCGTGTAGGAGTATTTGAAAAGGTCCACCAGTCAATGATCCGACGGGTGCATGGGTGTGTAGAAGCAAGAGGAGGATATTTTAAACATTTGTTTTGAGTAAACGGTCCATTTATTTTAAGCAGTATTTTATTTCCTTTACCGGCCTGAATATTCGATAGTAAAATTAGTAACAATATTTTTTGTAGTGAAATTCCCAGGAATACGTTTTAAATTATCAGCAATACATTTTACCGTCTACAAACGGTATATCTAAAAACATACCTTCTTTCTAAACGTATTAAATCATGAACAAAATATTTGTAGTCAAATGCATACAATAGTTTTAAATGACCTATAGAGGTGTTGATATGCCGCTAAACAAAATCATCCCTGAACCATATTTGTACGCAATCACTGTTATGAAAAAACTAAGGTAAGGTTCTGTCTATATATCTGAGGTATTATGTACATTATTTACATTAAGGGTTCAGTTCGACATTCCAACCACCTGAAGAAGGCCGGAGCGTATAACGGTCTAAACGTTGTGATAAATATGGCGACAAAGATGAGGACAATAATCCGAATAATGTAAATAATGTAAGGTAAGGTTATTTTCTAAGTATTGACAGAATTTTCCAACCATAGCTTAGATATGGTACAAGGCAGCCAGGGAGGATCGAACTCACTATTCAGTCGTAACTGATCCAGCGAGACAAGCTTGTTAACCATTACACCATATAGAAGAGCCAAAATAAAAAACAGCTGTATGTTAATGTATTCTAAATGTATTTTTAACTGCAATGTATTAATAACGATGAAGACGGTACTTTCGTCTTTACAATTGGTTCTCCAAAGCGGAAATTCTTCATGACGTACACTTTTTTTTATGTTGGAAGATGCATTTTAAAAGGTTTAACTCGTACCAAATAATGCCAGTGAAACCTCAGGGTTTTCGTAAATCTTTCTTATGATTCTTTCAAGTTTTACCGATCGCAGATACGGGTTCACAAATGTCTGGTGTTAACGTCGATTCGAGTCAGGAATCAAATCAAACAGGTTTTCGAAGGGTTCAATTCTCAATGCATAGCAACAAAGATGGCTGTCAAGGCAAATCCCCCCCACCATTCCCGCTTTACGGGAAATGGGGATCATGGGTAAAATAGAAATATCAAAAATCTTTCCATGATGGCTACTCGGGTTGGAGGTATGCGTGTAGGAATATTTCTTGAAATAGTTCGAAGATTCTCAGACCAAGTCTTTGACTGCATTTCCCAAAATGTCAGATCAAAGTTAAGAGAAACCTTATTGATTCTATTAGTTCTTTGCTTGATAGAATTTTTTCTACACACCTTCCTCTTCAATTCGCCTTTTATTGATTATTCCTAATACATACATACATATATATATATATATATGTGTGTGTGTTTAATGTATATATATATATATATATATATATATATATATATATATTAAAGTCTTAAGTCCTTGCTTACATATCAGAAAATTTGTGTGTGTGTGTTTGTGTGTGTATATATATATATATATATATATATATATATATATATATATATCCAAATCTTAAGTCCTTCTTATATCAGAAAATTTGTGTGTGTGTGTTTGTGTGTGTATTATATATATATATATATATATATATATATATATATATATATATATATTTATATTTATATATATATATATATATATATATATATATATATTGTGTGTGTTTAAGTCCTTGCTTATATATCATAAAAATTTGTGTGTGTGTGTTTGTGTGTGTATATATATTTATATATATATATATATATATATATATATATATATATATATATATATATATATATATATATATATATATCCAAAATCTTAAGTCCTTGCTTACATATCAGAAAATTTGTGTGTGTGTGTTTGTGTGTGTGTATATATATTTATATATATATATATATATATATATATATTTATATTTATATATATATATATATATATATATATTATCCAAAGTCTTAAGTCCTTGCTTACATATCAGAAAATTTTGTGTGTGTCTTTTTGTATATATATATATATATATATATATATATATATATATATATATATATATATATATCAAAGTCTTAAGTCCTTTTTTACATATCAGAAAATTTTTCTTAAATGCATATGAGGCTGGATAAAAAAAAAGTATTTTAACTCCCACCCACTGATGCATTTACAATAGCCTTGCTTTATTCTTTACGCCCTTCTTCTTCTTCTTCTTCTTCTTCTTCTTCTTCTTCTTCTTCTTCTTCTTCTTCTTCTTCTTCTTCTTCTCACACCCTTCCCTTCAACGTCGTCTGTTTGTTTATTTATTTTTGAAAATAATAATGTTGCGATTTTATTTTTTTAAAAAAAGCGTTAAGAGGTCATTTGATAAAAATTCCTGGATATACCTTCCGGTTCAAACCAAGGTAACTGATTCAACTGACCTCCTGATTTTTAAATTTAAAAGGCGGAAAATAAGAAACTAAAAAAATCTGCTTCTTGATCTAAGCTTTCGGCTCACATAGAGCCATCATCAGGGTCGTTATATCGACATTTAAGCAAAGATATTCAACATCAACAATGATGTTCCGTTATGTCGACATAGAAGTTTGCTCTGCGACGATAATGGTCACAGAATAACAGACACAGGTTGCAAATTCATGATGCGATTCTATGACGTCATACCACGTGACAGACCGAAATATTAACAACAGAACCATATGTCTAGATGCAATGCTTATGTTTATTCCGCGACCCTTCTCGTATCGAGAGCATTAACATGGCAGCTTTTAAAGTGATACAGGTAATTACAAAGCGTGCTCGTGACAATACAAGACACAACAGCCACTCATGGTAGAGTTTATATATAGTTTATTTGTTAAATGGCGTAACTCCTTATGGGTCAGTTAATGTCGAAATTTACTTTTCTTGAAAGAATTGAATCAATGATTCTCAGCCGCCGTGCCACGACACACTAGCGAGCCGCGCAATCCTCTTAAGTGTACCGCGAAATATTGTAAATATATACATATAAATTTCTGGTCATGGGGAACACTAAATAAAATATTTGACGGTACCTATTGATAGATTTTGGATTACAATACAAAAAGAATATCCCACATTAGCTAAAAAGGCTTTATCAGTTTTATTGCAATTTTCTATTTCTTATTTATTTAAATGTGTCTTCTCAACCCTAAATAACGTCAAAAATAAGAAGCGAGAAAGACTACATTCACCTGAAGAAGAAATGGGGGTCTGATTATCGCACATTCAACCATACATTGAATAAATCGTGAAAAAAACACAAAGCACAGGTTTCACACTAAATAAGCTGCATAAATACTTGAATAGTGACATTGAAATAAAGTTCATACTTTTGTGTTTATTTTTTATTATAAACTAGCAGTAGAGCCCGGCGTTGCCCGGGGATGTAACAGTAAGAGATATATCAAGTATCGACCATCATAAAGACTGAAAAATAAAATTGACAAAGATTATTGTTTAAGGTTGACGGACACGCATGTCTTAATTAGATTTATTTTTTTTTTTTTTTTTTTTTTTGGTTTTTTTACGAATTGGTCAAACCAAACTCAAACAAAACATTGTTATCAATCGTTATGAATTGAATAAATTTTATTATAAACAATTGTCTTGTAAATGGAAGTTTTTAAAGCATTCTGAATGTAAAAATAAAAAGAAAAAAGTGCGCAAGACAATAAGAAACACTACCTGCCAAAAAAAAGTGAAGTTTTGTTGAAATCGGTTGAAAATGTAGGAAATCCGATCCCATATATAAACGAACACACACACACAAACAAACAACCTAGATTATATAATAAGTATAACTCGATATTAATAAGTATAACTCGATATTAATAAGTATAACTCGATATGAGTTGTCCCCCTTTCATTAATGCCTCTTAATCGTGTTTTCAAATTGATTTCGTGCAAAAACAATTGTTTTTTTCACTTTTTGGCGCTGTCAGAACCACCGCAAGGTAATTTTACGTAGTCCTGTGAAGTTTTGTTGAAATCGGTTGAAAAATGTAGAAAATCCGATCCAATATATAAACGTACACACACACACACACAACCTGGGTTTTATAATAAGTAAGATCTATGGTTTTATTTTATAACATTTAAATGTATATCCTTTACAAATTTTACTAGAAGGTAGCGACGGAGAGTGAGAAGAGGGGACTAAGTATTAACTACAAGAAGACAAGAGTGAGTGGTCGTCAGTAAGAGGATGAGCCCGAAACACGATCTGAAGGTCTGGAACACTAGATTCAAGCAGACGCGGAAGTTTAAATACCTGGGAAGCGGAGGACGGTAAATGCGACACTGAGACCCGTAGACGTATTGGGATGGACAAGGACACATTCTGGGAAGAGTATTGCGAGAAAGGAGGATATCTTTGGTAACAAAGAAAAGAATACTGAACTGTTACGTGATATCTGTCCTTCTTTACGGCAGCGAATGTTGGACGATTTCCTCAAAGATGAAGAAGATACTCGAGGCGACAGAGATGTGGTTCTACAGAAGGATGCTAAGGATATCATGGACCGAGCAACGATGAGAGAGGTTGCAAACAAGGAGAAGGATTATACTTAACATCAGGATGAAGCAGCTGAAGTTTCTGGGACACATATTGAGGAAGGAGTGCCTGGAGAATCTGATACTCACGGGTCGAACAGAAGGAAAGAGAGACAAGGGAAAACAAAGCTTGACATACCTGGACGACTTAAGTGGATGACAGAACGCGGTCTGGGGGAGGAAGCAGAGGGAAGTTACTTGTTGAGAGCTGCAATGGATAGAGGGAGGTGGAGAGCCATGAGCCTATGTGGCTATTTAATCCATAGCTGGGGAGAAAAGAGATGAATTTATAAAGTGTTATTTGCGTGTAAGCAAATATAATGAACCCGACTAGAATTCGAACAGGGAATATGTATTGTAACTTTTTGATTTCTAATTACAAGTTGCTATGCGTTACACAATAAACCACAGCCACGGGTACTTTTTGGAAACAAATTTTGTTGATGGGGGCGTTTAGATAACCCACTACTACGTAAGGTTTTTTTTTGTTTTTGTTTTGTTTTTTTTTGGGGGGGTGCAGTTTCTTGTTACTCTCTAGTCTTAACTAAATTCTTTCTTCGATTCTGAGTCTAGTTTTGCGACACGGAACGCCCTTCCTCTGCACGCATTAGACTTTTAGGCTAACCGTCTTCCACGCGCGGATTGACGACCAGGTTTACCATGAAAGAACAGGCTGATGCATCTTATCAGACGAGATGATGTCAGCGCACGTCGTGAAATGTTACGCATTTCAATGGGCAAATCTGGCCTCACTTCTTCGAAGAAGAAAGCAACGATTCTTTGATTTTCTTTGAACTCTTTTCTTATTGGCTTATTTATTGAATTTTTTCTTCAGCTGTTGCAACATCAGAAAGCGCCCCCCTCTTTTAGTATTTCTTTTATTTAACTTCGACCTGTTTTTTTCTCTCTTGTCGAATATCAATTTCCCTTTAAAAATATATTGAAATTAGAGTTGTATGATCAAAACACCAGCTTGACA